>JAMZEH010000005.1:2215000-2570000 GCA_024699665.1 Ostrea denselamellosa | reverse complement strand
AGGTCAATGTTCGTGGGTAACCAAAATTTTACTGATTCATGGACAGGAATTTCGTGAGTAACTTTAATCCCAACACCAATCCACGCCAACTGGTTAATTGACACTCACAGGAAAATTGCTCAGAAAAACTGAAGCAATTCAGTGCGTGTTGGTGAATTGTAATTTTATTACAATTTTGCCTGCACAAGTATAATATGACACTGCTTATGTTTACATAAATATGCACTATGATAATTAAAGTAATCACTTCTTTTATTAAATAAACAACTCTGTTATTGTCTTTATATAAAATCAATACGGTGACAAATATCAAATAATGACAAGATTGTGATACAAGTAAATTACAGTTAAGAGAGACACCATGGTCAGATATTATGGTACAAAACACTCTTAGTTAATAACGAAACCTTGATCAGAGATTGTGATACAAGACACTTTTAGTTAATAGTGAAACCTTGATCAGAGATTATGACACAAGACACTTTTAGTTAATAGTGAAACCTTGATCAGAGATTGTGATACAAGACACTTTTAGTTAATAGGGAAACCTTGATCAGAGATTATGACACAAAACACTTTTAGTTAATAGTGAAACCTTGATCAGAGATTGTGATACAAGACACTTTTAGTTAATAGTGAAACCTTGATCAGAGATTGTGATACAAGACACTTTTAGTTAATAGGGAAACCTTGATCAGAGATTGATACAAGACACTTTTAGTTAATAGTGAAACCTTGATCAGAGATTGTGATACAAGACACTTTTAGTTAATAGGGAAACCTTGATCAGAGATTATGATACAAGACACTTTTAGTTAATAGTGAAACCTTGATCAGAGATTGTGATACAAGACACTTTTAGTTAATAGGGAAACCTTGATCAGAGATTATGACACAAAACACTTTTAGTTAATAGTGAAACCTTGATCAGAGATTGTGATACAAGACACTTTTAGTTAATAGTGAAACCTTGATCAGAGATTGTGATACAAGACACTTTTAGTTAATAGGGAAACCTTGATCAGAGATTATGATACAAGACACTTTTAGTTAATAGGGAAACCTTGATCAGAGATTATGATACAAGACACTTTTAGTTAATAACGAAACCTTGATCAGAGATTATGATACAAGACACTTTTATTTAATAGTGAAACCTTGATCAGAGATTATGATACAAGACACTTTTATTTAATAGTGAAACCTTGATCAGAGATTGTGATACAAGACACTTTTAGTTAATAGGGAAACCTTGATCAGAGATTATGACACAAGACACTTTTAGTTAATAGTGAAACCTTGATCAGAGATTATGATACAAGACACTTATAGTTAATAGTGAAACCTTGATCAGAGATTATGATACAAGACACTTTTAGTTAATAGGGAAACCTTGATCAGAGATTGTGATACAAGACACTTTTAGTTAATAGTGAAACCTTGATCAGAGATTATGATACAAGACACTTTTAGTTAATAGGGAAACCTTGATCAGAGATTATGACACAAGACACTTTTAGTTAATAGGGAAACCTTGATCAGAGATTGTGATACAAGACACTTTTAGTTAATAGGGAAACCTTGATCAGAGATTGTGATACAAGACACTTTTAGTTAATAACGAAACCTTGATCAGAGATTGTGATACAAGACACTTTTAGTTAATAACGAAACCTTGATCAGAGATTATGATACAAGACACTTTTAGTTAATAGTGAAACCTTGATCAGAGATTGTGATACAAGACACTTTTAGTTAATAACGTAACTTGATCAGAGATTGTGGTACAGAAAAAGACAATAGAGCAACAGCTAACAGAGATTGTAATACAACAAGAGACCTGCGTTTATTGTCGATGAACCACATGTGTATTCATCTGAAAGCCTGCAGGACCATTACTTCTTAAATAGGGGTGACGATTGTCGACATACCATCATTTCTTGAACTTTTCGAATTTCACACTCGGTAATTCCCATTCAAACCTGCTCCCAAACACAGAATGACCATTTCAAGATTTTATACTCTTTACGTAACAATACATGTATATTTTAAAAAGTTGACCAGGCAACATGTCACATGACAATTTTGATATATCCGCATTTAGAGCTCCGGCTTATGTTTATTCTTAGTCTTGATGCCTGATCTTTTCTAATTCTAATTCTCAAACAGCTCAACAACGATATTACATATGATTACCTAAATAAAGTTTTGATTTTATGCACTTAGTAACCCCTGTTAACCGAATACTGAAGTGCTCAGGTTTGAATTTTCCTTCCTCACAATGACATTCCTCTTTAAAACATTTTGCAATTAGTGAAGATCTTTTTTTTGTTAAGCACCCATTCATTATAAAATCTAAACCCCGGACCAGGTCTGGAGTCCCCGGGTCAAGACGACACGGGAATTCCATTGTTGGTGAAAGATTGTCCGGAGTAAAGAAGATATACTATCCAAAAAAGTAGGGGATACTGTATTTTGTGATCAAAATGTTCACATATACAAAGGGATACGAAACCATGTTGCATAGTTCCTTAACGAGGAAGTATTTCCAAAGAAATTCATCACCCAAACATATCAATCCCACTCTCACGATCTGCACGGGATGCTACTGATGATCAAGGGTGTTGTGTCACAAATTTGCATGCCTCTGAATTGGAAGGTTAGAACCACTCTAAAGGAATATTTTGAAGAGAAAGCATCAGATTATCAGTTGTTGAAGTCGTTAATTAATTGGAGTCCATGCGCCGTCTAACACAGGATGAAATGTTACGTGCCCTTGGCATGCTACTTGTTGGCACAAGACAGGTCTTTGTGGCAAGGGCAATGAATGTTTTCCTCTGTTATCATGGTCCAGATATCGTGCTAAAGGGTCTGTTCAAGATAGACCACTATCCGGTCAACCAAGGGCAACAACTCAGGCTCAGGACATATTCATCCGCACTATTGCCTTGGGAAATCGTCTGGTAACAGCAAATATCAACTTCAAAGGGATACTGGCTTGGTAGTGAGTGGCCAGATCATCAGGAATTGACTGCACAGATTTCACTTGCACGCCCAACGTCCTCGTGTCATTCCCTGTTTGAGGGATCGTCACGTTAGGGTCCGACTCCAATGGTGTCGTCACCATCAATGCTGGGATTATTGCCGATGGAACCACGTAATGTTCTCAGATGAGTCGAGGTTCACTGTGGACTTCCTGGACAGACGCATGAGGATTTGGCGCTGACGTAACGAACGCTTCCATGACGTTAATGTCATTAGATATGATCGGTATGGAGGTGGATCTGTAATGGTGTGGGAAGGCATCACTGTTGTCGGCAGAACAGACTTGCATGCTGTTGCTGGACGTATCACAGGGCAGTACTACCGGGACAACATTTTGGCACCCCATGTTGTGCTGTTTGCACGTCGTTATGGTCGCCATTTCATTTTTCAAGATGACAGTGCCAGATGTCATAGGGCCAGAACCGTTACAGATTATCTCCATCAGCAGAATATCACCACATTACCATGACCCACACTCAGTCCGTACCTTTCCCCCATCGAGCATGTCTGGGACATGCTTGGACAACAGTTTCTCCAACGTCAACAACCTCCTGCCATTGTCCAAGAACTTGCTGCAGCCCTTATAAATCATATATCCCCTACTTTGTTTTGAATAGTATATCATATATTTTCACCAATAGGCCAAATTAGTACCATTATCATAATGTCATATTATTTAAAGTCTATGATTGGTCGATTGTTGTCACGAAATTCTATTATAAAAGACTTATAACACAAGTATTTCCTAAAATAGATTATTACATACTAAAAATAAAAAGTTGATAAACCCTTTTCTACTAACAATAGGTTCTTTCCTGTCTGTAAGATAATTCTTAGTAGAATAGGGTTTATGAACTTTCAATTTTAGTATAGTAAGGTCTGTAATAATTTATTTTAGGAAATATCTATTTTTAGTAGAATTGGGTTTATTAACTTTCTATTTTTAGTATAGTCAGGCCTGTAATAATTTATTTTAGGTAAATTGAATTAATTTCCAATGCCCGTATTCTATAACTGTTCAAACATATACTAATTACAACATAGCATAGTGCCAATTTCAGACAGTGAAAAAGCTTTATGCATACCTCAAGTGACTTTTTCTTCATATTTGTGGTGTTGTCGTTGTAACATCATAAAAAACTGAAAACTGAAACTAGTTTATTTGATTAAAACTTCTAATTTTACATGCATGTATTCACTGGCGTTGTACAATAAAATAGTAAAAGAGATGATATGCATAAAAGGTAATAGTAGAAGCATAAGATAGGTAAGTAAATAAGTAAATAAAACATACAAGTATATACATTCTACAGAACTGAATCAATGTCTAGTACGATACTAAAATGTTTTTTTTGTTTTTTTTTATAAATTGTATGTTAAAAGTTTCTAAATATGCTCAAATCAATAAATATTATGTACTGTTATAACCATGTGTTGTACAAGAGTTAGGTTAATAAATATGCCAATGAAAATTAATTATAATAAAACAACACAATTATAGTCTTCTGATATCGGTCAATGCATGTTTTTTTATAGACCTGATGAGAGTACGTCGACCTCGGTCGACATACTCTCACCAGGTCGATAAAAACATGTATTGACCTCAACAGAAGACTATAATTGTATATTGTAAACCTAGATATGGAACTGCTGATAGTGTAACAGATATCAAAATATTTGGAAATTTAACAGAGAACGTTTTATGGAAACAGAAGTTCAAAATATCTAAATGTGTCGAAAATGTTGACAGATTGCATCCTATGCTGGCAAATAAAGTTTCACTAAATTTGAAAATATGCGGGACAGTAAATTTCATCTACAGAATTTCGGCTGACAGAAAGAAGAATTTTTAGCAGACATGGCCTCTCCTTACCCCTTCCATTTTCCTTCCTAATTGGTAACTTGATCTCAAATACTTTAAATGATTAAAACGTTTTACAGAAATACTTAATTAAATTGATTTTATAAAAGAAATCAATTATGTACAATGAAAGTTTTACAGTTTTATATAACAGTAACTTATCTGTAAAATTTACACATTTTCCAAACTTTTACTCAAATTCATTTGAAATGATTATTTTTCCAATTTTTTTTCTTCCAGAAAAGTTTCCTTTCATTAAGGTGTAATGACCATATTTTACATTTGATTAATCTGGGTAAAGCAATAAACCCATGATGTCATATCAAGCTTACAAGATTTTTCAGCAATAATACTTTTTCCGCTAAAACAGTAGTTTAATCAGTTTTGCAACTCTGTGGGTTAGCAAGCTTTCTGCCAATATCTCAGACAGAATGTCATATTATAAAAACAAACTGGGTGAAAAGCTCCATAAATGTGTTTTTAGTTACAATTTGCTAAGAAATGTGAAGGCCGCTGTACGAAAAATATTTTCTATTTGGTTTTCTATTTGACGCCCCGATTTGAATCATTTTCATGCCTAAGACAGGACGGGGGCGATCGGCACGTGCTTCATTGTGTAAACTTAATAGTGTATAAAATTTCTGAGAGGATGCCGATAAAAGATAATTTGATAATGTACTATAATTCCGATAAAATCATCATGTTCATGAGTTTCTGCTCTCGTTGTATTTGAATATGGTAATTTAGTATCCCTTAGTGGCACTTCCCAGGGACTATTCTTCCAAACTTACCTTCCCATTTTTACGATTGTTTTTCTTAAAACATCAGACAGTACAATTAAGCGAAAATAAATATTTGTACACTTGACTAGTGTTTAGATTGATTTTAGAGATATATAGGGATACTGGAAGAAGAGGGGGTGTCCAAAATAACCTCAGCCATTCGGATTCCCTCGTTGTCTGTAACTCCTCAGAAACTACTGGAAACACAAGGGTAGTTAATGAGCCCCGTTTGACCTCAAAGCGCGCGGACCTGTATATTTACGACGTTGAAGAAGATGGCCGATCGCACGACTTTTGTAAAACTTTCATTCTTCACAAATGAACACGCGCAACTTGCAGACACAAGCTTTCTATAAGATTTAACACCAGTTGCGGTAGTTCAATTGTAGAGCATTCGCTTCGTGACCGGCAGTTCCTGAGTTCGAGCCCCAAACGTGTCATGGCTGTGTCAAACCTAAGACGTAATAGTTCATTCGCCAAACGAAGTGAGAGTCAGGGGTCTTTTGAAAACAAACAAACAAAAAAAAAACAAAAAAACAAAAACAAAAAAAAAACAAACACGGAGGCCCCATGTCGCGGCAGTCGTTGGCACGTTAAAGAACTGTCACTGTTACGGTCCTGAACGCTAAGCTTAGGTCTAAATTTCTGGTGACTTAACACATTCTCGAAGTACATAAAACAAAGAAACAAAATAAACTAAGGGGTTTCGTTAACCCTGGTAGTTTGGGGGGAAAGGGTTGTTTTGGGATGTTTTTTTCCTTCTTATTATTATTGTTTTCAGTTGTTATTCCGTTTTCTGAATTAAAAAAAAATGTTGATACTGAATATTAGTAATCTTCCATAATGTACTCTATGTGGAATAAATTATTGTAAGATATATGGCTAAAACATTGTATTACGTTATATTCTATACGTACTTGTTTGTTTTCCGCTGTAATCACCTAATTAAAAAGTATACTGTGTGGTAAGTTTTATCCGATCTTTATTAAAAGCGGAGGAATATTTACTTGAACCCCTCGGTTTTTTTTATCATGTTAAATAGCCATGAACGATAATGGCCTCTCTATCATGTCAGCTATGATTAAAGTAATGAACGTCGATGACCACTTCATGATCTCAAATAGCCATGGTTAAGGTAAGGGATTTGTTTTCCAACACATTCTCGTAGTCCTCACTCACGTAGAAACGTCACCAGCTTTAAATAAAGAGCCACACCTTTTCAGCAATGTATGTCGCTCACGGACGCAGCAGCAAAGGTTCTCTATTGTGCCGACACCTATTCTCTTTAATAAAGTTGATAACTCACACATTTGAGTGCGATGAACAAAGAAGTTATCAAAGACGGTTCTTGTATATTGTTTAACGTTCTGCTCGAGAATCTTTGTCATATGGAAACGCCACCATTACGTTGAAGGTCTGCAAAACTCGGGCCAATGCTGGGAGCTTGCGGCCTATGAGCAGTGAAGGATCTTTACCATGCCACAACTGCGGTGACATGTGGCCTCGGTTTTTACACTCTCGTCCGAAGGACCGTCCAGTTTAGTTGCTTTTTACGTGTAATCCCGTGAGGACCCGGGTTTAGAATAGATCCTCAGTATCCCTTGCTTGTCGTAAGAGGCGACTAAATGGGGCGCTCCTTCGGACGAGACTGCGAAAACCGAGTTCCCGTGTCACAGCAAGTGTGGCACAATAAAGCTCCCTTAGCGCCGAGCATAGGCCTAAATTTTGCAGCCTTTCAACGGCAATGGTGACATCTCCATATGAGTGAGAAATTTTCACTTTCTAGTTAAACTATAAATCATCAATCAGTCATGTACGACAGGGAAGGGATACTGAGGACCTAATCTATCCCGGGGGTGATGCGTACGGGACATGGTACAGCAGTAACGAAAATTTATTCACAAATTTCAAGAGCAAATTCTGAATTTGACAGAGTGGAGCTGAAATCAGCTTCTGAGAATTTAAAAGAGAAGAAAGTATTGTTTGAAAATTACAAGAACAGATACTGGATCTAGAGGGCATTAAAAGAGAATTCGTGGAGACGGATGAGTAATAATTTTGACACAAAATTTCTAAATTGTGAGATTTTATTGACGAGTTACAATTTTACGATACAGCAGCAATTGATAATAAAGTAATAAAAATTACACTTTGAAACGGTTAAATCTTCTTACGAACCTAATGTTATGCCTGAAATTTTCCAGTTAATGGCAATCACGCCCCATCGCAAACAATTATCCCAGTACGAGTGCATAACCAAAGCTTGTTTCCCCTCAGCGGAAATTTGATAGATTGGGAAACCTTTCTGGATCAGTATGAATTCGCCATGCATTTAAATCCTACATTAACAAATATAGAAATCCCGTTATTTATTAGTATAGGTTAGATGATGTTCACACTCAGTTGCTGATTTTGTGCTTACAAATGCTAATTTCAGGGACCTGTTAACAGTGTGAGAGGGAAAGATTTAGTCAGACTGACAATTACCAAGATTAAGAGTTATGAATACCTTTATGATCCCAACCTCGAGATATCAAGCTTCTTATCTCCGTAGTTTAAGGTATGTATAAGAAGCATAAAAGCCAAGAAATTCCAAGCGTACGTTTGCTTAACTATCTTTCAGGTGGACTGGTCGTGGTATTTCGGTGGTGTTCGCTTCGTAACCGAGAGAGGTCATGAGTTAAAGAGTACCATGACTGCGTCAAACCTAAGTCGTAAATATAGGCAGTAATTGCTCCTTCGCTAAACGCTCGGCGTATAGAAAAGGTGAAGATAACGAACAGTGATCAGTATCATAACTCCTCAAAAGAAAATACCAAAAATTCAGAGTAGGGGAAATGCGGATCCCTGGACATACAAGAGGTGGGATCGAGTGCCTAGGAGGAGTAAGCACCTCCTATCAACCGGTGACACCCACCGTGAACCTGTATCTCGATCGGGTAAACGGAGTGATTTTTATTCAAAATCGTGTGCAAAGAACGGCCTCAATTGGTATGAAATATGTTGGACAGCATTTGACCCAATGACAGATTGTATTGGTAAATTAGATTGTTATAACGACCATAAATTTGCGAAATGCTGACTTTACGCGATATTGTTGAAACCCCTGTAACAACAACTTATTTCTCAGTAGCCTGCCTAGATTTAAAAACTGAACATACGCAGAACAAGTTCTTGCGTGTTGAATCAGTTGAGAGACATAAACACCATATGCAAGTGATAATGGAATATCGCTACATAAATATGAGAAGTTGACGATGAAAAGCTGAAGACATCGCGTTTGTCATTAAGATGAGTTGTTAGTTTATCTTGTATTTTGAGGTCACTGTAATATATTGAATCGGCATATGAATTGAAAATAATTATTGCTCATATGTAAAACCTAAATGTCGAGTTGAATGACAAGAGATTATTTTTCTTGTCATGTAGCAGCTTTTGAAGAAATTTAGCCTCGTTGAAATCTAAAATAAAATGATAAAAAAATGAACATAAATAACGAAGCACAAATTGTGCCCATGGGAATTCCAATAGACTGTTGAAAGACCTCATCAGCAAATAACGAAGGTATTGTCAATGAGGAACTCCAGCTATTTTTTCAATTTCCAAAGTATATACTAGTGCGTTGAATCAGAGTGGTGTTTAACCATGTAATATTTTGAATGATTAATCACAAGATACAGATATTTCCTGTTTCCATTTTTATTGAAGCAACTTTCTATATTGTCAAAACCTTTAGCTCATCTAGCCATCGTCTTGTTTAATTTTCAACAGAATTTATAATAGAGATATGGTCTGTCATCTATTGAAATATCGGGATTCTCTGAATTTAGAGCCTTTTAAAACAAGTTATTTCAGGTCCTCATCTTTAACTATGCTCAACAAAATAAGTTAAGGGTCAACGCCATAAAGTAAAACATTTTGTAATACCAAATTTTCAATAACCAACAGTGCCAGGGAATAAGTGTGTTTGAATTACAATGCATGAACGTTCATGGAAACCCAGTGTTGGCAAGAAAATATACGTTATGTAGTTAAATTTAAACCGCTTTCATTAAAAATAGGTGACCTTGAACTTTTTTATGTTGAATACATATATACAGAATTGAAAATCGCCGTCCTTTCGGTTACGACCTTAAAACGGAGATTCCGTGTCGCGGCAGGCGTTGTCATATTAAAGAACCCTTACTGCGACAACCCTGAGCACTAAGCATAGACATGTCTAAATTTGTGGTTCTTCATCTTCACCTACATCTCCATATAAGTGAAAACTTCTCGACGGGACGTAAAATAACCATCCAGCAACTACCCAGTGAAATAAAAAGGAAATTCATGTGCACACACGGAAGAGGTACTTTGATATTACAAGACCTATGTACATGTTTGCTGGGTTGTTTGGTTGTATATTGCTTAATGTTCCGCGAGACCTTTTCACTCATATGAAGATTTTAACATTTTTGCCAGTGAAGGACTGAAAAATTTAGATCTATGTTCAGCACTTACAGCCATTGAGCAGGGAAGGGTCGCTATCGTGCCACACCTGCTCTGACACGGGGCCTCGGTTTTGGGGGTTTCATCCGAAGGACCGCCCCCATCTAGTCGCCTCTTACGACCAGCAAGGGGTAATGAGGACCTATTCTAACCCGGATCCCCACGGAAATGTTTGCTGGATAAAATCAACACCATAGTTACAGGAAATGAAACTGACACCAATCATCGACATCGTTTGTAGCTGGAACAAGATCAACAAAACTAAAACGCGAAATGATAAAGAATTTGCGACTGATTAGTGCATTTTCTGTAAAGAATGGCATGCACCTGTGCATTATAACACGATTACAGAATCGTCAGAAAATCAGTACTTTGTTTGCCGCGTCAGTCAGCGCAGGACTAGCAACTATCACAAAAGGCAATCATACAAGTCTTCACGACAAAAGCAAAGTAATGAAAGAAGACATTTCCACCAAAGTTAAGAGAAGGGCAATCACGGACCCCTGGACATACCAGAGGTGGAATCAAGTACCTAGAATGAGTAAACATCCCCTGCTGACCGGTCACAACCGTCGTGAGCCTTATATCTTGATCAACTAAACGGAGCAGCTTGTAGTAAAATTCAGTGTGCAAGGAACGACTTCAACTGGTGTGAAACATGTCAGACAACATTTGATTGATTGATTATATATTGTTTAACGTCCCGCTTGAGAATCTTTCACTCATATGGAGACGTCACCATTTCCGGTGAAGGGCTGAAAATTTTAGGCCTATGCTCGTAGCCTATGGCCTTTGGGAGGGATGGATCTTTATCGTGCCACACCTACTGTGACACGGAGCCTCGGTTTTTGGTCTCATTACGACAAGCAAGGGGTACTGAGGATCTATTCTAACAACCCGGATACCTACGGGGTCAGGCAACATTTGAACGAATGACTGCTTGTATTGGTAAATTAGATCGTTATAACGACCATAAAATTTGCGAAATGCTGACTTTACGCGAGACTGATGAATCCCTTGAAACATCATCTTATTTGTCAGCAACCTACTTTCATTTAAAAATTGCTCGTAAGCAGAAATGATACATAAACACAATTTGCCGGTGATAATATGGAAAGTTGACGGTGAAGAAACTGAAGTCACTCAGTTTTCCATAAAGCTGAGTTGTTAGTTTGCCGTTAACATAATTGCGTTGTAGATTGATTTTGAAACTAAGGAAAGTTGTCGAACATAATTATACAAGGTTGCGATCAACTGACTCGTTCTGCAAAATTCAAACTAAATAATGGATGAATTACATCAAAACCTATTTCTAAATAATTTCCTATTCATATGATTATGAACTCTAAGTTCCCAAGTAATGTTTGTTACTTCTTCTTGGTACAATTGTTATTAATTTTTATCATTTATTAATTCATCTGCAACTCGTCCCACCTGGAGAATGTTGTGAAAGCTAGCTGCTTCAACACCCACAACTTAGGCTCCAGAGATTCAGTGACCATGAAATGTCAGTCTGTGTTCCCCTTTTCCCATAGATGCTTCATACCAAATCGAGTGATATATGGTACAGTTCTAACGGAGATAAACTTCCACTATTTTCAGATGTTAATTAATGCACGACATACGACAACAGCCAATTACCAGTCGCAATGACATAGGTAACCTGTGGCACTTCACTTCAATGTGAGTAAAATACCATCAAAGGGACGTTAAACTTCAAACAATCTGTCAACAAGTGCGCGGCATTAAGAACGCTCGATACACTATACACCGGAACTTAACAGTTTGATCGGTCCCTGATGCAGGTTTTATAGTGCTTACTGGGTATCCGCACTGGTAATTTTTGATAGCCAGATCCCCGTAAGGACAGAGTCTTAGTTTGTTGGAGTTCGAATCCTGTTGGAGATTTTTCACGTCTTTCTATTACAAACCTTCATGTACTTTAGTTGTATCATTTCATTATTACTCGAGTAACATGAAAGGAAGGAGTTGTCAAAAATAAATTCGGTTTACGTATCGGGTTACTTAAAATTTACTTAAAACGGGTTAAATTAATTCGAATTAAACTACTTCAAATGAAATATACATCATTTGTTTTCATTTTTATGTCCTCTCTATGAAATGGTAGAAGCATAAAGCATCACTCCTTTCAGTCCGTCAATCTGTCATAGTTTTCTGAACTTTGTTAGGTGTGTTTGTAGATACTGAGCTAATATTCAAAATATATTTTCACATTGATGACTTACAAATCAAGTGTGATTTTCATATCGACTGGCCTATTTTCCTCGAAGTTATGACTTGAAAATTTCTAATTCTCTTTTTCGTACTTTTCTGTTCTGCTTAAATAAGATAATATTTGGTTTATTTCAATTTTATATTGATGACTTGCTTAAGTGTCGATTGACCCTGGTTGCGGTAGCCCAGAGGTAGATTGTTCGCTTTGTAGCCGGGAGGTCATGAGTTAAAGCCCTGCTCGTGCCATGGCCGCGTCAAACCCAAGATGTAAACATAGGCAGTGATTGCACTTTTGCCAAACACTCGACATTAAGAAGAGAGAATCACGGGTCTTTCGGATATGACCTTATAAACGGAGGTCCTGTGTCGAGGCAAGCGTTGGCACGTTAAGGAACCCTCACTGCTGCAAGTGCTAAGCATAGGTCTTAATTTGTGGTACTTCTCTTACAACAAATGACGACTAAATGTAAGTGAAAATTTCTCGGCGGAACTTCAAAACATCATGTCAATTAACCTATTTTCACCAAAGTTATTCCCCCTGGACTCAAAAATTTCTAATCATACACAGTTTTCTGGACTTCTTTTTCAATGTTTTAGTGCATGTGTACCTTTATAAAAATAACTTATATGCATATCAATTGTCACTTTCCTGTATACTGGCATACCTTTACCAGAGTTATCGCCCTTGGACTTACGAATGTCCCCGTCTGTACTCACGTTTTTCCACAGACGTTAGATAATGAACAACAACAACAATCCCGTGTTGCTTACACCTTACACTTCCGTAAAAACTGCAGTGCAATTCATATCTCGTCACAGCTGAAGCATCAGTATGATCATTCTATATTTGCTTCATTTGCATACATTGCTATTATTTCAAACTTGAATGTCAGCGGGGCACATTCGTGTCTTACTGATATATCGAGTTTGTTTAGATATAAAATGAAAGCCAATCTAGGTTATCCAAAATATTTGCTTACAATGAAAAAATTCCAGGCAGATCCCTACAACCTTGGGTCCATAAACGGTATAATAGAAGGCTCACAGCGGGTGTGGCCGGTCGACAGGAGATGCTTACTCCTCCTAAGTATCTGCTCCCACCTCTGGTATATAGTGGTCTGTGTTAGCCCCACTCTTAATTTTGTATTCCTTAAAGGAGTTACTATAAGATTCATATCTTTACCTTATCATATACATGTGTACTTTATGAATATCAATATTTCATTTGATACAACAAAAAAGGGGATTGGACAACACAGCACTCATAAGCCTATAAACGTATTTCTGTTGATGTTTTCGACTTCAGTTGGTTGATTGTATATTGTTTTAACGTTCCGCTCGAGAATTTTTCACTCATGTAAAGAAATCACCACTGCCAATGAAGGGCTGTAAAGTTTGGGCTTATATTCGGCGCTTAGGAGCAGGGAAGAACCTTTATCGTGTCACACCTGCTGTGACACAGGGCTTCGGTTTTTACAGTCTCATCCGAAGGACCGCCCCATTTAGTTGCCTCTTATGACAAGCAAGGGGTACTAAGGACCTATTCCAACTCAGGTCGCAGTCAAAGCCCTATATTTGTTATTTCTCTGAATACCAAAGCGTCAAGATGTAATTTGATCTAGATTCGCTAAAATTTCACTCGACAGTCCGATGCGAATTTCTTTGCTATGCTTTAAATCAGTTCGCATTAATAAAATTAAATACGTTACATTTTATTATCACGTGATCATTGACTATATATATCCTCGCTCGCTTTTGTTCGATTATCGAGTCTCGCTATAGCCTGTACAGGGTAGTACGTATATTTCAGATGTATGAAGGAAAATATTTTGTATAGGTTATAACTGGACAATTTAATTTGTTCTATAATATCTTGAAAACGGTCTTAATTTTGAATATCTGGTTTATGTAACTATTAAAGGTTATAGCGAGTACCATTCCTATAAGAATTACTTGTCATTTTATACTTAGAATATAATTATTTTATATTCGGACGTATGTAGTGAGGGAGAATATAATATGTTTTCTGTTTGAACGTGATGTAAAATTAATGCAAATGCAACTAGTATTTGATTCGCATTAAACTCTCGGTGTAAACGAGGCATGACTTTCCGGCATTGTACTTTTCATATTGGTTTCCAAGTTTGAATCAGACTCGCAGGAATGACATTCCTTTTATATTGTTTTTAAGGGAATGAAAAGTCAAGGTTATTAGAAAAAAAAAACATTCTCCACTGTAAACAAGATTGTAACTACTTACCCTATTTTTGTCATTTGTTTGGTTAGAAATTTTATTTCCTGTTAGGTCCGGGTTAGAGTAAATCCTCAGTACCCTTTGCTTGTCGTGAGACTCAAGAGGAGGTGCCTTTCGGATGAGACCGCAAAAACCGAGGCCCCGTGTCACAGCAGGTGTGGCACGATAAATATCTCTCCCTGTTCCAAGGTCATAAGTGCCGAGCATAGATCTAAATTTTTAGCCCTTCACCGATAATAGTGCTATTTCACATGGAGTTATGTATCATTTTGTGGATGCATTACTATATATGACGATATGCTATGTGACATCATGACTTTCATATGACCTTGTGTAGTGATCTCATGGTCGAACTGTTACTTACAACGGAGATACCACGTTGCACGTAGAAAGGAACTTTCAATGTACAAAGGCCGTCAACGCCAAGCATAGGTCCAAATTTTGAAGCCCTTCATTTGAAGCATCTCATTATAAGGTTATATTGCCACAAGACTTTCAACACTAAACAATACTGCCTGGCAAGTTTCATACCAACTGAGGCCGTTCTCTGCGGACTGATTTTGACTATGGATTACTCCGTTTACCAGATGGAGATATAAGGCTTACGGCGGGTGTGACCGGTCGACAGGGGATACTTACTCCTCCTAGGCACCTGATCCCAACTCTGGTATGCCCAGGGGTCCGTAACGTACCATTTGCCTTACTCTGAAGAACTAGATTCACAAACCTCAAAATAATCTTTCTCGAAATCCAGTGAGTTTGCAGGATTCCAATCTATATGTGACTCAAAAACGGGTTAATGCACATTTTGTTATCCTCTGATTTTGTACAGTTAACGACCAGGTTTACGAAGAAATTCAAAACTGAGATTCGGGTGGATTTTTGTTTTATTGATTGGGGTGGATCAACCATCTATTTGTATAGACGAGAATATGGACGGCAATTCCATCCGAGTTTCAATCCTTTTCATCAATAAAAATCACAGCCTTCGTCAAAATAATGAGATAATTGTGGGGACGGGACCGAAACATGTAATTTTAGCTAGTATGTGTATACACGTACTGTAGGGGAGGGGGTTGAACCCTCGGTAACAATGTAACTGATGTTTGATATGTCCATTTGAAAACTATTGATTAATGTTCACACTTTTAAATGTTTTGTCCATTTCACTTCGTAGCAATTTACATTGTGTTTTGTACGTCTAGCCAATTATATTACACGTCAATCTGATTAAAATCAGATCTTTGATCCGCTCCGGTAATATTACGTCGCTATTACCGGAGCGGATCAAAGGTCTGATTTTAATCAGATTGTATTACATATAGTCTACCATTTTTATATATTACAAAACCGGAATCAATGAAATATCTCAACCGCTTGATCTTATTCAAGAATAAAGTCGGACACCCCAGCCATTTTTGATTTATTTCGTCCACGTTTTATCCATTCACTACTAGCAATAATACCTTGCTGTGCTTTCGTTTAATTTAGATTTATTAGTTTTAACAGTTAGTTGCATAGAAAGGAAACTCGCGTGCCAATGTTCAAATATATTGGGTCTTTCTATCACGAATTTTTACTTGAATGAAATAACATTAACTGCTTTTGATTCTTTTTGTTTTTACCTCAACAAGGTCCCCATCGGAAAGCTAAAGATTTAAAACTATTATATAACTGACTTAACATGCAACTTACAGGAATCAGCCCAGAAAAAGATATGAATAGATGTTCTAGATCTGTACAACAACATTGTATTAACTATGATTAGATACATTATATACAAAATGCATGTACTAACCCACTATCTCCCGTGGATTCTCACTCTCGGTGCCATTTTCTGTATGGTGCCATGTGACTAGGTACATGTACAAGACATTGCAAAACCAAATTAGATATATTCCGTGAGGACCCGGATTAGAATAGGTCCTCGGTACCCCTTGCTTGTCATAAGAGGCGACTAAAAGGGGCGGTCCTCGGATGAGTCCGCAAAAACAGAGGTCCCGTGTCACAGCAGGTGTGGCACGATAAAGATCCCTCCCTGCTCAAAGGCCCTGAGCGCCGAGCACAGACCTAAATAATTTCAGCCCTTCACCGGCAATGGTGACGTCTACATATGAGTGAAAAATTATCGAGCGGGACGTTAAACTATATATAATGAATCAATCAGCTAAATTAGATATACAATATCCGAATTAATGTTTCCACCACTTATACCGCATTATTTGCTTTAAAATCAATATGAATGCTGTTACTTTCATCCATTTGGAATGGAATCATGTTGTGGATTTCCTTGATAGAATACACGTAGATACTGTAGACACGTATTGCAACGAACTGTTCCCATGATGTTAATTTCAGAAACAGATATAAAGTGAATTGTTTAGTTGTATATTGTTTAACGTCCAGATTGAGAAATTTTCACTCATATGAAGAAATCACCATTGCATATGAAGGGCTGAAAAATTTAGGCCTATGCTCAGCGCTTATGGCCTTTGAGCAGGGAAGAATTTTTAACGTGCCACACCTACTGTGACACGGAGCCTCTGCGTTTGCGGTTTCTTCCGAAGGACCTCCCCATTTAGTCGCCTCTTACGACAAACAAGTGGCACTGAGGACCTATTCTTGCCCGGATCCCCACGGGTTGATATAAAGTTAAATCACGAGGAATGTGAATTAATGTCCTGTGACCCTTTTCACGCGATTAAGATAAAATTTTCAAAACACTGCAATTCTTTTATAATTCTTATATATACTTCCGATTGAGCAAAACTAAGTGTATACATTGGAGATGAAACTTTATTCTTACTGGGGGCACAGTTGCATTCAGTTGAGTATAAGGAAGAGACAAAAAGAATATCTTAGTATTAAGATTTTTTGTGAAAATAACCACTAATCCCATATCTAGGAGTTCAACGGATATACTCACTGGTTATAAGTATGCGTGTCGGGTATCTGCTCTGACAGCCTTTTACTGTATAGTGTTGATTTATAAGATCTCAGCTGTTGTTAGGTTATCCTCAGAATCTACCCTGCTCATGTGCATCAGTGTGTTATGTCATGTTTTGTCACAATTTCATTGTATAATTACGTTATTATATGTATATACCTTAAACCCGTGAACTCTATGGTTCTTGCTTAATACAAACAATACAATACTCTTAATTTGTTATAAGCGTAGATCTAGAATAGTCTAAAAGAAACATTACATAATTATTTTGGATAGTCTATTAAATATTACACGTGCATATGTAATTGAAATTGTATACTAACAACACTACCTGTAGAGACTACACTAGTTAACTTTGTTTATGTGTACACACCTGATGTATACATGTACCTGTATGATGTTTATTTATCACTTCTGTGGTAGACTTTATGTTGTCTGTTTGACTACATGATATGGTGAAAACAAGCGTGCAAGTGTTTATCAACAATACTCGCCGCCATCACAAGGCAATACTAAATCAGTATGGAAATTCTGTATTAGAAACAAGTCATTGTGAATGCAGAATATTTGGAAGACTGAAACCTCTAATGTGTAACTATTTCGCAAAATGTCTGAAATTAGGAAAATAATTCCCTCTGTAGTATAAAGTATTTTGTTTGTGATTTGGAGGGAGGAAAGTCGACCCTATAAATCTCAGAGTTGTGCCTTGAAAATCAAAAGTTGCTATTTCTTGTGAACTTGAAACATGAACCACGTTTATTATTGCATCGGATCTATGTATGCGGCAAAGTGTTTTCAGAACACACAGGTCCGTCCAATTTCATCGGATCTATGTATGCGGCAAAGTGTTTTCAGAACACACAGGTCCGTCCAATTTCATCGGATCTATGTATGCGGCAAAGTGTTTTCAGAACACACAGGTCCGTCCAATTTCATCCGTTTTCTCCGTATTAGTGCTGACGTTCCTAATCCAACGCAGCCTCTTCTTTCGGATGTGCCTGTGTATGTTCGCAGTCGGATTTTTTTTTCTTCGAAAGTAGAATCGGTTATAGTCTAATAGCAACTTCTCTTTTTTTTTTTCAAATTAACACATTTGAATTAATTATCTCATGATTGATTGTTATCTTGGTATGTCCTTCGAATTAATCATTTCTTATAAATAATGCACGATGTTAATTAGTGAATTTCAGAATCACGATCCATTTTAATATGTGGTGTTGCCATAAAATCCATTCGATATCAAGTGTATCTCAGATCAATCTTTAGATTGGAGAAACAAATTTTTCTTCGTAATAGATCCCCCCAAAAAAACTTTTAAATTTTATTTTGGTGAGGAAATTTCTTTGCAAATCCACACGACAGCTGGTTAAAATGAAAGTAGAGCTGTGAGCGTGAACCTGATTATTTGACGGACAGATTAATTTGTACGTCATTACCCATCCTCCGGGACAAAATATTGCCGTCCAACAAACACTAGATCGAGACGGTCCTGTATGGTCATGTTAGTGGTAATTTCACAGATTCAGCGCTCAGCGTACATATAATTTTCTTGTTATCAAGACTGAATGCATTACGGAGAGGGGACAATTTGGCGGAAAATTGCACAGATACTTTATCATTGCAAAACGGTCAGCCTGAAAATGGCTCTTTGAAGTTGGCTGAACAAAGAGAATTTCTAGAAATGGAACATTTGTCCATGATTAGATTATTTCTAACTAGTTTTAAATTGCAAATCGTTGAGACAATGAAGCTAAACAATTATGTTATACTCTGTATTGTATTGTGTTATATTCTTTTTACACAATATTACACTTCTCTGATTGTAACAAGGTCTCCCTCTCTCTCTCTCTCTCTCTCTCTCTCTCTCTGCATCATTACATAACCTCTGTGTTGTATATCGTATAACTGTATTTGTCGTGTGTCCCGGCTTTTTATGTCATCCGATAGCAAGCAGATGTCGACGTTTCCGGCCGGGTGATAAATATGACACAGATTGCATCACTTCATTGATACATTACACAGAACCATAAAACGTACGACAATATACTCTCGAAAATTTCATTCCATGTTTTCTTGTTCTAAATATTATCCCACTTTTGATTTCTACGGTAGACGCAATTCTATTGTGTACCTAGTGACATTGTAATACATGCCACTTCCAAGTCATTCCATTTTAATATCGATGCTCATTTTCTTGCCTGTTTATAATGATGACCCCGCTGAGCATTTCACACCTCACGACGCATGATCCGCCTCCGGGGATCTGAGGTGTCAAGTCTCGGCGGAGTTCGCGAGGAAAACTGTTCTGTCGACAGGCAGCCACATTGCAATATACTACGATAGTATATTTTTTCGTTTTGCAAGACTTTTTCCTCCTTAAAATGTGACAAACATATATATATATATATATATATATATATATATATATATATATATATACATACAGCACTAAAACCCAACAACACCAGATAACTGGAAGAGTCGGATCCATACAGTGTATGCAAGGTTAAATACCAAAAAAAAATGACATAGAGCACTAATATGACCAACGACACGAACTATTCTATAAACCTTGGGGACGACTTGTCCCTTGTTCAGGACAAACGAAGAACCAAACTAATAAATATACGAAGGAAAGGCCGGGCGAGCACGGACCCCTGGATGTAACAGATGTGGAATATATATATATATATATATATATATATATATATATATATATATATATATATATGTGTGTGTGTGGTGTGTGTGTGTGTGTGTGTGTGTGTGTGTGTGTGTGTGTGTGTGTGTGTGTGTGTGTGTGTGTGTGTGTGTGGTGTGTGGGTGTGGGTGGGTGTGTGGTGTGTGGGTGGGTGTGGTGGGTGTGGGTGTGTGTGTGTGTAAATATCCACCCAAGTAACACGTAGTAATATAATAAAGAAGAATCAGAACTTGTTGAATTGCTGCAAGATAAGAGATTACAATCGTACATTCAACCAAAATAGTGTAGGGGTTTTTTTTTCTTTAAGAATTGTGCATGAATTTATTCTCTCTTCAAAGAGGTTTGCGTAACCAATTTCATTTTATTTTATTGCCATAGAACCAATATCCAATATCCGTTTTTCATTCTTTCTAACTTTCTAATTTGTCTTTATATCTTTTTTGGTGGTTTTTTTTTTTTTTTTTGATTGTTTTTTTTTTTTATATTCTTTTAGTTTTGTTTTGTTTTAATTTTCCTGTTTTGTGTCTTCTGTTCATAATATTTATGCCTACATCTAATCACACATTAGTGTAAACTATTTAATAATTTCATACAAATATATAGTAGAAATACTCATAAAACTGCCATCACATAATCCTAAATTATTGCAATGTTCAAATTATTACATGCTTTGTGTATGTATATATTATAATGTTTGTATGACCTCGTGCCTTCTATGGAGAGGACTTGTATAGGCAATGCCTGCAGTTCGTTGTTTGTTGTTTTTTTATGATTTATCAGAAGAAAATACTGTTTAAATTCAATCAGTTTAATTGTAAAATAACATGTGTAACTAAGCAATTGTCATAACTCTTGAAGATTGAAAATGAAACCGTTTCTGATTTTTCTTTATATAATCAATATTCCCTAACGATTGTTTTCATGTTCCTCCTTCCTGTTGCATATTGTAATCAGTTTTAATCAGTCTATCTATTTTTCTGCACATTCGCTCTATACAATATTATATATATATATATATATATATATATATATATATATATATATATATATAAAGAGAGAGATTGAATTGCAATTGGAATATGCATCTTAAGATAATACCACAAAATGAATTTATTCCAGGCATTTGTTTCTGTTTTTATTGAATTTAATTGGTAATGTATTTCTGTTTGTTGTTTTATTTTTACAGGTATGGCCGGCAAAGTTAAATTTTTAAAATAACATTTGACTGAATGCAAATAAAATAAATTCAATGTATAAACGTATTTTAAATACTTCTATTCCTTTGATCGAACGACTCTTTGATAATCCACGGTGACTGTGAAAATGGCTGTAAATCGGACTGATTGATCAAATGTTTACATTGCAGGACACCTGACCAAGTTAAATCAACATTTGGACATTGAAATCGAAATCCGATTGTCTCTGCATCTTAAAAGAAAATAGTAAATAATTGGCGAGCATAATTCGATCCCCGTCCAGATACCGTGAATTGGGAGATTCAGTGGTGATAAAACGAAGATAAGAAATGTGCGAGTGGGGTGGGGGATAATAGAGGCGTAATGTTACATTGAAATGAATTTTTCATTGAATAATTTTTTTTTTTTTTTAAAACTTTATTGAAGAGCTTCTTATGCGTGAAAATACATATGTAAATGCGTAATAACGAATCTGTTTCTTTTTACTGAAATCATAAACTTAAGATGATTTTCTTTAAAAAAAAAAAAATTTTGAGAGTCCCGAGGGTCATTAGTTGATGAGGTTACTGATGGAAATTGTAACTCCAAATGTTAAAAGAATCGTTCGAAAAAGTTTACAAATTTTTGTCATGCCATACTACAACATGCATAATCAGCAACAGATATATTTCCTCTTGAAACCATTGGTATAGAATCAAAAGTTTATATATATATATATATATATATATATATATATATATATATATGAAAAGAATGTTTTTGAAAGGAATAGAATTAACAGAATCATGGACAGACAGTGTAATTATACCTTGGCGTATCACACATTTCTTCTAAAAGGTGATGTTTTAAAATCAGTCTGTCACATTTTGTTTTATTTATTCTTCCAATAGGATTAAACCTCCAGAATCAACACTTCCCAAAATTCTGTTAAACATGGGAGAGAAAGGATGGTTTTATTACGCGTGATTAATCGCTACGTAACGATCTCTTAACTTAGCACTGATGTTTACTTAAGGATTCTTAATTGGTTTGAACTTTTACAATTATAATGTGTTTAAGCCCGGGAGAAAGGTGTCCAGAAATTATCGCACTTTGCAGGGAATTTTCACGAGCGTAAACGGACACTATGAAACAATATCCGGGATGTAAACCTGACCCCCGGGTGAAGGTCGCACCCTAATCCCAGGAAAGTGTAAAAATTAAAACCATGGTGTTGTCAAAATTTGTAAAACTTTATTCTTCACTTTGTGACATTCTTATCTCTGTCTTGTCTTGTTGTACGGCTGACAATTTCTTTCTTTTCATTTTTAAAAAAGCAAATTAGCATTAAACTTTCAACACGCTTATTTTGGTGAAATCTCCAAATAGAAAATGATTTTCGAGAAGCACTATGATTTTGTAAGGGATATATATATATATATATATATATATATATATATATATATATATATATATATATATATATCCCGTTGTAGACCATTCTTAATTAAAGTTATCTGGATTATATTTAGTATTTTTGCCTTGGAATACAGATGTTACATTGAATGAACAACATTACATAGTGAACCTGAGACATACCAAATTATTTGCAGTTACCCTTGTAATTAGAAGCTGATGAGTCTTCAGTCTTTTGGGTCTACAATTGTAATATTGGTATTACTGATCCCTCTGATCCCAGGTGGAGATTCGTCCGATAAAACATAAGGCATCCTAGCAAAGCCAAGGAACACTTTAATCAGGATGTGGTAAGGATGTGTGAATTAGAACCGATAATCAATTACGGAATCGATCAACGATCTATATCACCAGAAAATGAAAGTATATCATATTGATCGTTTTCTTCTTTCTCTTTTGGCAGTAGACTTCCAGTAAGTGTGTGTGTGTGTGTGTGTGTGTGTGTGTGTGTGTGTGTGTGTGTGTGTGTGTGTGTGTGTGTGTGTGTGTGTGTGTGTGTGTGTGTGTGTGTGTGTGTTGTTGTTGTTGTTGTTGCTGTTGTTTTTTCACTTTGCTGGAAAACTCGGAGCTATGCATGTATATGTTGTGGACACAGACACAAACTCTCTCTTTATCTCTATCTGTCTATCTCTATTTCTCTCACTCTCATGTCTTCAAAATCATCCTTGTGAATTTGTACAGATTGTATCTACTACTCGCATACAAAATATTTCTAAAAATATGACAGTTTGTGATCATATTTTTTTTTTCATAATAATTCATAGAATTAACATCTTCATCACTATTTGAATTTTCTTTAAGGAAAATAATATTATTTTAATAAAAAAGAATTCAAACGATCAGGTTTCAACTTTACAAGATTTAATGTTTTATTCGATAACTTTAAAAACTCCTGTTCAAGATTCCAACTCCAAATATACACACAGAAATCCTAAATCTTAATATATTGAATTAATAATTCTAAAAGCAAACAAATTGAACCCACTTGAAATCTACTTGTAGTCGATAAAATCGGTACACAAAAATCAAACCAAAGGCCGAGAAGAATCAATATTGATGTCCATAATCCCTGTTAAACCCCACCTGCAGCTGCATTGTTCGGATCTCGGATTCGAGGCAGTTCGTGATTTTTGACTGATTTCTTAAGCCAGAGAAAAAATGTTGGAATAAACAGAAATTAAAAAGTTAATAATCTGCACCGAGATTGAGAAACAGCGGATAGTTTCTAATTCATAATCTTCAGAGCAAGAATAGTGTAGAATTATAGTTCTGTGTTTGACTGATTGTTCACCAAAAAATTGAATTTTCTTAAGTTTCGATTTATAAATTCTAGATACGAAATATATACAATTCGTGCCAACCAACGATGTACCGTTATTGGAGCAACACTCGACGCCCATATACCATTTGCGAGCAATGAAGCTGAGAGAAAACGTCTGATTGACGCGTTAGCCCCGCCCACTCGAATTTTTTCAAACGTGTATAACATGAATGTTATTACAAGTTTTACATCAATAACAATCTGAATTGGAAATCCCTTCCAGTGAAGACAGCTTTCTTCAGTAAAAGCTGCTTGGAAAAAAATATCCGTTGATTCTGAAGTGTCAATGAAGTTTTGGATGTGTTTGAGTGTGCTAACTCTCTGATGGTTCCATGATGCGCTGACACTTTCATAAATTGTATACATTTTCTTCAAGGAAGGAAGCAGAGGGTACCCCAGTGTTACCGGCGGCTGTGGCGAATTTATTAATAATGTGGTGCTCTCTGAAGTGATGGTCGGCTATCTGGAAATTTAAACATTTGGAAAGACAACATAAATCACAAACCGTTTAAAGACAGATTTTTCTCCCGATCTATAACTTGAAATATCCCCGTCATGCATGAGCGGCTTCGTACATGTTGGTGATCATACATTGGGTCTCCCTGGATTTGCATATGGATATTAACTTATGATACATAAATTTTTATGATATTAATTTATTGAAATTACAGAAATAATTGATATTTTTGCGATCTGTTGACACCTAAAATTAAACCTGGCGGTGGGAGGACCAAACAGTATGGTGCAGTGCGCCGCATGTGACCGACCAATTCTGGACCGATTCCTGCTAAATGTCTTGGACCGAGCATGGCATGCAAAGTGTGTACAATGTTCAGACTGTAAAATAACACTCACGGACAAGTGTTTCTCAAGGGATGGGAAACTGTACTGTCGAAATGACTTCTTTAGGTAAGATTTCATCCCTTCTTTGGAAAACAAACATTTCCTAATTTGAACCCCCAAGGCGTGATTTTTGAGAATTAAAGATTTGTTCATTTTTTTTTTTTCATTGTACTGGTTAATTACGGTTCTCAAGTTTAAACCATATTTATAATCGATTACTGAAGAAAAAGTATATTGGCTTAAGTAAATATTTAATAATTACTTCCTTTTTGTAAAGAAACGATTGTTTAATGTCATTTCACTAAAATAGATTTTTCAATATCCAAAGTGAGATGCCTTTGTGTTTTTTTCAACAACGATGGGGTCTTCATGAAACACGATATCAATTAAGCTTTCAAATCAATATTTCATTATGCAATTAATAAACACTGTTTTATCTAATTCAACACAGTGCACCTGTATTGCTTTGCATATATCAAACTCAAAAACCATCTTATTAAATTATCACTTGTACTGAAAACCTTAATGTTTTATTCAAATACATAATGAGCGTGCATTTTTCAAGTCTCAAGAATATTATAATACACTTGTCAATAATTCGATAAAAATAGAATGAGGTTAGCACGTGGATATAAATATATACATCGAATTGACAGTAAAGAAATGTCACGGAAATATTCATGAGCTCTTCTGCTTTCAAATTTTATAACTAAAAGACTAAAATTATAAATGATGTATGGATTGTTTCAAATAAGAATTTCAAGATATGTATTATTAATATGCTAGTACCTAATGCTTTCTGTTTTTCAAAAGAATTCTGTCATATTGGTGTCATATAACGAGTAGGAACGTAATGTCTAATTATAAAGCAACTTTAGATAAAACTTTGTACTCACATTGTATTCATATTAGACTGTGCATGTTAAGCGTCCAAAATTTAAATCTATAAATCGAATTTATTTATTTTTTAAATCCATATATAATCTAAAATGTGTAGTGTTTCTTGAAAAATAATCTGGCATACAATGTAAATGTAGTATAAAACTTTGTAATATATACATTGTGAGTAGAATATCAAAATATTATCTTTAATTCACTTAAAAAATCCACTGAAAAATTATTGCAGAAGAATAATTTTTTTCATTTCTTGTTAAATGATTTTGAATCTAATAAGATATACTCTTGACTTTTATTTATGTAATTTTTATTTACATAAAAATGTTGCTTTATAAATCTATGCTCTTTCGTCGCTGTATATAATTAATTCTTTTAAACATTTTTCACAGGAGGTTTGGAACCAAGTGTGCCGGGTGTACTCTAGGAATCTCTCCTAATGATTTGGTCAGACGAGCGCGGAACAAGGTTTTCCATCTGAAATGTTTCACGTGTATAATTTGTCGGAAACAGCTTTCTACAGGAGAAGAACTATACGTTATGGATGAAAATAGATTTATTTGTAAAGATGACTATATTTCAAGTAAACTTCAAGGTAGGAACAAAATTTGAATAATTTCTTTTTTCAATATTATTTTCGTAATTTCAGTAAAATAATATAAATGATGAAAAATGAAATAAATTAAATTTTGTAGACAGTGTATCCTGCTGGCATATCAGTTGTACCCCCACCGAAGGCTCCCGTGTGGTATTAATTGAATTTAATGGCCTCCGATAATTTTCACTAACTGCTCACATGTTTTTGTATTTTATGTATATCAGGAGATAAGTAACAGTTCCCTGCGGGTACCGTTTTCAAGCATTTTATTTATTTTTGGCCATGTTCTCACCCAATTCAAACGGGACAAAAAAGATTTTATCTGTGTTTCTTTCGCTAACTGTCACCGAGCTTATTCTCCAATCATCAGTTCAGATCAAAGACAGACGACGTGTTTGGACATCGATCCCGACACAATGTCATTACCAATCAGTAGATGTATGACGATCTCGAACTTCTTTATATACATTTTTCATGAGAAAAGTCTTGCATAATTCTAACTAATCCGCACAAAAAGCGTAAATGACGTGGAACCGCCATGCATCCCAAATTTATGGATTATAACGCATAAATAATTGATCGACAGTAAAACTCAAGTTATATATAAAAAAGTAGTAACGAGATCGCTTCCTGATTGTAGATCAACACAGATCATAATTAGCGGCAATTTGTCCACTCTTGGGCTCTTAACAGCCCAGAGACATTGTCCAGTTCATTATCTAAGTAGTATCTGCTCTGTATATCAGATTCGTCTTGTGTATCGGACCTCTAAACGTCTCGAGACTCGCCTATGACTCGTACGAGACTGCAAATTATTTACAGTTTCTTTCTGTCACAATGGCCGATATTGTAATGTCTCTCAAATATATTAATTCTCAACCTTTTTTAAATGAATGTAGATTCATACAAATTGTCGGCAAGTGTAAATATTATATTTATGTCAATGTTTGTCTACTTCAGCGTGAATTTTTTTCTGTCGCAGCTTACAGTCCCCCATTTCATTCTTCAATAAAAACCAACCCAAACAGAACAACAGAATGCGGCGTTGGTTAGCGTGATTCTGACTGCCGTTTGTGCTATGTAACTCTCTGCCTTCAGTTCAGCTTTCGTGAACAGAACGTCTGTGCCATTTGATATTGTTAAAATGGGTATGGAAGCCATCTAGCCGTTTGGAGCTGGGGCGTCTAGAATATTTCTTTCTCAAACTCTTCGGCATATTTCCTTGACACAAACCAACTGTCTGTTCACTCTTTCCTAATCATTTCTAACTTTTCGCGCTATTTAACAACTTTTTTTTTCTGTGTCCGCATTTCTTATAAAAGAAGTCGAACAAACATAAATTAGTTTGTACTTGCCCGATTACGGATGAAAAAAATATTCGTGAATTAGCATAAAGGTTAGTAGTGTGAGACATTAGGTACACAGCGTGTTATAACTGATACATTTTCATTCACGATGGAATGGTGCGATCCTTTATTTATTTATGTGCTTTTAAAGTACTTAAATTCTCAAATTGTCAGTCTTAAACGAATAAATGGGTTTTGAATTTCATGTAAATTAGACAGAGTATATTTTTCTTATTTTTTAATAAATCAAAGAATTGAGCAAACTTGATCATACTAAACGCGACAGCTGAATCGACGAAGATACATAACTACAACAACAGCCAACTTCCTAATGCCATTCATAAAAGTACTCTTGCCATTTTAAACTCGCGGAAACTAGCCCCAAATAAATATGTGCCAAATGTTGACCAAATTTAAAACAACAAGTAAAAGAAGACCAAACGCCTGTGATACATATTATTATCATCTAATAAGAATCAAGAATAATGTTGCTGATAAGAAGTGTTGATTTGCAGGTTTGTAATTGACATCTAGCGTTTGCATATTCACGCGCATAGTTTGTACATTGCCTTAATTTGATGTTCTCTTTGGCAGTGATTCCTCCCAATCTAATTTGTGGAGTGGTGTAGTTTTAGGGTCACGTCATCACTTTTTCTAACCTCCGAAGTGATGGAAAGTAGCGCTTGGCTAAGCGATGCCCTATACACGGAGATTTGAGATAATTTCAAAACATATCAGCGTTTAACATGGTATTTGATATTTGGTTTAGTAAATAAACACTTGTCAATTATCTTGTTATACTGATAAGCGACCTTTGCTGTTCGTCATATGCATAGTACTGGAATTGCTTAATTGACACTTGAAGTGTTATTAATACAAATATGCTGGCAGTAAGAAAATACAACAAAAATATTAAAGCCAAAATATTCTTTATAGTTAGTAGCGTTAATCTAGTCTGCCTTGGACAAAATATTCATTGCGTTAGTAACATGCAGTTTGCGTGCAAAAGACACTTTTGGTCTCCGTCTCTATCGCTCCCTGATGAGAGAGGTCTATGACGATACAGCCCCGAGGGATTCACAAGACAAAGGGTTTGTGTTTCCATGTTGACAAAAATTGAAATTTGGTCCGCTAGTGTGCTTATATGTTTGTGCAAATTTGCTCATTGAAACATAAAAGAAGAGTGTCAAGTTAATCCCGGGTTTCAAATAATTTAAAGTCTTCAGTTTTATACTGACATCCCATAAAAGATGAAAAATTATCCAATTGTCCTGTTAGTCAAATTTTGTAGAAATTATTCCTGTCTCCTGCAGCGCAAGAGCACGAGAGAGCGTGATTTGGACCTCGTGACATTTGGAAAAGCGTTCTGTCGTCTGCTATCCTGAATTCCCGAAAGCAAATTTCACGTTAAACTACGGTAACCATTCGCTCGAATTTGGAAAAGTTATGCACGGAAATGTCATAAACTGTTTGAATGACTGTTATTACACTAAGTACAATGATTGTTTACAATGTCATCAAGAAATTTACTCTCCAAAATGAAACTCAAACAATAAGGCATGCTTCGCAAGCATTTTTTATTTTCATTATCCTTTTATATATATATATATATATATATATATATATATATATATATATCAGAGTCCCTTGGCGTCTTTATTATGATTTTTACTGCACAAGATAGGTGTACCATTTCTTCACACCCACAAAAAAAAAATCCCTCTTCCTCCCATTGTGTGGATAATTCTAGTGGCCACGGGACAGTTATCGAAGGTCCTATTTTCAGTCCCAGTGACTTGATACAGATTCCCAGACTTTTTTCCACGGTAGGAAATTTAATAGCTTTTCAAATTCTACTAATACATTCATATGATTTTTAAACAGACATGAAAGTTATGGGCAATTACAGTCTATGGTCAATCACCGTGTGTCAGTTAGGAGCTGCTTGTGGTCAGTTCGCTCTACCGACATACCACTATATCTATCAAAAATATAACGACTCGCAGATTTCCAGCCGCTGGTCCGATAGGACATACCAAGAACGGCGTAACGTCCGAAAATTGCACACAGCCGGCATAATTACTCAGATTGTAGAATTTCGTTTAGCAGGAACCACATTCCAAATTTTCTCCACGTCATGTACAGCATTTTCTTGCAAATATCGTTCACTGTTGAAACCAAATGTATCACGATTTTGCAAACACTCACAGATGGAATTTGCGATTATGAAAAATTATTTTATCAAGAATTATTATCAAATTTTGCACTAAGCAAACTAGAAATAAAGCATAACATATTCAGGTTCCTTTGAATCAAAATTTACTTATCTATGAAAGAATTGAAAATAAAACATAAAAGTTCACAATATAATTTTCTGTCGCCGACAGGCAACAAGACCACACATACACGGGGGATAAAAAAGTGGTAAAAACTGATTTTTGGTTGTTGTTTTTTTCTTTAAGTGTCATATTTCCCTCTAAAATACACCAGTAATCATGTTGCGTTTTTCTAATCATTTGCAATAATGCTCGAAGAGTGCCGCTCTTTTATGTCTGGAGATAAAAAAATAATCTTCGTCGAAGAAGTGCCCCAAGTCGACCCTTCCTGTTGAGAGCTCAGTCTAGGGTATGCAATTCATTTGCATAAAGTGCTGTAATAAACCAAGATAGCATGATTAATGAATATTTTTCTTCGACAAATCTTATAAAGCTCTTCAGATAACGGTAAATCGTTGTAGAGTTGGGAACGATGACTGGGAATAGGTCGACACACGGAACTGTTACTGGCGTATAGATAAAACTTTTACAAGAGATAAGACTGCAATTGATTTAAGATAAAAATTAAAATTTGTACGGAAACAATTATTTTGCAAAGAAATGCTGTACGTGTTTTATGTTGTTAAGTCAATTGCCATTAGAATATTTTGAATTTCGCTGACGATAATTTTTTTTTCATGCTTGGTATTTAAATTCCGTATTTTTACTTGCTTTGAGAGAACAAATTATTTATGCGATCTTCTTTCATGAACCGGAATAATTGCAAGTTATGATCACTGTGCCATCATTCGTGAAGTATTAACATCTTTGTAAAATGCAACAAATTCAGGAATTATTTAAAGCATTACTCCCCTGTTAATGCTCACTTATTTGTCGTACAGATGCCGAACCATTTAGAACCTGGGACATATATTTCTAAAGTGAACAAATATGAATGCTTATTTTTACTTCATATTCACGAGGGAGATATGTCTTAATGATGAAGTGTTAAAGTAGAACATACAAGGTCAAATGCTCACATTCACGTTGCCGGATTCTTAACAAGTTTGTCATGTTCAATGTCAATGAAAATGACTTTATAATTTACTATTAAAAATATTCTCATGCTCTCAAATGTCTTTTTTCTCCATGAGGAATTTCAATATTACTTTGATCAGCTGTGCGCTTTAATCGCATGTATTGAGACGACTACAGTCACAAACTTTAATGGATTTAGAAGCATTTATCCGCCTCATTTGCGATCGGTTACAGTACAAATGTTGATATTTCGAATCAATAATTACCGTAAAATGGGCAAAATTTTCTTGTTAATTTCCTCCTAACTTGTTATTCCAGTTTTTTCACCCCCGAAAAATGTTTTCGAATTTCTTTTCCAGATATTGCTTGTTTAGCTAGCATCAATATCACTACGTATGATAGTTTCGAATTTTTTCCCCTTTATCGACGAATTAGCATCGAAGTAGTCTCATTTTTATCAGATTCCTTTTCTTTGCATACAATCATTTATCAAATACAAATATCTCTACGTGTTTAATCAGCTTTTGTTGAATATTTGAGCACGTGAGATCAATAGGATATCTGTCGTCTGCAAATTCAAGGACTGATCGTTCGTTTCCGAAGCCCATCAATCCGGCATCAATTGGCTGCATATTGTCTTGTAGTGTAATGATAGAGTGCTGGAAAACCCTATTGATGATTCTTCAACGATTTTAAGAAGATTCCACATACCAGTAATGGCTTGAACATAGTTCTTAATATGACTAGAAATTATTGATAAGAATATATGCAAATATTTTGTAGGTGTTTTACTATCAGGTGGGAAAATATCTCAAGATGATATAGAAATTTGAGTTCTGTTCCTTTTATGAGTATACATTTTGTGTACATTGAATTTTCTTGAAAATAAATTAAGACTATTATGAATATTTGGTCTTAAGGAAGTTGGGTTTTTTTCCATTTCGATAGAATACGAGCAGCATGCAAAACGAAAGCACCGAGGTCTGAAACTAGTCATCCTTGCTTAAATAAATTTGCGATTAATTATTTAATGAAAATTTAGCATATTCGTATGCAGTAGAATTTTAGATGTAAAAATTTTACGCTTAAAAATGTCATAAAATTTTGAAGTAGTTTTCCGGAGACGTGAAGTCAGTGAGATGAGTTTATTGAAGCCAGAAGATTTTCAGCGTTGCTTCCGATAACTCTCTGGTGAGATAATTTGATTTGAGGAACAAAATCTTTCTATTTAGTCGCTGTTTATCATCTTAACACATACGATTATTGTCCAAAGGGAATGATTAGACGACCCATTCCGACTTAAATGTCTCAATTGCCTCTAGCAATATTTACAATCAAATTTTACGACGCTGGGCAATCTTCTAATTCGAAAGGGGAAAAGACGGACATTTTCTCCGGTGGCAAACCTGCAGTAAGGATTCATTTAGAGGAAGTAATTGGAGTGCGGAATGGAGAAGTTCACGTTATATTTTTTTTCAAAATATAGGGGGGACAAAGATGGTGTCTTGGAGGGTGAAGCCCTACATTTTGTTGCCGGTTCTTAAGCTGAAACCCGGCATTGTAATCGTTTGTAATTGCTCGCTGATGACTGTCCCTCTCTAACGTAATTGACGCTAAACATGCGTTCTTGACGTTCAAAACAATACTCACAGAGAGGGTCGCGTTCGATTTCTTTGTTCATGTTAACGGTTGAATCAGTATGCATGTTAAATATTTCAGTCTGCAAGTTGAAAGACATTAATATTGTTGACAGAAGAGTAAAATTATGATGATAAATAATACATGCAAGCTGAAAAATAATTAGACAAATATATTTAAACTTTAAAATCACTACTTATTTTTTAGTTGAAAGGTTAGAAAATAAGTAGTGACTTTTAGTACAAATGGAGATAAATAGTACAAAATAATACAAAATACTAGTGATACAATGGTACAGGCACGGCAAAACTTTTCTGTGTTTAGCAGTGACCACCGTATCAATCGCGAGGTTCGCACAATTGAGCTCATCGAATTATGATTCCCACGATGGACTCTAATCTAATTTCCAACCCTTTGCAGGTTTCTTGTTTCATTATATTATCTAACCAATTTTCCGTCATATTGAATGAATCGGCGTCTTCCCCCAATCACGGCCGATGCATTACGAGTAAAGCCTTTTGGCAGAAACAAGTTCGGAAGCTGGAAAAAAAAATGTCGATTAATTTTATTTTGTAGAAATCATTGTTTAATTCAACGTTTAATGAGAAATTCATTCTAGTATTTGGTTTCTAACTGTTTAGTAATTTTCAATGGTTGAGATTGTCACAATAACAATTTTCCATTTTCTCTACGGAGGGATCAGTTTCATTAAAGTCAAAACTACACCAAAGTGCAAAAAGTTATTTTTTGTGATTTATTGATATTGATTTTTTGGTGTTTTCCACATTTATCAACGCGATCTTTGATGCATCAGCAATTTGCAATATAAGATAACATATATTTATGTTGTTCCTTCGGTCTGTTCAACATCCGTGAATTAGTTGAAGACATATTGAAAAATGAAAGAACTTGCTTTTAAATATTTTAAATCAACATTTTATCATGGTACAAAATGTATAAATAATTTTATGGATGCTGATATTGTTTCTCAGTGATAACCAATAGTTTTAGTGCAACAGATGCAATGATGGTTACTTTTTAAAAAAAAAATCAAATTTCTGGTTCTAACTTTTGATACACCTAAACACCTAAACCTAGACGCTGTTTTTACACAGCATTTGAAATTGATTGATAATTAATTTGAAATAAAACAATAATGACCAGAATTTGTTCAGTACAATTATATATCTTCTATAGAATCGTACGAAATATTTAGAATTTTGTGAAACACCCATTTTACATTTAGTAGAATCAGGATATATCGACATACACGCCACAAATCAAGCGTAATTTTTTATTAAAACAGATTCATAATTTTATGATTCATATACTTGGAAAAGAGAATCCAAATGGGAACTAATTTTTCCGGCTTCTTTCTACAGGTTCTTCAGATATTGAGGATGAGGGTGACTTGGACGTCGCTTTGGAACACCAGACATCGCTCTCCGACAAGGATTTCAGCATAGACGGCGATAATAATACTGACATAGACTCCAAAGAGAACATTCTTACTGGTGTTCCAAATAATAATAATATAAACAACAATAACAACAATTTAAACAAAAGTAGCTCTTTGAATTCCCTTCCCCCGAGTCCTGATCCCTTGAAAGACGATACAGCGCTGTTAAAAATATCCTCGGATTCTAATCATAGTACTCAAAGCTGTGATACTAACGGAAATTCTATTCAGACCAATAACACTTTGACCCCGGACGGAGACCGTTCCGGAGAGGAAATGAATGACAATGCCAATGGTAGTTCCAGTGCTGGGGCCAAAAGAAGAGGTCCCAGAACTACCATCAAAGCGAAACAATTGGAAACCCTGAAGGCAGCTTTTGCTGCAACACCCAAACCCACAAGGCATATACGAGAGCAACTAGCGCAAGAAACTGGGCTTAACATGAGGGTGATACAGGTTAGTGACGCACTCTAAAAAGCCTTTCATTACTGATTTAAAATGTACCAATTTATCCTCAAGAGAGAGACGTATAGGAGAAAAGAGTTTAAAACATATTTTTCTGTTACGTTGCCCCTGTAATTAAGACCTTTTACTTTGGATCCTTTCTTTTACTCGGCACACCAGCAAACTAGGTAAGAAGTTTGAGGACGTTCATTAGATTATAGGTTTTGTGAAGACCAAAAGAAAGGTCCGTATTTGATAGCACCTATAACAGTGCCTTTGTTCTTCCTGGTAGGTACTTTTCAAGAGATTTTAATCAGATAATCTTATTTACCCGATGAAAACAAATTCTGAAACCATCATTCATAACATTAAAATCTGGTTATTGTTCATCGTTGGAAGAATTTAAACTTCAAGATGTGTTCATTTTAAAATCACGGTGTTATATTACAAGTTTTGCCAATTTTCTTTGCAACACAATAAACCCCTACCGATTCTGTGCCCGAAGTCTTTGTTGAAGTGTTTAGACGCTGTCGGCTATTTTGATTTCATTTGCATGGAAAACGCGTTCGCGGGACCATGTCGAGCATAGCTAGGATTTGTTCTTAAGATTCTCTGTCGGAGAATATTCCGATATTGACCTGTCAAAAAATCTTTTCAACACGAGTCACCCACATGTAAAAAGTGACATTCCCATCCAAGTGGCTGAACGGACATCTCTTCAGGTTCTGGTGTTTACAGACTACAGTGAAAAGGATAACTAATAATAGTACAAGAGACACTCCAACCTTTAGATTTCAAAAGAAAAATAAACCCTGTGATTTCAATGACATCGACTCAAACAGATTGATATACTGCGGTAACAAGCCTACAGTTTAGCATAGTTACTACAAAGGAATCTTCTTTGTCCGTGAAAGATCTTTGGGATGTTTCGTTAAAACAAGGAATTCGGCGTTAAGGGGTTGTTATTGTTGACTGAGTTTTTTCCAATTTAGACCTGGCTTTCTCTTTGGATATGTATCAGTGAGTTTGTTTTTCTTTTTAAAAAAAAATTACGCCCAATACGTCAGCTTATTGATAAATTATTCAGATTTCCCATCCATAAAACCTGTCTCCTTTCTTTATCCGTGTTATTACTCTTGTCGTCTGAGTGCATCCATTGTATATGGGACGGTTCGTGAGCCTAAGTCCGACTTAAAGTGTGCATTATTATCTCCATATTAGCAAACTGCATCCGAGACAAATTGGTTCAATGTAAATTTAGAAGATTTCCATAACACAAGTAACACTTAATGCATGCATTTTAAACGATGATTCTATCCAGAAATTTTAACTCGCAATGTGACTCTTAGATTACATAAAATACCAACAGCAAAGATTTATTGTGAAGACAATGTTCTCCTAACTGTTCCCATCACACAGAAATAAGAAATGGAGTTTTTGGAATATTAACATGACACACTTACACGGATGCCGTACAAAATATGCACGACCGAACCCGATCCCCTTGAAGTGTAGAAGGGGTTGGTGCTTTGTGCTACCCCCACAAGTGATCATCAATCTTTCCCGGGCTCCGGTCCCTTGTCTTGGCGTTGACAATGCGAGTCAGGATACCTACAGATCAAAACAAAAAGTGGAAACTTTAGCCCTGATACAAAAGGCTCGAAAACACTGAAGCGTGTCGACGTTTTTTATAATTGCAAAATAACTGAATTTCATTTAGGTTTTATAAAAATGTAAGCTGACAGATACAGAAATCTTGTAATCATTATTACTTTACCACCCATCGTTAGCGGGAGAGACCACAAATGGCGCGATCTATAGATAGCAAGGAATAGCGACCATCCGTGAAAAGGACGATGTCATTAGCAATTCGATAATATCAAAAATTTTTCTCTGGCAAATACAAAACTCATATTTCTATTGTCGACTCTCATAAATTGATGTTGGTTTGATTAAGTTGCCTTACGCCCAGATTTGATAGGTTGTGAATGGGGCCTTGTTGTTTCCATACAGTATCGGGGCAGTGTTTCTTCAGAGTTATAAATTACACACATCATTGAGAAACTTACACAGTCCGATTCAATGCGTACATTTATGGTGTAAGTTAATAAAACATTCAGTTTTAACTATACCTGGACAAGATTTATACAAGAAAAATAAAGTGTTGTATCCGTATGTACTAGATTTTCTAGAGAACCATCGTTCCATGGTCTGGCTTCACAGTAATCTATGCCTTTTTATTTCTTTTTGTATAGCATGTGGGTATATGTCAGTATTTGATTTGTATAGAGAACGTATCGAGAATACATGCATTTTGCATTTTCTAGTTTGCTTGGCTTGAACAATTGAAATTAGTTTTCTCTCTCTCCTGAATCTATAAAGAGTCGCTATTAGACACGGGGCTAACTACTGGCCAGGTCTCGCTGCATTATATGAAAAGTAGAAAAACCTTTTGTGATTTTTTTTTACCTGAGTTAATATTTAAAACGATCGATGTTTCGTCACCAGTCCGCACTCTTTTTCTTCGTGGATATAGACGGCTTATAGGACATCAGGCAAAAAAGCTTATGTTTTACAACCACAGTCTCTCAAGTAAAAGGATGTTTACTTTATATGTTTTGTACATGTCAGTAATGCACGTTTCCCCTCAAGTGGAAATTTGTGTTGGAAAAGCGGATTATGCCTTTTTGTAAAATTCATATTCCGTCTTTTCACAACGCAAGCTTTATGACGTACCGGTCTCTACATCCCTCTCACCACAAATCGCTTCTAACCATCCAAGGTAGCTTGAAACACAAGACCTTTGTGTCAGGATTAAGCTCACCACCCGTTCATTTTCATGTTTATTTCATCGATTATCATTTTAGTTGCATGGATTTTTTATCCACATTTCTTTGAGAAGTAACACGTTACGTCGGTTATTTTGCTGGCACTTGCCATTCGTCTTTAAAAGATATTCTTTGTTTCCAAAAAAAAATATATGAAAATGATAGAAATAGCATACCCTTCTAATGAGAATTATACGAATTAAAGAAAAATAGAATAAAATATGGGCAGAATCCAAACACGGATCTGAACGACTCTAATGTCTATGATCCAAAACGGTCGTTTTTGGTCCTACAAGGGGATGAAACAGAATGATTTGTCTTATTCATTAAAGCTCAAGTCAATAATTAAGCAGAGAATAAAGTAATACCCCTCTATAAAGATTAACATACGTCGTATGGGTAAGCCGCTAAGACCATCCAAGCATGGTGGACGTCTTTTTCAGGGATCACTCCCAAGGGGTTCCGCATTATTTCGTTCAGGTTATGCACAGTAAAATAGATATTTTGAAAGCGACGTTTGGGAGTTCAAGAGCATGTCTGCTTATTAAGAATACAAGAACTGAGGAACAAAGCGGTAGTAAAATAGAATTTGTAATGACATTTGTAAATAATGAAAAAGAAGAGAACTGTGTCCTATCTTGTTTATCACTTATTTGGATTAAGGAGGCGTGCTACAGCGGAGAAATATGATGTGGATGAAAAATGGTGGATATGTACAATAGTATTTTGAAATTAAAAACTTTCAAATTTACTTCATATAGTCAAAAATGCAATTTTACTTGAAAGTAATCAAAAAAAATATAAATTTAAAACCCTCGCTGGATTCGAAACCGCGGTCTACAGTGTAGGTAATCGACATGCTAAACCACTGAGCTACTTATCTGGACAATTAAATCTAATATTGCTGATATTTATATCTTCATTCGTGTTTTGAAAGGAAGTCAGTCATTGATGATGTAGTATATTTCCTTGACGTTGATATTTCAACCAGCAAGAATTACTAAACAAGCATTCATTATTATTTCTCTAATGAAAGTCATTTCAAAATATCGATAATTATGTTTTACATTTTAGTAAGCATTTTGCCGTAATGGAATAGGGTCCTTTTCTCGAATGACGCAAATATACTTACATAAGGCACCACGGAAATATTTTGGAATTAAACATATAAAAGGAATATTTAAACTAAATCAAACAAACAATTGATCTAATCTTTTCTGTAGTTTGCGTTTCGAAACCAAAATAGTGTCCACGATTTTTGTAAATACGTTTCAAAGGCTTAGCACCTGATTCGCATACAAAGCCTTTTCCTTCTGTGAGGACAGAAGAAAAATAAAACAAAAAAATCAAAGAAAAAGTTCGGTTTAGGGTTTTCTTAGTTTACATAAACACTTAACTATTAGAATTTTATATGAAGCTTTAATCTATTGTACTGGGTGTTCGAAAAGCAAAGTTTATCTATGATTTCAAAACATTCTGCAATAAATCCGAAAGTAAACAAAAACATAAATCAAAGCCGATTAAGAGGCCCATATAGAATTTTATAGCCTCTTTTGCCAGTTCCCAAGTAAACTGTCCACAAATATTGGATAACTTGAGAACTGTCCATTATTTAACACCAATGAAGTAGTTATAGTTCTCTTTAACACGCCATTGATATGTTATATTAGGTGTTGTGAGAGGCTTTTGGAATCGCATTGTCCCTTAGTTTCCCCCGTGGGTCGTTGTGTGCCTTACGTAGAATAATGTTTTGTTTTAGGTTTATCGCAAGGAGCGGGCACCTTCCATACGATTGCCCTTTCCCAGTGAACAATGACTGTTTATTTTCTTATATATTTTGACTCTCTGTCGTGCACATAAAATCATTCAGTACGCGTTATTTTTAATTTCATTCAATGTCAATTGTGCTAGGAAAATGTGTCAAAAGGCATGTAATTTACTAATTTGCAATTTATGAGATAGATTCAGTACATCATTCTAACAATCATAAATCTTCAGGATTCTTCGTATGGTTATATAAATCTTATCAGTACTTTTCGTAAAGAATTTGAATTTTTTTCTCTTTCAGGTATGGTTCCAAAATAGAAGATCAAAAGAGCGACGAATGAAGCAACTCAGTGCCCTCGGTGCTAGACGTCATTTTTTCCGAAATCCCAGACGCATGCGCGCACTCCGAGCTGGAATGTCGCCCAATGACCTTGACGATGGGGACATGATGGCTGGTCCAGGTTTTGGATACTTTTCTGGTAATTTATCAACTGCAAATACCACCTTAAATAATTGTTCTTTCGTTAATACTACATTTCAAGTTTATTAAACACGCAACATTTATCATAGATACATGTGTTACGATAGAAAAAATACATACTTGTACAGAATGCGCTTAGGTTATATTAAGATAGTGTTATGAAGAATTTGTTAATAAGACCTAAATAAAACATACACATGTACTAAGCTCATACATAGAACGTGAGATCAGGGAAGCTTCGTAGTCAGTTGGTTTTGCAAACATCAAGATTTATTCCACGCGCATCATGGATATTAAGAGTTTTCATTAATTCCACGATCCGTACATTTTCTGAATGTTTTAACGATTTTACATCAAATCTTAGAGGGTTCCATTGGCTCCCCACAGAATGCAAGAGTCCCCCAGATTATAAGGATTAGGTCTTCCATGAATTCTAATAATGGTAATTCCTCACTGGAATACATTGCTTGGGCCCCCAGAGGGGATACGATGCGGCCAATGGTTCGTCGGTGTCTTAATACCCCAGCTCGGTATCAATTCTCTGTTAAGTTTCTGAATCTACCTTCCCTGTTTTCCTTAACAATGAATAGAGTGCTTTGTTCTATACGTTTACAAGGAAGTGTCATATGCAGATCATCTGAAAGTTGTTTGTTGTTGATGTCTTTTAATATATATACACAAAATATATACTTTTAATTTTTACTGATCAAGAACACGTTAACTTTTTTTTTTACGTTGCAATATGTCATGGGGGTAAAACGAGGAAATGACGCTAAAACATTTAACGATATTTACCACTTGAAGGTTAGGAAAGTTGTTTTTTAAACAATCACAGACTTTTAATCCAAACACTACCGTAAAGATCCAAATAACTGCTTTATTTTATTTTTATTAAATTTTTATTGAGAATTTTAAACTTAAAATATTTTGGATGTTCTGTTTAATGTGTTCATATTCTATGTCGTGTGTAACGTCACAGCCTTTATACTCATAAAAGATCTAGAAGCCATTAAAAAACAAAATCTACTGCCAAATTGATATAGCATTTTCCCATTTTGCTTTAAAATCTTGAATATTTTAATCGAGAAATACCACCCACATTTCGCGGAGTGGATGACCCGATAGTATCTAAAGCAAATGATTCGCGACTGCCTGGAAAACTTGTACATCTGATAATGACAGAAAAATCAATTTTCAGTTTCTCAATAAGAATCACAGAGGGACACGCAGACTTGCCCCTGGTCACAGAAAGGGCGGCTTTGTTTGAAGATTCATGGATACAGTTGATGCAACAAAGAAAGAAAAACTTAGTCATCATTAAATCCATCTTTTTTTGAAAAAAATTTCTGGACACGGTTCACATGCTTTCTAAGTCACTCATTACTGCGTTTTGATGTTCCACGAACAATTTTTTTTTTCGTAAAAACGACACATTTCAGGAATGGGTGAAAGCAGAATCTGTTGGCCAGGTTTTCATTGCTTACAGCAAGAATGTTGCCCTGTATACAGAAAAACCCGACGATGATTAATCGCAAGTGTTTCCTTTCTGTCTTGCCCAAACTTTCTAACGATTGTTAACATTTTTCAACACTCTTCCTCCAAAATTTGGTAGATATATTTACAAGAAAGACTTGTTAGTTTGGTGGTGTACAGAGTCTCAATACGTTCGCAAAGTTCCGTGTGTATATCATTATTTTTAAATGTTCTGAACTGCAGTAAAGTCTTGCGGACCGGATATATGTGAATAATGTGGAAATAAGTGCGTTCGGATTAGAACGGAATTGAGAGAAACCATCTGTCTGTCACTTTTATCTCTGTGAATTCGGGGTGATTAACACGTATCATACCGTTCAAAATTGAAAATAAAATATATGATGATCTAATTGTGATGAAATATTTTATTTTCAGAAAATAAATCCAAAATAATACTGTTACATATTCAATCAAAACAGCACGTCATACTCTTCCAAAAAATTCCAATGTAAAACAAAAACAAAAAAACAAAACAAAAATTCAAAATTTCATTAATTTTCTTTATATAGTTTAAGAATTTCGAAATGTTTTAAACGTCATGAATTATTCAAACGACAACACAAATGCAGCTGAAATAGACAAGGATGACTACCTGAAATTAACCATTACTCTCCAGATTTCTGTAGTTTCCTAAACATGAAACAAAGAGCAAAGTGATTTTGTAAATAAACAGAAATTCCGAGGATGTTCTGAGACACTGTTTAATTTCACCAGATATGAAATTACAAAAACAGGTGGTGGTTAAGCTAAAGTTAAAAAAAAAAGAAAAGAAAATACTGGAAAAGGTCAAAAACAGTTGCTTGCTTACCACCCCACAATTTATAAGAACCCCAGGGAATACCATATCCTTGATATAATCAAACTATCTTGGGAAGGGCTAACTCGACGACATGAAATTGGTCTCGATCAGGCTAAGGTGGTGACGAGTCCCTTGTTCTTCCGCCGTTGTTGGGAGATACTGCATCTATTAGTGTTAAAAGATGAGCTTCTCTGACAACACTTCGTATCTTAATGAACTGTTCTCCCACTTTGATGTCTGTTATAAGGCCCTTGTAGGATCAGCTAGACTCTTGTCTGTCGTATCAATAATCGCAAAATGTAACAAACATTTCCACGGCTGTTTATCTGATTCGGAATGTCAAAATTATTAAGATATAATATATGTTAAAAGAATACTTTCTTGATGTTACCTGTTATTTTGTTCACTGTAAATTTGAAAATGCTTTTTTATCTTTTACAGAAAATGGACAAGATTTTTATCCGGGTTATCAAGGATACAATGACTTTTTCCCGAGTCAGGGGGATGGGGGTCCCCCACCTATGAATTTCCTCCCTCCTACATCTCAAGGAACACCTCCATTAGCCATGGATCAGCCTCTACACCACAGCAGTAAGTAGCTTTCTTTCAAAACCAAATAAACCTCAAACTTTTAAGCACTCTTAGTAGTTACATTGTAGACTTGAGAGCAGTGAGAGAAGCTCTTGTTTATTCAAATAATATTGGTCGGACAGGGCATCCGAGTTTTACCTTGATGTGACAATCATATAATAATTCTATTTCATATCATAGACATTTTTGTATTATTAAAAGAAATGCCAGTATATTATGTAGCTGTATTTTGAACCAAATTATATATTTCTGATAGTTACATGTACGAATAAAAACAAATCATGTAAATTGCGTGTTTTACTATTTATATAACAAATTAATTGTTTGAGGAAAGTTATTGGATAGGGGGGCTCACATAAATACCGGAGCTATTGAGGATCGGGATCAGTATCGACAAATTTATGAATAGAAATATCCATTTCGGTCCAACTTTCGCACCAAGCCCGAGAAACAGTGACTCACTTAGGATCCCCGCACAGGTCTTCAATCATAAAGTTTAGACAACGCTTTGGAAATTTATCTGTAAAAGCCAACTTGGAAATTGGATTTGGCGCGTGGATATCGCAGTGCTCGGAAAATACTTTCCTTCCTCTACGCGTTCTATAGTGTCACGCGACCCAACACTAAACCTTAAATTCTTTGGGGAGACGTTTCCAATTTTCTTCTAAAATTGGTATTTTTGTTTCATCTGTGTTTCAAATGAAGAAAAAAGAAAGAGAACTTTCTGTCGATAATATAAAGCCGACCTATCTTGGCAAAAGTTAATAGGAATGAGAGATACGAGAATCGAAGTCTCCGCTCGCCGTGTGTGGATTTCATTTTGTCTCTAATACACCCAGAAGGTCGGCGAAGGACGCGTAAACGCTGGTCTTTGAAATCTGTGTAAGATACAATATTTTTCGTCATTCTTCAAACATAATAATGAAAAGAAATTAACAAGATAATTTATTGTTTGATTTCCATAATTCTCCGGTAAAGTCACAGCTGTCCAGAAAAATAAAAGAAAACGATGTCAGGAAATCGATGGCGAGGTTCGAACTTTGCTGTGCAGATGTGGCGAACTTGGATAGAGGCGACACGTGCTAATGTTTTAATTGTTGGCGAAATGGGCCCCAAACAATTGACACAATACGAAATAGAAGAATAAATGATTTTGAATAGTAACAGACTGCATACAGAAGTTATTGACTACGTTAAGGAATGTTGCAAACCATCTACACTTAGCCCGCGGCGATGACAACATGAATGTGTTTTTAAAAGTACTATTTGCAGGCTAATAATGTATTCATTATTAAAATTGCAAACAGTACTTTTAAAAAGGCATAACAATTTCATGCTTAATGGGGAAATATTTGAGCGCGTATCTGTGCATTAATCTAAGACTGGTTTTATGATATGTTTTTTTTTTGTCAGATAACATGGGCCCCGATCCACAGTTCTTGTCTGGAGACATGCTACACCCTTCGTCTTCCCCCGAACCAATTCCAATGCACACACATGACGGGCCCTTCCGACATGGCGGACCTCCAAGTTCCCTCGCAGGAAATTTCTCGTCCCTTTCACACTCGGAAATGGCGGGAGAGGCGTGGTGACCTTTGACTTTGACGTTTGTCCATTCCAGACACATGTTTTTCAATTATAACTAATGAATATTATGTATAGGTGTATGCATGTTATGGAGTGAATTTATTTATGGAATGAAAATGAATTATGGGCACGATTTTACCCATCTTATATACGTGTTTGATGTGTGAATGTCTTATCATGTTGCCATTGTTGTGTTAAAGTTATTGACCGTCATTTAAAAAATATCGACGATTTCAGACTTTCATTTTTCACTGTCAGTGGTCGATGAAATTTTAACTTATTATTTATGATCACCACATCCTGTGGTAAATGCTGAAACCCCCCAACGTTTGTTCCTTTTATACTAGTTTTTGTCTGATGAATTTTATTTCGAATGGATGTGTAGATAATTATACCTCTTCGTTTTCAGTCCCAATTTTCTCCATGTTGTAAGCTTGTTCATGTAAAAACGAGATCTCAAAGTGTAGCTCCAATATCATGCCCATTTAAAAAATACGAAAATACGTTACAAATTGTAATCATCGATTTATGATGATTAATAAATGTCTCAAATCTTTCACATCTCTTTATTGGTTTTTTTTTCACACAATGCTTCCTACATTTGAAGAACGTGTGATTTGTTCGACCCAGGTAGCGAGTTCACGTTGTACACTTATGGATGTGTTAATATTATACTTTGTTACAAACCTATAGCTATTCATTCCAGGAGTCAATTATTCCCCATGGATTAACAAATATATTTTTGATTCTTCGATCTTTTTGACATATATATATATATATATATATATATATATATATATATATATATATATGACAAAAGATGGAGGGGTGATGATATTGATTATGAAGAAAACAACAATCATCTTGGAGGAAGTGTTCAAGCATTAAAATGCACCAAACACGAGCTTTAAACGCTAATCACTCCATTGTAGTACGTGTTTATGGGTACGAGCGCGTACTAGTACGTAGTAGATAAAATAGCTTCCATCCCGTTTATGGCAGATCTCTATAAAGCAGACCTGTACTTTTGTAGACCGTTACACAAGGAGTAAATTCGTGCAGTTAAAGATCATGTTTCACACACTGTTGATAACCAAATCCAATCATAAAATTTACCTTCACAAGGGTTACAGGAAGGTTACATTCATGATATAATAATTGAAATCTCGACAAAAGACAACAGTCAATAGTTTGTGAATATTTTTTTTCTCATAAAATCGACAAGAGTACAGATGTTGTTTGGTTAGAAATGCTATGCAAATGCTTGCGCAAACGTTGGGAACTGTTATATGTACAGAAAATATCTCTTGATCATTAGATATTTATTCACAAAGAACATTAGCTAAAATTTATGTAAAATAACAAGATGTGGTGCATGAATTACAACGTTAAACACCTGTGTATCAGGGGGATCTGAAATTATTGTAATTATTTATTCAGAAAATAAAAATCGCTCATCATAAAGCAGACTTGATAAAGCATCAAAATTTCACACCCAATTTAAAATCGTTAAACCCTAAAATTCAAGAATGGGTAACGTGAAGACAGATTTGCGACAAATATTGTTATGTATGATGTTAAATTGCAACATACATGTGCAAAACGAGTCTGAATATAGAGGGACACTAGTGTAGTCTGTGCGTGCCGTTTCGTAACAAATTCCGTCAAAGGGAAAATCAAATCTTGTTTTTATCAAGAGCAAAGGTAATTGAATTAACGTCGAGATAAATTGGAAAAGATAGAGCAACCGCCCCCGATAAGCGGCCAACTTATTTTACGATACAATATTAATTGCTCGTTGTTACGTACTAATACACTGGTGTTTAGTTTATTTATCCAAGTGTCGAAGAAGTATTTTCACAAGATCAAAGAATTTTTTTTTGTAAGAGCTGTATTGGAAAGAGAAGACTATTCAACATCTCCCAAGAATTATTTTTGGAAAACTAAGCATATAGGAGAACAAATCTCTTCAATATAGTCTACAGTCAAATTTCAGATACATCAATATGTGCATGGTTGTTAGAACCAAAATGTAATTTTCAAGACAAGCATTTTATTCAATAGGCACATTGTTCTTGAAATGTCCTTTGTACCTAATACTCACATTTCAGACGCAAGATTACTATGTAGTTCTTTCAATAATTCTAGACATTTTAAGTTCATCATTAAACTTGTTTGTGTGGAAACATTACATGGGAAAGAACTATTTGAGGGAAAGGGGAGAAATTCTGCACCATTTTGGTCAGGTCTGCATATTTGCAGATGCTTTCTGTGTTCTTGTGTGCCCTCTATTCCTTCTCGGGATTTTTGAATAATGAGCACATTAATTGGGAACTCTCTTGATCTTTCATGGTTCTGTTTTCCAAAAATAGCGAAGAGAATTTAACCCTTGACGTTCTGTAGTCTCAAGAAGTTCAATGAAATATATTTTCGCAAAAGTCAAAACAGACGTTTTTCGTCTGGTATGTGACATTTATATTTCTGATTTTAAAGTTTCAAAATTTTTTTCACACAAAAGAAACTTTTGACATTGATAATATTTTGATGGATTTCCCAATAATATTTATTATTCAATTATGAATATTTAAATGTAGTTCGTTTTTGAAAATAAAGAAATTTATCTTTCCCCATTGTAATATCATTGCTACTAATTCTGCAGTAAAACTATATTTATAACACGTTTAGGGTTTTATGTAATGACAGCATGATAATCAAGACTGATTCTTCTCAGCGCAGGGATTTTTAACAACAAATAGCTTGTATCGAATCAGGAGTAAATCAGGTAAGTTCTTAGGATTTTTCAGAGAAATTTCTTCAATGTCTAATCATATGCATGTGTCTTTGTTGATAAATGCTTATGAGAGTGTTTTGTTTCCAGTACATCAACCATACTTCACGAAACAATGAGACCACCTCCCCACATTGTTCTCACCAAAGTCATTAGTCTGGTGTCTCACAAAACAAATATATTGTAACAGAGTTGTACCATGGTAAATATTGTTATTTATTCCAAGACATGTGTATCTAATAGGCTTAATTCTCCTACCCATACCGCAACACATCCATTGCTGCTCAACGGTGTTGATCTTTCACCCCCACAACCAACTTAGATAAATTTAGCAATTTTAGGGAGGCAATAATTTTGACATACTTCGTAGCATAACGTGTTCAACGTATCATGCCTTTAACAGTCCAACTCCCATTGACTGAAAGATTCAACAACAGTTAAACTACTTCGTGCCAAATTATGTTTTTCTTAATCTATATTTAATTAAATTTTGATAAGGTTCGTATGCAAAAGAATGGCAACACGTAATTTTCCGATTTGTTGTTGTGTCAAGCGTAAACCTTTATTTGCTTTGACGAACGTTACCATAAACAAGTATCCACGGCAAATTCAAAGCCTGTCACGAACATGAAGGGGTCAGTAAAATTACAAACCCGATTTATGTTGAAAATAAATACTGGCAATTCCAACTGCTTAAAATGGTTTGGATACTAACGTGGAATTTGTGTAAATCTTGATGAATTACTATAGTGATAAATAATTCGTATAATGCATCGATTTCTTTTTCAGGATATGGTATTTTGCTATTATCAATATATGCTAAAAGTAAAATAAATATCGAAGAGTACCATATATATATATATATATATATATATATATATATATATATATATATATATATATATATATATACATCAATTAAATGAAAACACTAGTGGTAAATGTTGGCAACAAAATGGAAAACCGTTATTTGCTGTCCTGTATAATGAAAGGATATTGAGATGAATGTTGGCATAAAAATTCGACATTAATTGTCTAATTATCAATATATTTTAAAATATACAGCTTTATGATTTTTTATATTTGAAATGTGACTAAATTATAAATATATAATAAATTATATATATATATATATATATATATATATATATATATATATATATATATATTGACAAAATGCATGGCATGTAATTGTGTGACATACTATCATGATAAAGGTGAAGACAAAGAGCAGTGATCAATCTCATAAATCCTATAATGAATACAAAATGAACAGTAGGACAAACACGGACCCCTGGACATACCAGAGGTGGATTGATACTCTGATGTGCAGTATTAGTTCTTTGGTATGCTTTTTGCTATAACAGTAATTATGTCATTCATATTTGTGGTATGTTTATAACAAACATGTAAACAAATTATGTGATTCAGGAAATAGAAGATTCGGATTATTTGGACAATCTGCTATAATTTCTATAAATACAAAACCCGCGATAAGTAATCTTTTTGCAAAATTTTGATATTGCGATTGATGAGCGTGAATTTGACATTTCTCTTCATGATATGAACACCTGACCTTGTATCTGTGTAGAGCATACTCCAGTTTGATTGGGTAATAAAAGGAGCTACAGAGGAGCTTTAATCGTTAAAACTGAAAACGAATACACCCGAAAGGTTCAGTTAACTATTGGTATTGTCGCAACGACAATGTAAGATAAAACCGTCCCAGATTATGTACAATCTCAGCCAAAAGAACTCAGCTGTAGACAAAGAAAGTATGCCATGCTGCATGTAATGTCCTCTGTATGATGGCTTGAGAAAAAAATACCTTCAGAATTTTTTTTTGATAAGGCCTAGTGTTTTCAAACTGATTACATTACTTAGTATCAAATATACTAGAGAATTGATTAATTTTGGAAACTTTTTCACAATATGTAACAAAACTACGAAATTTTCATATGGTGTGATATTATTCGTTTGATTTAAATTGTGCATCGTTTTAATATTGTTGTGTACTCTCCACCAAGTCGTTTTTGTTTGTGTATATATTAATAATTGTATTTTTGTATATCCAATGAGCCTGCGTCTCACGGAAATAAAGAATCTGAATATGCAAAAAAAAAAAAAAAAAAAAAAAAATACACCGATAGGAAATGACGTAGGAATTACGGATGCAAGTCTTCTGGGTAACTGTGCTCATTGGTACCATCACAACCTCCCATAAAGTCGATCTGAAAGTCATAGGGGTGGGCATGGATAATTCGACAAGAATCACATGTCCTTTTTGCACCTGAATGATTGGATCCACGCCTGGTTCCACCTTGCATAACTGGACCCATGTCTGCCTCTAATCTGAATAATTGAACCATTGTTTGTGTTCACCTGGGTAATCGAATCTACTCCTGGTCCAGGAGCTGATAAAAAAATAAATAAATAAATAAATAATAAGAGGGGGCCTAGTTTGTACATTTTCCACCCCATAATGGTATCGAAGAGCCCAAAATGGCCAAAAGAATTACTATTTTTATTACAAACACATTCAACTAAAGGAAGGATTGAAACCACGGTAATCCCATTTAAATCCGTCACTGTGGATCCATCCCTTGTGATCAAAGCTACCCTGATGTTCTGAGAACATCATTTACTGTCACACATTCATATTGATGTCTTCATGTCCATTGTAATTTCATCCTTGGGGTATTGATTTATTGTTCTGACAATCAGTACAGCCTTCAACGAGTGCGTTTTAATTGACTATTTTCTTACTGCTGTCCTATTAATGTTGAATGGTTCTTTTTGCAATATATTATATAAAGAATACATGCATATATGATAGTATTGCGAGTAATATAGACCGCCGCACTTCTTGTTTAATATTCATAGCTTATTTCATGATTTATATTATCGTATATAACATAAAGTAAGAGAGAGAGAGAGAGAGAGAGAGAGAGAGAGTCAACACCTGTAATATACGTGTTACAGGTATGTATCACTTCCTGGGGGTGCCAGGGTCTCCCTGGACTGTCAGCATAATATGTAATTCCAATGATTGCTATCTGTTGCAGTGTATGATATTTAAGTTCTTCATCATGTTTAACATTGTTTTAATATAATAAAGATATAACGATTTTTGATGACTTTTGGGGGCACGGCACTACTTATGACAATTTATCAAATGACGTCTAAGCTACTCTGTTTGAAGATAGTTCCCCTCTGGCAGTGATATTTTACAATGCAATTTTATATTATACAAAGACAGGGGGAAAGAAACAGAATTATCTTCGGTAGTATTTGAAATACATGTGTATCAATGATATACAATATCAGTTCAATATTAGAAATATATGCCCTTAATGAGAGACAATATGTAAAATGTCATAAGGGGGCGTCACATTTTTATTTGTCTCTACATACTCTATTGTAGAGTCATTCAGGTATCTACATGATCGATACGAACAATTCAAGATTGTCAAACTGCGTCACTATTGCACACAGGTCATTTAATTGAAGCACAGACTGCAATCAGATTGTCGGAATATATCAGTCTGTCTATGTGTACCTTTTTAAGCAAATACACAAGAAAAATGAAAGAAACAATGCAGTTTTGACCAAATCAAATGATACATTTTTCAGTCGTCTCATTTAGAGTGTCTTTGGTTCAGGACAATCACGGTTATATTAAAATGATTCTATCATCAAACAATATAAAAACAAACAAAATAACCCCCCCCCAAAAAAAAACCAAACAAACAAACAAAAACTAAACAAAAAATCCTTACAGCTGGTAGACCTTTCGTCTTGCACTTAGATGGGGTTTCAGATGAAGTAAGACGCAATATTAATATAATAGTGCAATGTTTTCTTTAAATGACATAAAATGTAAAATTTTAAATGTAAAAGTCTTAAATGTAGTAATATCTTTCCTAAAACTTATGTTTCATTACTTTATCAACAATATAATCATATATTTCATATATACAGTAACTAATTTAGCCTCTTGAAAGTGGATGTAGTTGTTGTAAAACTTCGCAAAAGGAATGGTATTCAAAAGTAAATTCTTTTTAATATGTATTGTATAAATCATGAAAACTTATATTTGGGTTCTTTGAATGAGTAGCTAGTTCAAAACAAATCTCAAGAAATCCAATTAAACTATTCTCATCTCTATGTTTAGAGGCAATTACGTCATTGCCATCGAGGATGAGCTTTCTCATGTTTAAATCTTCGAATATTTTCCCATGTATTTTTCTTGTCAAATTAACTAAATTATATAAACAAGGCAGAGAAAAATATTGGCAGAATCATATGCAAATCGATATATACGTTTAGCAAAATAGCGCATAAATATTCAAAATGTTTTATATTTCTTAAAATACAATAACGCCCATTTTATATTACCTGAGAGTAAAAGAGGTTGATTTCATTATTAGAATGTTAGATTTTTTTCTGGTAAACAAGATATTCTATACCTGCTCAAGATATCAAATCCTTGAAAGTTAATTATTTCATTCTTTTCTTATCTACATGAAATAAAGGTTCATCATATTGAAATATTTTGCATAAAGTTTCATATTTTAGCCCGGAATCAAAATTTTAGTATTTCTCGAGCATGCAAGTTCTTTTGTTGCACCTGCTACGAAAGTTCTCAACAAATTGTTGACCATCGCGGTCTGTCTGTTTGATTTAAACATTTAACTGTTGTCTCTCTATTCAAACTCTTCATACAAAAACTCAAAACCAATATTCTCATTTTAGAGGAAAACGAGGGTATGTAGTCTAAACATTTGAAAAAAGTCACAGTTATAAGTGCATCGTTTTTAAAAATGAAAGAAAATTATTGCGTCTGAGTATAAGATCAATGTACACAGAACGTTTAAAGTTGAGGAAGACACCGGTTTCCTCCATTATGGCGTATTTTGAAGTGAGATGTGTTGAAGAATGTAAAAAAAACGCTTACTGTTCAAAACTCCAACTTTGGTCGCCTTTTATAAAGAATAACACTCCAGAGTAAGGAATCAAAGCTAAAAAGATACGACGAATTTTCGAAAACTGATACGAATCGTTTTTGCTTCCTTACATCGTACTACACATTAAGAAAAGGCGCACTTAATTTTACTTTTCAGGAAATACCTATTTTATTTCATTCACTAATTTACACAACGAACAGAAGGCCCTGCTAGATGTCAGTATAAAATGGTAGTTCCTGGTGCTCTTTGGAATTCAGCAAACACTTTAAACAGATCTCTCTTTGGATTAATTGTACATGTTAATTAATTAGTAATATACCAATAGCAATCAATATTTTTAAATGACGAAGTTCTGAGCCTGTATTGATTTACTGTTGCGATTTCTAGCCGTCAGTCGTGAATAAGATGCTAGTCTCCGTCAAATACAGCTACACGCATATATAGATAGAATACGGATTGTTCTAAAATTGCCCCACTCTCCCCAAAAAAAAAATTGTAATAATTATAACAAATTTATGTTGTACATTGCTGGCTTTTGCTTTGCTTGATTTTATGAAAGGTAACCGTTGACACTAATTCTTGATTTCATAGACCTATCACAAAATGTCGGATGTCTTGTTTTCTTGATAACCCTCTTGCAAAACAGGTCATTTGAAACATTGCTATATATTTTTTTAACAGCTACACATTCTGTCAAATATTTGCACATTAGGTTTTTAGATGTGTGCAATTTTAGATCAAAAGTTGGTTCCTCTTTGACATACATATGCATGTACAAATTGTACTCTTTTTTTTTTCTTTCAAATTTCGGTTAAAGAGAATCTGTCAGAAAAGACAGATAGAAATTGCAGACAGAAAATAATTTAAATATTTTAATTATACTGTGTTTTTATTAATAATATCATTGTCAAAATTTTATGTGGGAGGAAGTGACGTAGGAATACATTCATGGGATATAATACTGTTAGTAAATTATATTTCTATATCATTATTTCATAACGTGACGCTCCTTTTTAGATTTCATAATTACTTTAATGCATACAGTGTATATTATATCATTCTTATTTCAATTAGAATAATATAATATACGCGGAATTTACTAATATTAACGTAATAAATTTGATAATACACCAAGTATTTCACAATTAAGAAACGACACATTTCATGGCCGTTTTGACATTTCGACACTAAAGTTAAAAATTGGGCGTGGCCACGTTGTCATTAGATTGCTCGCTTCGCAAACGGTGGCCTCGGTTCGATTCCCTATTCCGGTGATATGGTTCGCTGATTCAACAAATTGCCTTAAGCTTCCATTGCTTTAGATTCCTACCCTTGCTTTAAATTCCTACCCTCGTAATGCGTTATATAACCCCTATATAATGTATGTTTGCACGTCTTGTGCAGTCAATATGTCTTGTGCTTTATTTCTTCTGTTTATGAGTATACGTAGGTTTTAAGAGTGTTATATGTGTTTTAGCCAAATGTCTTATGCGCCCTGTAGTCGATTTAAGAGCATTTCAGCTCATATTCCTTGTTGATTGTGTTATAAACCGAATTATACTTAACATTACATCACGCGCACAACATTGACATTTTATTCCATTTACAACCAGAGCGCATTATATTTATATATGTATAATGCCATTATAGTTAATTTCTTATCGACAATGATTTGACATGAAATATTTTAACAACAGTGTAAGAGAATTTAAATGAAATTCCACGATGAAATATATTTCTAAAATATAACATCCCTGAATTAGTTTTACTTTTATCTGAAAATTAAAAAAAAAAACAAAAACAAAAGGGAGAGGAAAAAAAAAACCAAACAACTATTTCAGCTTTGTTTTATTATGTAAATTAAAAGAAATATCAGCGTCCAATACCCAATATAAAATATATAATACGGTAATCAATAAATTATATGATTATATACAACATATTTACACGTTTATTTTAACGGAGTACAGATAAACATGTAAAGATATTATATATATATATATATATATATATATATATATATATATATATATATACGGACGGGAAGTGGGTATTCATACAATAATCAATTTCTCTCGATATATCTAGTGGTTCTGAAAAGTTTCTTTTCAATGGAAAGACACCCCCCTCTTTTTTCTTTTTTTTTCTCTTTTTTTTTTTTTTTTTTCTTTTTTTGTTTAACACTTATTTATACGGAATTTACTTGGACACTCCACCTAGTATTTTTTAACATTCTTAATTTTCTTAATGTATCTTAATAATATCATTATAGTTTTGTTTAGTAAATCTTTTTTTTTTTAATTTAAAAAAAAGGATATATGAATGATTCTTAGCTCGTGTTTAATGTGTCATTGCATTTGGTTAAAATCAACTGGTACTAACCTCCTTTAAAACGTTTTTAAAAAATGCAACATGTCTGATAATTTATAGCTGTACAAGATTTCTTCGCATTTTTAATCAGATATTTGCCAAACTTGCATAATGGATATGATAGTCAATATTGAAGGTCAAATGCAAATGTCAAGGTCACTAAAAAGGAACCCTCTGAAATGCCGCGGTAATGGGGATGTCCCGTTTTGCGAGCTTGTCTATTTATTGTAACAAATGATAATGGTCGGACCAAGTTGAACGTTATCAGACTTTATTCGAGAAATCAAATTTATTTAGTGATCTCAGTCTTAATTAGTGAAATCGGACTTGATCAGTGGTTGTTATTTATGTAAATCTAATGTGATTACACTCTAAAATTTATTTACAATGCACGTTGTTTATCAACAGCTATGTTAATACGATTGATACTTGAAAGCTAATATTTTGACAGGTTCATTTATCATTACCTAGATTTTCGCAATTATATATCTTCTAAGCCACTGTGTGCATTGATTTCAATCATACTTCTCATCCCCACCCCTCCAAAATAATCTATGTCTTAATTTATTTGAGAATGCAATATTTTGGAGGACAAAGTGACCTCACACCCTAATTTTCCCGTTCATTCAGTTACTTCAAACTTTCAAAGTCAAGAAAATGGAAATATTTAAATATGCTTCAGTCTAAGATATACACCTGGCAAATCAACATATAAACTACGAGGTATAAGTTATGAAATATACTAATAGTTGAACTTTATGAAAAGTGCAAAGTCATTGTATTTATTACTGTGGGTTTTCCGTTATATTTACGGTGTATATTATACTGCTGTAAAGTGGACGAACTGAAAAAACAGTATTTGTTTTATAGGAACGCTTTCAGTGGAACTTCATATCTTTATCATAATCTAGTTTCTCTCAGTTGGCAGTGTCGAATGTCGAGGTCAATAATGCCGAATAACGAAGTTTAATAATGCTGAATGTGAAAGTCAATAATGCTAAATGTCAAAGGTCAATAATGTTGAATATAGAAGGTCAACAATGCTGAATGTTGAAGATCAATAACGCTGAATGTTGAGGTCAATAATGCTGAATATCGAAGGCTAACAATGCTGAATGGTGTTGGTAATATCACGTCTATTTTTGAAAACATATCGGTAAAATTCAGAGTTTGTAGCATTCTCACCTTGAAAAGTGTCAAATATGTTGAAAACCACATTCCTCATTTTCTTCGATACTCATTTTGATAATTACCTGTATTTGGTAGCTACATTTAAGCCAATGTACAAAAATGTATGTATGTGTAGTCATACAATTGTAAACACTTTAGTATTGTTCCCATATTAATTTATATATATATATATAATAAATGGTATATAATAAATCCTTATCATTAATTGATATATATATATATATATATATATATATATATATATATATATATATATATATATATATAAAGGATATTCATTGACTGCATGGATAGAGAATTTATTTCTTCTACGTTTTCATGAGTGCGGTGCACCGTGAAAATAAAAAAAAAAAACACTAAGAGGCCTTATCGGTCACCTGAGAATTAGGAAAAGTACCACTAGGCCCAAGTAGTACGACTTCTAGAAAAAAGTTCCTGTTCTGTGTATCTAACCTAAATTCTAATATTCAGTAGCTGAATAAAACACGATGTGATCATTTTTCAAAAACACGAATGCACCTAAAATTGTCCATACTAATGAAAGACACTACATAATAATGATACTATATGACTATTTTGGACCTAGAGTCAACATTCCAGATCTGTGGTTGCGAAAATCATAATTTGGATGCATCCTTTCTGCTTTTCCTAAATATGCATTCAGATTGTATGTAGAATCAACTGATACCAAAACTCCTACCCCCGGGGTCATCAAATCTACAATTTGCTAAAGGGCTACCCCGTCTAAATATCCAGAACAAATCGGTGTTAAGAGAATTATTTAAATGTTTTAAACATACCGAGTTTGGTCCCACCCTAGAGTCAGACTGTCTTCCTCGTGGATCATGACATTTACACGTTTCGAAGAGGCCTCCCTGCTCTACATGATTAAGGATTTAGTTTTTCTTACAGATGTGCGGTTGTTTTTGAAAACTGATCAACTTTTGGCAGTTTTTGCCCTAATTGTGAGGCCTCGAGGGTGCAGGAGTCTTGACAATTATTTATGTCCCCCTTGACTTAAAAATGTTTCATAACAAATCTGAAAAGACTTGGAAATATAGTTATCAAGAAGAATTTTTGAAATGATTAATTGTTAACGGACGACGCAGAACGACGGATGTTGTCCACTAGCAGTCGTCATCTGCGTGACTCATGTGATCTTAAAAAGTCTTGCCTCATGAATGAAATGAATTCTATATATTTAACAATAAAATAGTAAAAAATTTTGTTTATTACATTGTCTACAAGTTTTTTCTTCTTTCTCTCTTGTTTTGAACATATTCTATTGATTAAATCAAAAGGATTGGGAACAAGTTCTTGCAACTTACTAGTCCCTCTCCAAAATAGTACAATAATGTCATGCAAGATTGTATAATTCTGTATTTACCATATGAAATGTACAACAATTAGTATGATTAATTGAATCTACAAGATTTATCTATAAATTTATGAACAGCAGAAAAAATATTTATATTTGTCTGAAAAAGTAAATTAATATCACCACACAATGATAGATTTGTATCAATATTGACCAAGTCAAGCACAAAAAGGTTAGCAAAGAGCTCTCTCTCTCTCTCTCTCTCTCTCTCTCTCTCTCTCTCTCTCTCTCTCCACACAAATATTGCGCAGAATATGTAGTACTTTGAGAAAAATGAAAACAGATATAAAAATCAATACATTTAAACAAGACAATTTTGATTCAGTTTTATTTTGATTATTCAAACATGACATGAAAATTCCGGCAGTTCTCTAGTTCCGGTCGTTATATGTGAATATAACAAATGTGAAAATATAATTTTAATCAATGGATAAATTACTGTTAATTTCATTATTGAAAAATATATTTATATTGGTAATTAATTATATCCGCATTGTGAACTGATAATTATATAGATCCATATTGTTAACTGATACATATTCATACTGTTAACTGACATATATATTATTAACAGATATATGTATCCATATTGTTAATTGATATATATCCATGGTGTTTATTGTAAATAACTTTTTAAATCACGGTAAAATATAATTTCGTGCATGAAATTGGCGCGAAAAATATGTTCTCATGAATACAACCGTCTCTATACACAGTAATAAACAAACTGAACGTCAGCAAAAATTAGTCTTCCTGATAAAATCGACAAGGCAAATTACGCGAAATTTAAGTGATTTAAGGTATTCCATTATGGGTATGTACTCCATATGGTAAAAGTTTTTAGCCATCTTAAATGTTGATATCGAAATACTCCATTTTCACCACCTCCTTATTTGCTCTACATTCGCATTTTCTCGATTTTTCCCCCATTCATGTTCTTTGTATTTCCACATTTTAAATCTTGCAAATCAACCAGGGAAAGGAAATTTATACATGTTAGTATCTTGTGTAGAACTATGACAACGCCGTAAATCTTCAAGATAAAATGTGTGGAAGTGTGAGTTACTCTTTTTCTGTATGAATTTTGTTCACCTATAATACGATATTTAACAATGTGGTGCTTAGTATTGTATAAAAGTCAGTTTTGTGTAGGGGGGGGACTGCATGAGAAGGAAATATTTTTGACAGTGAGATGTGTTATTCCACGGAACAATTGACTGAATACTTCATTATGTCTGGCTGTCTTATAGTATTTGGCCTAATTGCATAACATGTTTATCTAAGGACGTTGAAATGCGCTACCACAGGAACACAAATGGTAGGGCGACACAAAAAGCGCAAAGCAGGGTCTACGAAACCCACAATTATGCTTCCACAGAGACCAGGGGCCAAAATAGGTCTTTCTCCACACTCGCGTTCTCCTGGGATGTGTAAACAACCACTGTTTGACTTGTTACAACAGATGATTGTGTTGAATATAATATATGAAACAGTGTATTTTAAACAGACTCCGAGCTGTCTCCATGTCAATTGTTGATATCGCTGGCACCACAAAGGGGGGGCGTGGTCCAACCCCAATTGTCAAGATTTTGTACCGGGTTCCCCTGATAGAAATCTAATGCTGCCATGCCTTATATCATATTGCTTATCTCTTTATCAAATAATATTTGGAAAAATAGTGAAAAGAACAGTGTCGTATATCTCAAGAGGTCTAGTTCCAGCAAAGAACTAGTTGTGCAGAAAAAAAATGTGTTGGGTATTACCACATTAGCGGGCACTTGGCTGGCAGTAGATCAAACCCCACTCATTTAAACCACCAGATAACTCGACGACAATAACACTTAAATAGAGTAGCTCTGACATCTCTATCAATACTTTTTTGTACTGAAAGTTTTATCGATGTATCCAAAGCAATAATTAATAGCCGGTACAAGTGGTGCTCAAGTCAATTGTTTACAGTATAGATTACGATTTCCTATTCGTTAGAAATAGTATTTTCGTTTTATTGATATTGATGAACATTCAGGAATATATAATACCTAGAAGTTTATCACTTCCAGTACAATTACGGCCTGATTGATGCAATCCTAAGCTACAATTTTCTGGTTTACAAATTGCAATAAAAACATTTTCTAATAACCCTGTCAATTTGGCCTAAAACTTCCCTTTTGTTGCTTAAATTCATCTACATGCCATCTATAATTTTATATTATGAAGTTTTTATATTTCGTAAAATGTAATTCATATCAGAAAACTCCCTCTCGTGAAAGCTACATGTAGCAGTGTATTTCATTTCTTACATACACTGGCAGCAGCTGGGTTTCTAAAACAACCCATCGTGTCAGCTGTATTCTTTCATATTCTCACCAATGTAAGTGAGATCAGTCTTCCGTGTCTGGTATGTATTCAGATTTCTTGCACTCATACCACGTCAACCAAATTCTCACTCGGGTCAGAACTTCTTTTAAAAGTTGCATAAAGTTTGATTTCTTGTATTAGCTACGTGTATTGAATCTCAGTTAAGTTAGATAAGTAATGTGAAAATTTAGCTACGTGACTAAAACCTCACTCATATTAGCTATATGTGTTGATTTAGCCACGTGTCTAAAACCTCACTCACATTAGCTATATGTGTTAATTTAGCTACGTGTCTAAAACCTCACTCATGTTTGCTAAGGTATGTGTTAATTTAGCTACGTGTCTAAAACCTCACTCATTTTACATGTGGCTATATGGATAAGAGTATTACTAACATATTTTCCTATCTACATTTCTGTTACACCGCCTGTATCTACTCTCTGATCATCTCACCGTCATCATTCTCATGAATTATTTATTAATCAGCTGTATGACTTGTACGTACATGTTTAAATCACCACTGTCATGTCAGCTGTTTTCTACGATGACTTGCATGTCAACTGTATTTCATTTACCCTTTCCTCGGTGATGTCAATTTCATGAGTATAACATACATTTGAACTGTATCTCAAAACCATCATTCTTGTCATATTTCAGGCATATAGAACCAGGGAACTGGTATCTTCCCACCTCTGCTTTTGACGATGTTCCATTTTCATTAGTTTTACATGCAAAGTTATTTAGTTTGACATGTAAAGTAAGATATATTGACTGATCCCCCACCCCCACTTTTTACGGAGTGTTGAAAGTTTGAACTGATGAACTGAACTCTTGTAATGAAGGATGACATCCCCAGTATTTATTCCTTTCACTATTCCATTGCAGACTGTGTTTCCGGGAAAAAATAAATTCCATACATGTTAGCCACAGCGCCATCACGCATTTCTTTTATATGTGCTTCCTATTATATCAAAAAATCTCATCCGTATCTGCTTCGATTCTTATATGCAGGGTGTGCTTTTTTTTCATTTAAGTTCTGACATGTCAGCTGTATTTTTAACATATTGTCAAATTGATTGCGTTTTTGTAAAATCCCTGAAATCATTCGTGTCAGTCATATTTCTTATTCTCCTTTCATGTGATCTAGTTTACCAGTCAATCTCATACAGGCGTATCTTACATTCCCTAATCAATCTCATACAGACGTACGTTACTTTCCCTAATTAAAAGGTGAAGAAAACGAACAGTTGATTGATTGATTATATATTGTTTAACGTCCCGCTCGAGAGTTTTTCACTCATATGGAGACGTCACTATTGCCGGTAAAGGGCTGCAAAATTTAGGCCTATTGAGCAGGGAGGGATCTTTATCGTGCCACACCTACTGTGACACGGGGCCTCGGTTTTGGTGGACTCATCCGAAGGACCGCCCCATTTAGTCGCCTCTTACGACAAGCAAGGGGTGCTGAGGATCTATTCTAACAACCCGGATCCCCACAGAGTGATAATGAACATTGATCAATCTCATAACTCCAAGTATGAAGAATACAAAATTAAGAGTTGGGCAAACACGAACCCCTGAACAAACCAGAGGTGGGATTAGGTGCCTAGGATGAGTAAGCATACACTGTCGACCGGTCACACCCGCCGGGATCGCTATCTTTTGATAAGGTAAACGTTGTAATCTGTAGTCAAAATCAGTATGTAAAGAACGACCTAACAATTGTTATGAAACATGTCAGACAACATTTGACCCAATGACATATCTATATCGTTATAAAGACCATATCATTTACGAAATGCTGACTTGAAACGAGACTGTTGAAACCCCTTTTGCCGGTAGTCTGCCTCGATTTAAAACCTGATCATACTCAGAACAAGTTGTTGCGTATCGATTAAACACTATATGTAGGTGATTATAGAATATTGCTACATAAATATGAAAGTTGACGATGGAGAAGCTGAAGTCCTTTGTCATGAAGGTGAGTTGTTAGTTTGCCGCTAACATCTATGTTCAATGAAATAAGTAGAAGCAGATGTGAAAGACTCTGTAGTGTCTTTTATTTCGAGTTCATAGAGATATATTGAACCATCAAATGAATGAAAATGATTATTGTTAGTTAGTAAAATATTAATATAACTAAATGGTGGGTTGACGACTCTTAGAAACCTTTGAATAAATTATGCCTCATGAGAATAGAAAAACAAGTCACCTAATAAAGTAGCACAATTCGTGCCCATGGGAATTCCAATAATCAATCTCGTACAGCCGTAAGTTACTTTTCGGATATCAGTCGCATCGTAAAAGTAAGATCCATCTTGCTATTCACTTACGGCTTGTTTCGAGAATAAGGAAAATGTGCATTACTTCATTACAAGCATTGAAATGCCCTTAAGATTTTGGTTGTTTGTTTTTTGTTGTTTTTAAATTTTTTATTTGTTTTGTTTTTGTTTTGTTTTGTTTTCATTATAATTAACAGTTTCACTTTATATTAAATATGAATATGATGATCATCGTTAATTCCTCTCAGAGCTCTTTTTTAACTTACAAAACTATCTAGAATTTCTGAATGCAGAGGCGTTGTTGTTTATCTTCTGCATATTCGCAAAGAAGAAAAATTAAATATATTTTTGAAAAAATAGAAATACTAGTAGATGTGAAATTAATCTTAAATCCTTTGGTCTAACTATTCTTCCTCTCTCTACATGTAGCATAACCTTTCAATGCATCTGACGACTCATTGTATTCTTGCATAGTACTACAGTAAATAAAGAGGTGCACAAAAGGTGCCAATGGGGATTCCATGGTTATATTATATCACACTACCCTACAATATTATATTTCAAAATCCAGATTGTTAATCATGTCAAAATTCTGTTATACCAGTGTTAAATGCAAACTATTCTGAAGAGAAAGTTTTCGTTTAAGCTTCGAGGTGAATATAATATTTGATCTCTCCAACATCAGGCCAATAAAAACAGGGTATTTCAAAAATAACTCATTTCTCATTTTTTCGTCACTCAGTGAAAACTCGCATCCTTACCCACTTTCGGCTATACACTATAATTGCAAAGGAGTAATCGTAAAGGAGTAACAATATTTGAATTCACAATAATATCAATTCCGATGTAAAGATGACCGATCAGGTATCGTTGGGTAGGTTCTAAATATTCTAGTGGTCGCCTTCGATGTGTTTAATTATCTAATAATATGATAAACAAAACCTCGCGTCTTTAATTACTTCGACTAGGTCTTGCAATCTAGCTGCATAGAAAAATGGACGTCCAGGCATCGTTTCGTATGCTCTAGTAGATAGTTTTGATGTTCCAAATTATTCAATCATAGAATAAAATAATTATTGTCATTTTCTGATCAATACGATGCTTTAACTACTTTGAAGTACACAATTTACCCCACTAGGCGAGGTGAATATTGTACTTCTCGGGTAACTAAAGCATTGTATTGACCTTAAAAATGTCAATAATCGTGTGGTACTGCGCATGTTAATAGTACAACATACCGATACTATAAGTCTATATTTGACTACAACGCCCACGTTACCATTCTCAAAGGCTTGTAATGTAACGAATGGTAGTGGGATTGTTTTTACTAATTCGGAATGTGGTCGATGTTTATGAAAATCTATATTTTCATAATGAGAAAATTCTCCCAAAGTACCTACAGTTGTTGTCGTGATGGTGTGCAACATTAAAAAGTAAATCCACTGTATTATTCCCGAATAAATCAAATAATAAAAAAAACTGTTCATTCAGAGACACGGGAGTCGAGAAGAGCCTGAGCTGAGATATTTGTTCAGGACTGTGTATTGTTCTAGGTTTATTTACAGTGCTCTCCTGGTATATCTGAGCACATGTCTTGACATCGATAGTCCCCTCCCAAAACAAATACAACCCGGAACAGAAAACATTCAACCAACATGCCACCGTATTCAGCACAAAACAATGACAATCTTATTTATCTCTTATAAAGTCAGCAGAACAAGACTTTGGACAATACCAATGTGGTTCGCTGTTTGATTTTCGTGATCTTGACTCGTGTTAACATTCAGCCATTGTGCAGAAGCGATTCATACCGTTCTGATCAAGTGGATTTTTCTTTCAGGGATCCCAATCTATAAATTCTCATACTGACAATCAAAAAACAAAAGTCCCAGGCTAGGTCCCATTGCATAACAGCACTACATAAACTCTGCGGCGATATATTGCGGACTGAGAAGCATTGTCTCAATGTTCGTCAGTGTCAGAAGTGTTTGCCCAGGTGCCGAAGTTTCCATCAGACTTGCAGAGGAATCTATATCTGAAGCGTTCTGCACCACTTTCCTCCTCTTCTCGTACCACTGCGGTCTACTCTTACTCGAGTCCTAAACAAGCAGTCTTATCCACTGAATATATGGTTGTTGCCAAAAACAGCATTGGTCCATACTCTGTGTTCAGGTTCCAAAACATTATTGATAGTCTTCAAATTCTGCAAAATAGTCCCTGTTATGTTTTTTTTCTGACATTGGGGTTACCACGAGAATGTATGTATTTTGATGTCAAATAACAAAACACGCCCTTTTGAATAAAGCACTTCAAGATTTCATCCGAATATAAGTATCAACAAAATTCATGTGCAGGCCATGTAGGCCATATTTGCATATTGAACAATTATAATTTAGGATATCAATTATTGTCGCGGATTTAGAGGGGGCCCGCCTCCTTTTTTCGCCACAAATTTACAAGGCATTACTGGCATATATTGATGAAAACTCCAGATTTGGCACCCAATGTGGCGGAGTATTTTGGCTAATACTTGACTTGCATATGTGAACCCCACTTTCGGAAATCATGGATCTGCCATTGAATTAGTAAGAAATAAAATTGGTAAAAGGTTACTAATTCTGAAGTATGTATATAGTTAACATCGAGACTAAACATGAAGAGATGTTTATTGTAAACTTGAAATGTGTCTCCTTGCCGTCCACCAGATTGGCTTTCAGCCAGATGATCAAAATCGTAGTTTCCATCAAATGATTTATATATCACTACTGATAAATTGTTTAATATTGCAGATAGGTAAGAGCTCTTGTGTTGGTGTAGCAGACTATACTACATGATAAACAGTCTGCTTGGCAATTTTGCATCACAGATTCTCACTTCGCTTACACGGTTCTCTTTCATCTTTTTATTGTCAAATAATAATGTCCAAAATATAACAGGATAAAAGGGAACAAAGGCGATAAAGAATATTCAAAACTCTGCGGTGGCGTCTCTAAACATATTTGTCGGACACCAACCTTTCAAACAAGACAACTGCTGCGGTTTTGGAACCCGGATCAACGAAGCCTATCAGGCATTCTTTGTCATCAGCATTGTTCGTCATAAAATATTAGTGAACATTCAAAAATACATTTAGATATAAATGAAGCTGCATGTTGTCTAGAATGTATTTTTAATACTTCGCCTCCAAAATAAAAGATTAAAGAAAACCGTCACAGTGGGCCTAAGTTTCTTGATTGTCTTATCTATAATTATGGCTGTTGCCCACCATTAATGAACATTAACTGGTTTTTTGCTTCTCTTATCACTTGAGAGCCAAGAATTACAAAATTTTACATAATACTTCAGTTTATATATTTTTGCGGAGCTTTTTTCAATCGGCGCAATAATCTCGTCGCATTACGCGCCGACTGTGGAGTGCAGCCGCTGGCGTAGACGTGGTCGTTAGGGTCTTCCTTTGATGTAATCACCACGAACCGCAGCGTGATGGGGAACACTTGAAGATGGGAACGAGGAACAACGGCAACATTTGACTTTTGAAGTACTGCGTACTCTCTAGTTGAAGAACGACGTGGGGTAGGCAGCGCTATCAAACACGCGTAAACTCCCCATAAAATATCGCGAGATTAACGCGTCTACAGTTGCTCGCTGACAAACGGCGATTTTCTCCGGTTTTATTTCATTTTAAGAGCTATGAAATGAAAATTAGTGATTAAGATGGATTTTCATAGATTTTCTTAGATATGTCGAGCATGTGAGAGTATTTCAATTTGAGAAGCAAAAACAACTTTTTTAATAACACTTAGAGGTACAGAACAATTAAGTCTAATACATTGTAAGATGGCAGATTTTCACCACACCAAAAATGAATTAGCTCCAAAATTCATTGCGAACTTTTATCGAAATCTATGTCAAACTCTACTTCTTGCTGGGACTCGATGACAAAAGTGAGACGTCTGTGAGTTTTCTGTGAGTATGTTGTGTGCTGAATGGTGTTTCAATACGGTCAATGATATGTCACGTGCCTCATTACTCAATTTGGTGTGTCCCCACTTAAACCATTCTCTATTAACTTAATGTACATTAGAGTAATTTTACCGTATTATCAAATTATTATCCAACATTTATACTACTTGCACTCCCTCTGTGTTTACAAGTTATTATTGTGTATAAGGGTCTCGAATTACACAAAAATCAGATTAGTTATATATACGCAATGGCGGCGGGTTAGATAAGAAAATGGCAATGTATTTCCAAAGTCTTTTTGGGGTTTGTTTTTTCTTTAAGAATACTCTGCAAATTTAGACTGATGTAGGTTTAAGGTTTGTCAAAGAATCAAATTGATATTTTATAAATCTTTTATAAAGATACGGTATTTTATGTAACTGTGTTTCCAGGTCTATTACCTCAAACTGGTCGCCCTATACATGATGTTGGAAAGGTTAGATAATAATGATCGGTAATCATAATCTAATAATAATGACTTATAAATGATATCATAATGTTATGAATCGATCATAATTTAAAAATTCTTAATGGCTTAACAGAGCGGTTTGTCATCGATTACTCAAAGCTTGCAACAGATTTAAAAATTGGTACCAGTCTTATCATCTGCAAATCTTAGTTGTTTTTGTTCTTTCCATCTTTTTTATTATTTTGCATTTGGTTTGACTTTTTTTTGGGGGGGGGGGGGGGGGGGGATGGGGGTAACTGCATTGCCTTGATTAATTCACACATATTATTTTTGTTGTAGATTTAACTTGTTTACGACCTCACATTCTCAACTTAAGTTGAAAACTCTTGTCTATTTCAGTTTCGAAGTTCCAGTTTTACAATGTACATGTATTATATCCTGAACTGAGTTATAATTGTGCATGAAAATCACGTTTCCTTCTAGAAAATGATAAGAGACGGGGTTTAGGGGTCAAAGTGCATTTCGCTAAAACGTTGAGCACCTTTTTTTTTCATTTCCATTATCGTTTGACATACTGCCCATAAATATTTTTCTTTGTCGTATTCAGAAGAGTTTTTTGTGATTTGAGAAAGGACTGAGAACACAAACGACTGGCGTGTGATTTTCACATTCATCACGTTGTTCAGGCGTTGGTATCACCACCAAATAAGACTTCAGTTCCACTGTAAGATATCTCAAAAAAGAAAGAAATGGGGGGGGGGGGGTATATACTTGGTAGATTTTTCACCGATTCTCTATGTGAATTATTCAATAAAATTTTGAAAAAGTCGGAAGGGAGTTTTCGCCCTTTATTCCCACTACATATATTCAAACAGCAGATTAGCTAATCTTGGATTTTCATGCAGTTGATTTGTGAGTCGTTGGTATACTGTTCATCGTTCCACTACCTAGGATCGAAAAGAAGAGCGTTCATTTACATTCGGAACTCCTTCATTTGGTATCTCAGCAACTAATATCATTCCAACCCTTTTGGCGCTTGTTAATGGGTGAAATCCTCACGACGGACCGCAAAACTCTAATCATTTCAGTTCCTTTTATTGTGGTCCCATGGGGATGTTAGAATGTCCTACTATCCCTTGCTTGTCGTAAATGCGACTAAATGGGGCGGTCCTTCGGGCAAGACTATGAAAATCTATGCCAGTGTTAGGGTAGGTGCGGCACAATAAAGATCCCTCTCTGCTCCAAGGATGTAAACGCCGAGAACAGCCCTAAATTTTGCAGCCCTTCATCGGCAATGATGACTTCTCCATCTGAGTGAAAACTTCTCGAGCGAGACGTTATACCAACGAACTTTTTATTCTGCAGGATTGTAAGGAGGAGACAGACTATTTAAGGAACGACCTATTTATAAACTATGATTAGAAAACTCTTGGTTAGTGGAGTCGCAACATTCTCCACCCAGGGTTCCGTACGCTACTCTCACTACAAATGTAAGTGAAGCTTGCGTAACGCGCCCTGGTAAGAGACTGGAGTCGCAACAGAAAAATTGTGCAACCGGTTTGGACCAGTCGCAGTCGTCATGTGACAGGTAGATCGATATATTTGCTGGGCGTACGCCGTACGAAAGTATGTGCGATCACTCGCGAACTCGTCTTACTAGATGACTGTTATGCTCACCTACGATTAAACTACACCCCTACTCCTTTATAGGGGCTAAGTTATTGAACACAAACAATTCAATAGGTATTTAAAGGGCTATTGTAAACTATATTGAATATAGAGAGACATTGTTTTATGTACGTATTTTTTTCAAATTTATCAAAAATAATCGGAGCAGTTATAGCAAATACACATGGTTTTCTTTTCAGGAGTGTAAAATCTCTGAAATGAAAGAGTCCACATCGTGACGAGTTTATGAATAGGGTTTTGTATGATATTGATATGGCTTTACACGACCAAAAATTTATTTTTAGAGGAAAACAAGATTATATAATGTGTTGCCTATTTATGAAGCATATTCATTAACGCTATCAAAATTTTATTAAAACGACATATCTAATACAGTCTTTGTGCCAAGATCATTATTTTGATTTACTTGAAACGCTTGAAATTTTCTCTTCCATTGTTTGTTGTCGTTCTCTTATTTCATTATCTATCTTATTTCCGTATCAGTTTTCTTCAAGTACAGCGTCCGTATTACAGCGGGACTCCGTTTTAGAATAGATTCTCAGTACCCCTTGCTTGTCGTAAAAGGCAATTAAATGAAGGACCTTCGGGTGAGACAGTTAAAACACCGAGGCCCAGTGTCATGGCAGGTGTGGCACGATAAAGATCCTTCCCTACTCTAAGGCCGTAAGCGCCGAGCATACTTTCACGGGCAATGGTGACCTTTCCATATGAGTGAAAAATTCTTGAGCGGGACGATAAACAATATACAACCAACCAACCAGGTTTACCATTGTGCAAACAATATTACCGCTGACGTCGCTCTGCTCAAGAACTGAAAAAATAATATATCTTGATTCACTTCTTTCATAAGCACATGTCAGTAATCATTTTAATTTTAAATAACTGGATGAATGACAAAATAAAAGCTCCCTTTGTAATCTACTTCGTCCGTTTGCCCGAACATTTTTCCAGTGTTTGCAGTTCATAACATGATTAAGGCCATATGGATCTATTCGGAAAACTTGCATACAAGACCCAGTACTGTCATAATATTATGTTACTTGTACTCAAAATCAGGACATGCATAAAGAATAAGGTGAATTCCATTAATAGGCCGATCGTAATTTATTGCTTACTTATGGAAAACTATTGAATGATTTTTAACTTGCAATATACGTGTTTGTAGTTCCACAAATCCCGATCTTGACTACAGTGCTATAAGCTTTTTCAGGCATGAAATACAGGTCATGTTAGGAAGATATCGTGAGATAAATAGTAATGTGAAACATGGAATCATGGGAACTGATGAGTTCACGCCGTCATTTGTTCACAAAGGCTTGAATGAACACGTATTATTTGTTCACAAAACCCCGAAGAACAGATAGATTACGTATGTTTACAGAAGCTCGAATGAACACAAATTACGTGTTCACAAAATTTGAATAAAAGCAGACTATATGTTCACAAAAACAAGAATAAACACAGACTACATATGTATATTTACAAATACTAGAATGAACACATATCATATGTTCACAATTCAATTCTTTTATGGTGAAAGACATACATCTTATATAGCATTATGACAAATAGATAGAGTGAACGCAGATTTTATATTAATAAAAACTGAAACCCAGAATACATGTTCTAAAAATCTCAAATGGACATAGATTGTTTTCACAAAAACTCAAATGAACACAGAAAATATGTTCGAAAATGCTCAAATGAACACAGAATATGTTCACAAAGCTCGAATAAACACATATACTATATTCACAAAAACTAGAATGAGCATATATACTGGAATGACCATAGTTTACGAAATATGTGTACAGTATGAATCACAAATAAAATTGTATGGAAAGAATTTGGTTTTTTGTGGGTTGTTTTTTGTTTTGTTGTTGTTGGGGGGGGGGTTGGGGTTGGGGGGGGGGATGGTTTTGTGTGTGTGTGTTTTATTATTATTTAATTTGCTCCAGAAAAGAGGGTATTTTCAAACTATCCTGAAATCTAAGCTAATTATAAATCATTCACATGTGCATGAAAGACGAAGTGGACGATGATTTTTTGAGTTGTGATAGGCAGAACGTGTAGTATTATCTTCTACTTGAATGGACAGCTGAAAATCAGTCCGAATTATTTTTCGCCGCGAACGGCGTCATCTGACGAACCCCAGAGATCGCCTGTCGTTTACGTAACGTTTTGAGAGTAACGTCTTCATCGACGACCATTAGCAGCCGTCGAACACACGTCCATACTTGTACGTATAACGTTCTATAAGTTTCAATTTTCATTCATGTTTATATCGGCAGTCATTTGCAACCGAAAGTGTAAATTGTACACAAATGGAGACATTGAAGACGAATATTTTATATTTATTTGTCCATTATATGAAAAATTAAAAAAATTATATATTGATAAGTATTATTATGAAAAGCCTTCAATGTATAAATTATTACAACTGTACTCAAATACAAACACAAGTGTTATGTGTAATTTTGGGAATTTTTATATAAAGCTTTTAAACTAAAATCAGAGGCTACGACATTATGGGGTTTATCCTCAACATCCTCATATTCTTTATATCATTTGAAACACATGCTCTATTTAGTGTTACAATTGTTATTATAACTTTTCGTAAGTCATCTCATATTTGTTGTCATTGTAATATATGTTTTTGTAACCCATAAGCAGTACTGCTTATGGTAATAAACAACAACAACAACATTTTACATCATGACTTGATGCTTGTATCCGATGATTTAGAGTAATTGTGTTTCATTTGTGTGTTGGAGGAGAACTATTATAATATTATCAAATTAATGTTCCATGATATTTTGCTATTCATGTTCAGCTTTTCTAAAGCGTTTATCTGACATGAGTGTGGATGGATGACATCCGCGGAACGTTACGTTTTCTCAATCTGTTCATATGTTGACAGTTGTGATTAGCAAGAGCAGTGAACACCCTGATCAATGATATCACTTTATTAAAGATCTCCAAGAACCCCGACAGCCGCCCGTGTTTTTGTTCTTCTGAGTGGGATCACGGAATGTCAAGATGATACCGAAACCCCTTTTCAATGTTTCCAAGAGTTGAACCTAAAACCGTTAAGGTCTTAACATAAATGTCGTAACCACTTTCTCGCCTGGGTGCCTCCATTATTTGGGATGAGAGTATGTCGACGCGAGAAGAGTCTAATCATCTGCCAGGGAAACCATGGTACTTATAGAAATATCGCGAATACAGCATGATCAGAAGGTGAAAAAAAATGCAAATGAGTCTCACCTGTGAGAAAACGATTATGTTCTGCTTTCGAAGTAGAAATAATGGCTACAGCTAGTAATGTCTAGTAAGTTACAGCCCCTGAAACCCTGATGGCAAGGTGGTCACTTGTAAGTTTGGAACAATGTTTATTAACAACAAATATCTGAATTCAAATACAATTGAGCAAAAGCAGATGTTTCAATCCTTTGATAACCGATAAATTTACTTTGCACACATCCATCAAAACACGTGATTACAACTCTCATCGGTTTTGGGGAGTTTTTTGGGTTGTTTTTTTTTTCTCAACATTTGGGACACTGTACACGTGATACTTCACCGATATAGTTTTACGACATTAACGAAGAGCTTTCTGACAGCTTTTTATTGTGTCGTGCACCTTTAATAAAACATGAGCACCTATTATAAAGGCATCGTCTGCTGGCTGCTGTGACAGGTATCATACACATTGACACCTGTGTTGTAATGTCTATCTTCCCAGGTCTCACTCACTAATAGCTCGCAGTCTGGAAGTTCATCCTCATAGAAGATCGCGATGATCCAGTGCTTCTATCAAATAGAAAACAAAATATGAAAGTCAACAGTCATTCGCTGGTAATGAGACTAAGCACAATGTATGTCCTCTTACAAATATATCGGAATTTTCCTCTCTGAGAGCTCGCTGCATGTGCTTACGCTGAAGTGGTAAAAAAAAAAAATCAAAATTAATTATGTCCTAATTGAAATGGTGAAGCATCAGTTGAAAATATTTATGTAAAATGAATATCTTCTTCCAACATAAAGTTTGTGGATTTTTTTCCATGTTCACTTTATGAATTTGACGACGTCACCGTGGTGTCGTCACAATGGCCTCTAGTTAAAAGATAAAGTTGTTCTTATCTGATGTTCAACATAACTTTGGATTCCAGTCCAGGTCCGAGCTCTGGAAACCAAGCCTTCTCTGGAGAGGCCTTATTCGCGATGTAATGAAGAAGCGATGACAGAAAATTACCAGCTTAACACTGAGGTCTGCAATTCAAGAATGTTACAATTATCACGCCGTCAATTTCGCTGGCCACGTGGAGAGTATAAAATCCGAAACTCTCCGAATAGTGTTTCTTCGATAAGCCGCATAAAATGACCAGCGAAAGTTATGTGATGGGAATGTGTTTTATTCCGGTTTGTAAGCAATAAATACCACAAACACAACACTTTTCACTGAGGAAATAAATTAACGAATAATTGTGGTTAACTTTACAATATTTCTCTTCAACAGCCATTGACACTTACGATTACGAGTTACACATTCAAACATACAAAAATAAATATACAAAAATATCCTAAGAAAAAGGGTATGTATTGTAGGGGGTTATCACAATATAAATCAATAAAAAAAATTACAAAAACACATCAGCTGAATGGAAATATATAGGAAATGTATTGAGTTTCTAAACATTTACCGCATTAATTATTTCGATTTATAGAATTATGAAGATCTAAAATTTAAAGGATTTCAAGAAGGGTGATTCTAGGAGAAAATTTACTATGGATATTAAATTTAAAACCTGTACAATTTCGCAATTTCTATTATATATTTCTAGAGTATTCACTGGCCTTTAGAAAAAATTGGGAGGCGTAAACAATTTATTGGGGGGGGGGGGGGGGTCTTCGAAAGTTAAGAGAATTTTGTATGTATTAATTCATGTTTTCTGAAATATAGCAATTGTTTTTAACATTTCAAATGACGTCTTTAATAAGATGATAGGTATCATTTATACAGCCTGTGGTTATCTTATTAACGCATGATCTTGTTTAAATCCATTCGCTAAATCAAATTGCAGTCATAGCATTGTCTTATTTTTTATAAATACATATATCATATTTTCGTTAAACAATGATATTCTCAGTTAAAGTAATTCGTAATAGACATGACATTAAAACGCATATAATTAAAAGAATAAATGAAAAACATAGATATCGTATAATACTCTTATCGGAAAATTCTTCAACGATTTGATTTGACATAAATCATTTCAGACAGCATTGTCGGAAGAAATGGGATATATGATAACGACAGAGCCAGCCATCACAGCAGAAAGAAAAAACAGACAAATGCCCACACATTAAAAAGCATTTTACTTGTAATCAATCAATTTTGCACTAATTTCAAAAACATGTTTCTTCTGAAGTGTAGGAAAGATGTCTTAAAGCTGAGAACAGGTACTTTACACCTGATAAAAAATACGACCAATAGCAGGACAGGAAGCTGCGCAGAGGATCTGGTTCCGACTAGGATTGCTTTGATGCAATTATAAGGGTATGCATCGTGTTCTGTGTGGGCCCTTCAGCCGCTGAAATCTTGTCGTGTATGCGCTGCGTCACACTGAGATGAAAAAATACGAAAATTATCGGTATTTTGCATCAAATATATAAAGACGCCAGAGGGAATGAGCGGAGATACAGTCTTAGAAAAGACAGACACCTCACGTGTACAGTAGTAATTTTTTTTTCTTGAAAAGTGTTATATTGATGCAAATCTTATTTTTCAGAGGCATAATAGATGTGAATAAATCTACATAAGAAATCACTGAAGAATGCTCGTACACGCTTGCAATAACAATCAGGTCATAAATAATGTCGAAGAAAATTTTAATTGCTGCCATTTTGACCATGTGGCAATTTTTTCTACAATTTGCAAATTCAACGTTCCTCTGATGGGTCCAGCAGACACGATTTCCACGCAAGTCCTTCTCCGTGTAATAATATTTGCTGCTACCTATAATTTATGTTCGCTCGTCCATCATGGCATGTTTAGAACAGCTGACAAGATGTTAAACTGAGGGGCTCTGTCGTCTATCAGGGTGACATAAATCTACTTTCTCTTCCCCAAAATTATACATCCGGGGCTTGGTGTAAGAATATAACTCCTTCAGAACGATTACCACATGATCCACGTATTACTGGAATAACATGTTTTACCACTGTTGTACAATAAACATTTCAACAGCCCTGTACAGACAGGAGCTATACGAATGGTTTAAGTGAGGGGGATGCGCCAATCGGCAAGCCACATGAAGGCTTCTTATAAACTACGGCTTCTTCTTCCCAGTAATTGTGACGACTTCGCTTTGTTTATGTACTTAGGTAATTAATTCTTCCTGGAAATAGTAATTGTTACATAAACCAAATGTTTTCGAGTGGGAATATGCGCGAAAACGGAATTGGATTGGGCATTGCGCATGTCTAACCATATGTGAATATACTACAACGAAAAATAAATTGATTTCTCAATTTCAAAACATTATATTGAAAACCAATAAAACATTTTGTGTATACAATTGTATTGCCAGTTTGGAATTATTATACTTTGGATACCTGCAGTTTTGCACGAAGTAATACTCCGAATCGCTCTCTATCATAACGGGCTGTTAGTTAGTCCTCTGTAATTCTTTCTTTCAATCTTATAAAATCTCGCTGCCCTTATGATTCACGTTATACGGCATGATTAGTTAAGTGATTGGCTTTATTTTGTGTGTCATATTCGTGTTAATGTGTTGGGAAGCCGACCTCATTCTACCCGGTTTTGTATTACAGTCCGTCACAACTTATTAGCGTCTTGTTATCTACACGATAAGTGGGGGCATTGACTGGTGGGTGTCGTTTCTTGGCCGTACCACCAGGTGAGAGTACCGAGTACTAGTATGTCATCGTTTTTTGAAACGGTGGTCCCGGAACTTCACAGTCATTCGAGAAAGTCACCCGGAACCTCGGTGGTCTCCGGAGTCATATCGAGACTAAGATCAAGATGAGATATGATGCCATGCCCGAAATACGAACATGGCATTGCTAAGCAAAATTATTGAAAAAAAGTAATAGATATACAAATAGATATAAGAATATTTGTGTCCTACATCTACTATTTTACCTGTACCTGACCTAAAATTTATATGAATATTTTGTTAATGTTATGTTCAATGATCAATAAAAGATTGTGATCTTACTGAATATAAAGAACCAAGACAAATACATAACTTTCTATAGCCATGTATATTTTTTCTTTCAGCCTTGCTAAACACAAAGAACTTGATAAATAAAAGAAGCCACAGACGTAAGTTTATAAAATCTAAAACTGTTTACGGAACATTAGTTCCGGGTTTATAAAAATAATATTATAAAATTCCAGTGCAAATACCTCAGGGCATGTCTTTGTGTTCTTTTTAACGATGATTTAAAGGTTGCAAAAGGTGCCTATTTTAGATGTGTCCTAACCTTTTCAGGTTACCGCATTGCAAATTTTGTCACACATAATTAGTCATACTCCTCGCTAGAAATAGTGGCATTTCCATATTATTTACCGATTTATGTGCTTGTCCTTAACTTTCAGAAAAATCTTAATATCAGTCATCGTGCTATTTTATTTCAGAGATATCTGTGTTAGGTGATTTATGTTCGATCTCTTCGATGAAAATAGCATGATAGATATTACTAAGATCAGCATTCGATTTATATTTTCAAACATAAGATTATTCATATGCAGATAATATGAATTTTTTAGCTGTTTGTATTCAAATCTTATACATATCAAACGGCATGAGTAAAGCTTGAATTGAAATGTCTGAAGAAAATATATATTGCCTCTTCATTTTGTTACAGTGTATAGACGGGAAAGTTTTAAAATGTATTGATTATTTCCGCAACATTTTTTGCCGCTTAACCATCACTTTTTTTAAAAGAAAAATTGTAATATACTCTAGCTACTTCTATAATGATTGATACTGAATAAGAATATCTCAATCTAAATGAAATAATTATATTTAATCCTTAAAGTATTTCAGGCACGTAGTATTGGGGGGAGGGGAAATAGGGGGAAAATATTTCAAAAATTCCGGAAGAGAGTAATTCTCGCATGGCTTCCGATAGAACAGCAACCACGGGATTAATTCGAAGAGAATGTTTGGAAATAGGCGATTATCGTCTTAGATTCGTGATAAATGTACCAAACGTGTGTAAATAGACATCATGGTGCAATCGCACGGTCTGAAAAGACTGGAAATTCATCGCATATATCGGTATTCTTCCCAGCTATTCCACATAAAACGTGTCAAATTTTAAATCCTAAATGGTAAATCAAGTCATGCGTGACGTATGATGAAGTTTGAATAAGCGGGCAAATCACTTTTGGATTAGGGTGTGAAAGGGGAGGGAAGTTTTTATTCTACAGAGCGGTTTGAGAGACTGCTGTTTTTGTCATACAGCCGTGACATAGTCTATTTGACACAGCGGGAAGAATTTCGCCAACAAAAGATTCTCGACCATCTCGGTCGATGCATCTGTTTGCTTTTAGATTTCCAATACGGTGTGTGCTTCAACTATTGAAATTCATGTTCAAGTGAAAGTCAATTGGCTTCCAGCGTTAATGTCTCTTCGATGGCGGTTTTTAGAAATTTTTAGGAAAATTCGTTTGTGATGAACTGCCGTTGCTCTTCTTTGCGCATGTAACAAATGTTGTTGTTCATTTGATCCGCATTCGGTTGTTCCTCTCTCAGATTCAAATGGTATTGATGTAAATGATCTTCGACGTCGAGTGGCAAATTATTTGGCTGGAAAGATGGTCATACGTATATTTAGCTAGCAGATGAAATTGGAAAGAAAATGGATTGCGGTCTTTTATAGATCAATAAATGTTTTTAACAAGAATAACACATAACTGTAAACAAACACCCTCCTGTGCAATTTGTTCAAGTTGAAAACACTAGCTGTTCCATCGTTTTACCATATGCACTGTCGCCATCTTTTTGCTTAGAAATTGTTATGGCTCATACTCAACATCGCGCTTACCTTTGATCTTCACGCTATGCAGTACAACTCCAATGTTAATTATACTATATTGAAATCATACGTAACCCCTGCACATTAGCCATTGGTAGAAATAAGGAAGAGCGTCACCTATGCTCATCTGAGGCAGGGCTCGACAGACAAATAGGCACCGGGTCTCATTTACTTTTGCGGCAGGAAAACAAAATAGGTTGTTCTTCATTATTTTTAAACTTGAACTGTAATCTAGATATCATAAAGTAGTTGTATGCAAGAAATTAAGTTTGTAGATTGGGCTGGGTGACTTCAAGGAAAGAAGTTTTCTAATATAGATGAGGAATTATTGATAATTCTCAACATGCAGAAAGAGGCGATGATGCCTTTACAATTCATATCATTTTCAGGCTGTAATTTTCATCTTGTGTAAATAAGATTTGTTAAATAGTTTGTAGAAAAGAAATAACGTTTACATAAACTTAATGGCAATGATATCTGTAGAACACGCCTTTGACTATTACAGCAGGCTTTCGATTTTATTTTGCAAGTGTACAATCAAGATTCGCAAATGAAATTTCTATTATAAATCCTGCTGGCATTGTAGACTTCATGAATCTATATATCACATGCGGAGGTGTTGAAGATATTTACAAATGTGAGACATTTAGCAAAATATTAAAAAAATCTACACGGAAAAGACGAAAAATGTTTTCAAATACACAATAAAAGCATCTATGCTCATAAATCTAAACGGAATAATTTCTCATTTTTCATTTCCAATAGAAAGGTCTGTTAATGCGGCAACTTTATTCTCGTTCAAGATTCACATTAATGTAATATCTTCATCCATGATAGTTTCTGTTTCACTGACTCCAAACAAAGTCTGCCGCGGCAATGGTATACTAGCAAGGTTACAAAACAAGAGACTACCAGCAAGAATGGGCCGGAGACTAAAGACTGGTGCTTGGGCCCGGGATGATTAATGACGGTTTAATTGCCTCATAATCTAAACCAAGGACCTAAGGAGTGTGCCCAGTACGACATTAAATTCGTCCATGGCGAGGGAATATGTGTCTTTTTCACGAGAATGTCCCCTGGGTTCCAGCCCTCACATTGCGTGGACTTTTTTTTAGAAGTCGGTTCCTTTCTATCCGAGTGACAGCTATATTACGCGTTCTTAATCTATCATAGGATCAAAGGACATCGTACACTTCCCAATAAAACTATATCTGACTTTTTAGACGAATCAAACAACAATATGTTTTCACGTGGCTTAAACCGTGGTATTAATTCAGTTGAATTTGGCTTTCATGACCAAATGTCTCATGTCTTTTGATTTGTCTTGCGCTGAGAAACTTAAAAAGTTCTTTTATACCATTGACTGTGTGTGTAATGGCCATTAAAAGTTTGTTGGTATAATGAAACGCACATTACAATTTGTATATTAGAATATTTCTGATATCTGGCAAATCAAATTGACAATAAAACGAAGGATCAATAGATTTACTTTGACGTTGCTGCAGATAAGCATTTGGTGACCATTCTATGGAGTATGTTTGGAATCTGGGAGACCCCTATCGATATCGTGTTCTTGTCTTAGCTGGTAAATGATGACACGCTCTCAATAAACAAAACTCGAAATTGACAATTTAATGAGATATGCGGCATTTTCCCCACGTGTATGTGGAATGAAATTATCGCGGACGCTTGATCAATGGGTACTGGAGGTTTCAGTCTATATATCCATTGTATTCAACCTCTTTGAAATAAATATATCAAAACTTCACAGACCTACCCCTGTCATTCATTTCTTCCCAAGACAATAAAATCCTATGACAGTTTTCTTCTACCGTTTCTTTGTGTAAAAGATTTTGTTTGAACATGCCTCTGATAATAAATTGGATTTATTCTAGTTTCGCTCTAACGCATGCGCAGTCTTTATATCACCGATCAAATGTTTAATTAGACATACATGCAGAAGAGGTTCAAAACATAGGCTACTGCAAAATTCATTTCAGACATTTATTCAAATATACATGCACGAATGCCACTTTAAAATATGAACATATACACTGTACATACGTTACAACGATACGCGAGGATGTTCAGCAATATGAGCCATTTTCAAGCTACTCTTAAATAATATGCATAGTTTCTCATTATATATTTTACACAGAATATAAAATAAAATGAATTATAGAAGACTCTGAAAAATCTTCTTTTTTTTTTAATATTTGCAAACTGTAACAAAACTAATGAAGTTTGATTTTTTATATATGTAAATGACGTTTTAGCTACCAATACCGCACCTGCACTTTCAGTTTAAATGAAAGTTTCACGGATAGATTTTTTTAATAGCTTTGATAATAATTAAAAGTTAATAATGATGATAAATGTAACTTAATGTTAACATTTGAATATTAAATAATACTTCACTTAAATAAAACATTACAACATTTAAATATTTTATAATATAGGCGTCTATTGATTTAGGTTGTAGATTTGTGCATAAATTTACTCAGCGTTATTCAAGTGATGATTATTAAACAAAAAATGAGAGACTTTTACTGTAAATACTAGTGTTTCGGTCATTAGTGGGTTTCAGAAGACAAATGAAGAAGAAGTTTTTTACGACTATTTTTTTTTCTGCATCGGTCGGTTAGTTGAACTTCGGCTCGGTGCCATGCTGTCTGTCAGCGCCTCGTTCTCGTCACAAATAATGATATTTCCTGGAAGTTTGGCCCAGGTTAACGACGCTGCGATATGCTTCAAGTGTTTGTTTCTTGGAGAAAGAAACATTTATTTTTGTAGACCTCAAAGAAATGAAGTGCTCTAAAAAACACTGGCCATATATTTTGGCGATGACCGGGGATAGTTGGCTGGGGGGCACCTGTTGGAGACATAACACGGATGATTAACGTTGGAGGGCGTCTTCTGGAATGGGCATGATCAACTGTTCCGGTTTCTCCTCCCTGTACTCATGCCCCATGGTCAGCGATCAGTATGTTTATCCAAACAATTTCAATTAATGAACAAAATATGCAGATCTCGTACAACTTTTTATGATCCAAATGTTTCTATACAAAAGATCTCCAAACGGCATCCAAAAAGACAGTGGAAAATTTCTTGCAACCTGTGACGTGATAGCATACGATATAAAATTAATTGAAGACTTCTGCTGAATGATGCAAAAATATAAATCATATATTTGAGCAGCAAGCGCTACTGGGTTCAGCCCTGTACAGAGTATGACAACCTACCACAATAAATCTAGAATCATTTGATACCGTAAAATCTAGAAGCATGACCAAATCATAAAAAAGGTTGTATCACTTGTAGCCTTTTACCGTAGCATTTTCATTGACAAAGAATCCTCGGCGATGATATCGACATTTAGCTATGTGTATGCCTCTCTATCTAAGCTTCATCTGTTGGTTTAATGTTCTATTTAGCAATGCATTATTAGCATAACATTTGTATAGTAACAACACTAAAAAACATCTGTACAAATAAAAAAAAAACTCATGCTCATCTGATTTTTATGATTTATCATTCCCTTCATTGGATCATGAAGAAAATATCTTGTGTACAACAAAAGACACGGTATTGCACGTTTTGGGGGTCGACTGTGATGTGCAGAGAGCACTACTAGTCTGTTGCTACTCCAGATAAAATGCCCGTATGATATATACAGATTCATTATCGACATCACACCTATTTAAAATGTTAAACATCATGATATTCAAATTTCATTTTAACAGAATATATATGAATATTTTATAATTATTTAAATTCTTTTATACTGTTCATAAATAATATTCCTGTACATCGTTACGTATTGTGTGATTGCTTATTAAGCTATTTCACCCTTTTCTTTATTACTGAAATATTCTCATTTAGTCTTAAAAATGAAGATACAAATTCCACTGTTAAGTTGGACAGCCCCCGTACGACGTACATTTTCGCCCACAACGTTCGGTAATTCATACAATGCAATGTGACATCTTTCCTTTGAAAAATTTATAAATATTGGAGCTCTGTCATATTTATTTTGAATAATCACATTTATCTCTGTATTTTATGTTCTCGTAAAAATATAACTTCTTTTAAAATAAAAATCAATATGAAATAAAATTCCTTTCAGCGCGCACCTGTTTCCGTACCGTGCCGGAAATTTCTGACAAATGTCGCGTCTTCTGAATTCCAAGTAGCTAAGTCAGATGGTCTTTTTTCAGTGTGAGTTCATATCTATAGTTTCTGCTCTGCATTTATATTTGGTATTTTCCCAAAGATAGTTTTTACAGTCCCATGCACGTGCACCATATAAGCACATGTATTTTATCATTTCTACAAGACTTAGAATTTCTACTGCACACTTATCGATATGAATACCCCATAATTTACAATACCGGTAAATAGATATGACGTTGCTTTCTAACCGTTATATTTTGACAGCAATTTTACAAGTTATAACGTATCATTTTAGTTACTGTAAATATCCGTTTTAATGAACACTTCAAAATGTCTTTAAATGTATCATATGTCATTTTATGGAATAATTTACCAGAGTTTTATAGAATTGTATAACATTACGTGTCTTTAAATCACAGTATCTAGCATCAGCGTAATTTGTTTTTAATTCATTGCCTCTATGTCTTTTAATTGCGTCTCTGTATGGAATTGTAATTTTTAACAGAATTTAAGTATAATTATATATGCCTATATTTATCGCCATTTTCTATCCACTTCTGTACATTATTAATGTCTATATGTTTACCACAGGACCATTAGGTAAATTAGTAAATTATATATATATAATTGTGCATTCATGTATAAATGAAGGATACCATTATTATATTGACCGTAGACGCAAGTTTTTGTAAGTTGCTTTAATTAATCGTTAAGTATTGATCGGTGGTTGGCGTCCGTTACCTCTCCATTGCTTTATTTCAGTAAGTTAGGAACAGACAACATCCTTCAGTTATTATTTTCAAGATTTTGGATTATCAGAAATTTGGCACATTGTCTTTAGGCCTTTAGAGATACAAAAAAAATCCTATTGAAAATCACATACCTACACTAGTAAGTACGTGATTTTCAAGATTTTCAAAACAAGATATTTGGGGGGGGGGGGGGGGGGGGACAACAAGCGGTTTGACGTGAAGAAAATTACGGACCACGCCCCCTATATGTCCACATGAACCTAGCTGAACTATGTAAGTCATACACGCTCTTCATCAACAAATTGTATACAGATTTTTCTCTCTAGAATAAATGAAATGTCATTTACAGTTTGCGCACCTGTATTGGTGTTGGGAATTATATAACATGTATCGAGTGTCTTTTGTCATCCCTCCTCTTCCTTCAGCCCATTGAAATCTAATTACTGTCTCCGCCGTCAGTATGGAGATTGGATTTCACTTCACCGGGATATAAATCTTTTTCTCTGTGTAGTCCAAGTCGTCATTTGTTTAAAATACTTACGATTCTGACAGAAATATTTATATCCTGATAAAACGGAGATTAAGTTCGTATTTCTTCCGAATTAAAGCGAACTTGTAATCCACACTATAGATATGGCTAACACACGTCCAGGTGTTCCGGCCGCGGGCTCCCGGATTGTTTACCTTACTGGACAAGCGTCAATTTCCCTTCACCACAGCAAAAAGGTTACATTCTTTGGTCATCCCTAAAATAAACAGAGTTCTCAGTGGAACGCAGAATTCCTTCATCCTCCACACCTGTATAATGTGTTTGCCCGCAGACACCTTCTAGTTGATGCTCGTTTTAGAAATGTCCACTGTTTTGTGACAATACTGGAAATTCTCTTGATCTTGCCGCCATTCGTTTTATTGTAAAAAAAAAAAATAGTACACACTAACACTCATATATATATATATATATATATATATATATATATATATATATATATAAATTTATTAAAATTAAAATGAACTTAGTTCATGATGCTTTTACACAGAATGTGCGCAAAGCTCAAATCAATGTATACAATTATCATAAACGAAATATCTTCAAGACACTGTTACAGGGCGCATAACTCCTATTCAACAGATGACTGTAAACTTAGAGGAACTGAAAATGTGGCGCTAAAAACGCCGCGATATGTTCATGTATTACGAAAAACAAAAGCTAGTTTGATATATATTCAAAATTTTGTTACCTAATTTTGCCATAGTGTAATGTGTCTTTCTAATCTATCTTTTGCGAATATTTGAATCAAATCCCATCCATATAATCTTGTTCGCATATAAACAAAATGACATAAACACAGACAAGCAGCCATACACAAACACAGAAGACTCAAAAACATTACATGACGCGCTTAAAGTGAACTAACATTTTTTGTTGACCATTATCCAGATTACTGATGCAATGTTTAGCGAATGTTGGAGGTTGACCAACAGAAAATTTTTGATTGATTGTTGATTGATCGTATATTGTTTAACGTCCCCCTCGAGAATTTTTCACTCATATGGAGACGTCGCCATTGCCGCCGAAGGGCTGCAAAATTTAGGCCTTTATGGCCTTTGAGCAGGGAGTGGTCTTTAACGTGCCACACCTGCTGTGACACGGGACCTCGGTTTTTGCGGTCTCACCCGAAGGACTGCCCCATTTAGTCGTCTCTTACAACAAGCAAGGGGTACTGGAGATCTATTCTAACCCGGGTTGATATGAAGTTGAAAGTGAAATAATATCGCTCGGATCCCCACGGGATTTCGAATGACAATTTTTTTCAAACAAACAAATCAAGTTCGATTCTTTCCGTCCAAACTCCTCCAGTCACGCATCAATTGTGACTATATTGTTAACCAGTCCATACTGATTGTAGAGTGGCAGATAAAATTAAAAATGCAAGAATCAAGACACTTTCTGAAAAGCAAAGTTCCCATGAAGTTGGAAACTATGGAGACACTATGTTAAAATGGATAAAGAGTAAACGAGAAATATCAAAATATCTTATTAGACGAGGTATAAACAAAAATGAGTACCATCTATCCCTCTCTGTCTAGTAAACCAGGAGAGATTAAAAATTAGATAGGTTGCAATAGTTTTAGCTATCAAAGCTTGTTACAGTATTGTGTGTAATAACATTGTTTTCGCTTTTCAGGCTCATCTTTACAACTGTATTATACAAGAACGTGGCTTTAATTCCAAATTTGGCAGTTATAATCCACTTCTCCAAAAGTCTTCAAAATCAGGTTTCAGTAAACACATGTAATATCCCAGTTAATGGAACAAGTGAATATGAGTTACTGTACCTATACTGGATTCCAAAACTTCAGAAAAATCCATTCGACGAACGATACATACTAGGGCCCAGTAAATGTTCTACCACGCCCCTGTCTCTACTCCTCACGAAAATTTCAGACGTACTGTGTCGCAACACAATTGAAAAATGTGGATTCAAATATTCTAAAGAACTCTTCGTAAGTTTACAATCACAAAACTTTCCAAAATCAAAACGTACAACTTTTCAACAAGTTATTCCACTATTCCTCACGATAGATTAAGGGCTATGTTTTTTTTAAATAACAGACAGCTGTTTCTTCAACAAAAAATCGAAATTTTGAAATATTCATATCTCGTGATCTGTCATTCATAAAATTACTGTTAAAAATCATTTTGATTCCACGAACAAATACTCTAAAGTTGATATCAAAAGATTTCTAAAGGTCTCCATTGACATATGTAGTTTTTAGCGAGAGAATCGTCTTCCAACAGTCTGCTGGAATTCCCTCACCACAAATTGTGTTCCTTTTTGTATGAGGTGGAAATTAGAAAACATCTGCTGTGACCTCTAGTTCGACATTTAGATACATCGACGACGTTTTATCTGTTAACAATATTCATATACCGATTCAATATATCACAGTGATCTCCACATCAAAGATACCAAAGAGTTTTACATGCACAATCTTGTTCAAATTTATTTATCGCTATAATAATTCTTAGACTAAAATTACAGAAAGCCTTTGATAATGCAATTTTATGATACGAGCTAGAGGTTTTGGGTGTTTTATACAAACTGGTTCCATTTTTACTTATCATGTAGAAAGCAACAAGTCAGTATTTACAATGTATCTTCTGTTTTAAACACATTAAGTTGTGGTGTATCTCAGGGTGGAGTTTTAGGTCCATTCTTATTTTGATTTATGTAAATGACATGTACTTCAGTATTGATGTTGACTGTAAACTGATTTATAATTCTAAAGAACTTTTAATGAATTTGAAATCACAAAAGTTTCTCAAATAACGACAAAACATGACTTTTCAACGCATTACTCAACCATTCTTCACGATAAATTAAAACTAGACTTTTTGATATCATAGACAAATGCTTATTTAACAAAAATGGGAAAAGGAAATATTCATATCTGATGCTCAGTGATTCAAAAAATTACTTTGTTAAACTGGATGCTGATCGAAATAATGTAGAGACGAATCCGTTTGGTGGTGGATCAGTTATGGTGAGTGGCTGTGTTTCCAACAACTTTAAACTGCATCTTAGGGGCAACCTTATGCTCAAAAGTAACAAAGGAGCGTTCCTGCTGAAAGTGTTGTGCTTTATTTTGACAATCCCTAGTACTCTCTTCAATCAAAACTAGTGTTCATGGATGACAATACCAGACAAAATCATGATGCAACACTACCAGGCCTGCATTGGTCGCCGAGTAGGTCAAAGAACACTGGCAATTGAACTAATACAGGCAAACGTTGCTATAACATCAAATTTAATGTTTGATCAGAGGTTAGAAAGATGCCTTCTAGATTGTGAACGGACGTTACACTAAATACTAAGAACGCCTTTTTAGTGTGAAGTTTACAACATGTTAACCTTATTTAACTTTATTTCATTCATAATTGACATTTGAATCAATAGATAGAGGCATAGTTATTTACTGTAAATTTCCCTCAAAATATCACGTCATTTTATCTTTGAAAAAGAATGACAATAACTACATTTACTGATAATGTTTTTACGTTTTTAGAAATAGAGTAAGGCTATTTAAAAAAAAAAAAGCCAAACATTCATCTTATAGTGCGAAATTAATCATCATATTTAGGTTAAGAGGACAAAAATTGGTGTTGTGATATTTATTTTTTCCTTGTGTATATATAGCAGGCTTTGTTCCGTGCAGGTCAAAGTACTTTCGGTGACCGTAAATACTGAGAATTGGAATTACATTCACAATCTGAAATCACTTTACTACAACCAATTTTCACAACGAGTCGAAAGTTCTGCAAGACATGAATCACGTACAATTCAATGATCAAAGTTCTAGCACCGCATCGCTAAATGCCACGCAGCATTAAATACCAACGTGTCTGTGGACTCTTTTCTTCGGTTTAAAACACTGTTAACAACGATTAGATATAATGTGGTATCACTTAAATGAACAGAATTAAAACACCTGGGAATGACTATCTATAATCACCATATGTTCAATTCTGCAATGTGAAATATTAATGTTTTAATTCCAGATGGTTGACTTTATTTTCATTTGTACTGTTAGTGATGTAGGTGCGTGAAGGTGAACTGTTGTGCAACTTTATCTTATTTGGGGACTTGTCGCGGTAGCTCAGTGGGAGAACGTTCGCTGTCGTAACCGGAGGTCGTGAGTTCGAGCCCTGCTCATGACATGGCCGCGTCAAACCTAAGATCTAGATATAGGTAGTGATTATTCCTTCGCCAAACAAGTGAAAATCGGTCTTTCGGATATGATCTTTAAAACGGAGGTCCCTTGTCGCGGCAGGCGTTAGCACGTTGAAGAATCCTCACTGCTTCAGTCGTAAGCTCTAAGCATAGGTCTACATTTGTGTTACGTCACCTACAACTGGTGACGTCTCAATATGAGTAAATAATTCTCGAAGGGACGTAAAAGAAACAAACAACTATCTATATTATCTGGAGGTAAAGCAGGTTCGATTCCCGGTCCGGCCATATCTGCGACAGTCACATTTTTGTTAGAAACTTCACGGTTATTGAATATGAGGTATCGATATTATGAACATAATATAATATATAAGTATATATCAACAACTGCAACGAAAAGAGGTGTCTATAACATAGACACTAAGAAAAGTCGTGTCATCAGGATCACGATATAAGGTTTACCATCACCGATTTCAAAATTACTCAACATTGACTTCCCTGGGTATGCAAAACGACGTCTGGGTGGGAGTGTTGTTTGGAGGGGGGGGGGGGGGGGCGTTGTTTTTTCATATAAGGCTTAATCAAATACATCTGTGAGACATAATAATAATTGATCACGTTGAAATTAGTTTTTGTTATTAAAAGATGTATAGTTGGCTTAAATATATAAACAATTATGAATATATGCCTGCATATGGTCCTTGAACAAGTTCATATCCATTTGCTTATACTCAAACTGCTCTTTCAAAAAATGAAATTCTTCAAAATCGTGCTTCTCTTGTTAACACATTCAATATGCCAGTCAAGCGAAGAAATGAATATGAGTTACCTTACCTGGATTTCTAAACTTCACAAAAACCCTTATTGCTGGATCCAGTAAATGTTCTACTAAGCCCCTATCTTTGCTCCTCACGAATATATCAATACCTGTGAAGGAGAAATTTCAAACGTATTGTGTCATAACATATGCCAGAAGTGATGTAAATCAAATATGAATTCTAAAAAATTCTAAAGAACTTTTAGTGAATTTGAAATTGCAAAACTTTTCTCAAAATCAACAAAATCAAAATGTATTATTTTTCAACACTTTACATAACCATTCCTCACGCTAAATTAAAGTCGAGACTTTTTAATTTCATAGACAACTGTTTCGTCAACAAAAATAGAAAAGGGAAATATTCATATCTAGTGATCAGTGATTCAAGAAATTACTAAGTTAAGCACCTCTCTGATTCTAGGCACAAGTGTACTGAAGTTGATATTGAAAAGATGCTGGAATTCCTCATTGACAATTTCTTCGTAGTCTTTGGTGATTAGGTTTTCTAACAGATTGTTGGAATTCCCATGGGTGCGAATTGTGCCCCTTTATTAGCTGACTCGCTTTATATTCTTATGAGGCAGAATTTATCCAAGGCTTCTACACGAGAAGAAGAAAATGCTGTGATCGTCAACTCGACATTTAGATATATCGATGACGTTTTATTGATGAACAATAACCATTTTCATTCATATGTCGATTCAGTATATCCCAGTGAACACGAAATAAAAGACACCACAGAGTCTTCCACATCTGCTTCGTAGTTAGATATTTTATTGAACATGGGTGTTAACGGCAAATTAACAACTCAATTTTATGACAAACGGGGTGACTCCATTGTCAGTTTCTCACATTTACGAAGCAATATTCCATTATCACCTGCATATGGTGTTTATGTCTCTCAACTTTTTCGACATGCAAGAGTTGTTCTGCATATGATCAGTTATTAATTTGAGGCCGGTTATTGTCAAACAAGTTGATGTTAAAGGTGTTTCCGCAGTCTCGTTTAAAATCAGCATTTCGCAAATTCTATGATTATTATAATGATCTGATTTGACAATGCAACTTGTTATTGGGTCAAATGTTTTCTGATGTATTTCATACCAACTGTTACACACTGATTTTGACTACGGGTTACTTCGATTACCTGATTAAGATATAGGGCTCACGGCGGATGTAACCGGTCGACAGAGGTTGTTTACTCCTCTTAGACACCCAATCCCACTTCTGATATATCCAGGGGTCCGTGTTTCCTTTTCGAATAACCAATGTGCGTCATCCACTGCATACAAACTACAATCTCCATGATCACAACCTAGAAGTAGTATCATATGAGTGTAACAATTAGTGGGGACTTGCACTGGTCAGGGCATGGACAAAACTGTCAGCAAACAGAACCCTCGGTTTCCCCAGACGGAACCTTAATGGATGCAGGCAGGAAGTCAAGGCCAATGTCTACTGCACCTTGGTAAGAGTAGAAATAGAGTATGCATCAACGGTGTGGGACCCTTGCCATGCTACTCACATTAAGGACCTAGAAGCATTACAACGGAGAGCTACCAGGTTCATCTTCAGCGATTACAGAAGCCGTAATTCAGGAAGTGTAACAGCAGTGTTGAACAGGTTGAAGTGCAATTCACAACAAGAACGACGAAACAAAAATGGGCTGATTATGTGTTATAAAATACAGAAAAACCTAATAGACCTGAACAGCACCCAATTTTATACTCCCGGAAATGAAAGATTGTGTGGGGGATACAGAATCTGGCAGCAGAGGACCACTCTTTCGGCACCAAATCCGTGCTGACTGGAATACATTACCAGAGTCTATCACCTCATTCCAGTCCTTAGAGGATTTTTGGGATAAATTAGATCAGAGACTTGGAAACGTGGTGACCCCATAACAGGCGCAACTTCTGCATGTGAAAAGGCTAAGAGAATGAACATTACTCAATCTTGTAATTTCTATAGAAAATACAAATCAGAGAGAAAGGCAAATACCAGATGTGAAATCATCCCGTTTGTCATAAAGTTGAGTTGTTGGTTTGCCTTCAGCATCTATTTTCAATAGAATATCTCAGTAGAAGCATATGTGGAAGACTCAGTGGTGTCTATTACTTCGACTTTACTGGGATATATTGAATATATATGAATGAAAATTATTTTTGTTAGTAGATAAAATGTCGATATATCGTAAATGTCAAAGTGATTGATTGGTTGATTATGTTATGTTTAACGTCCGCTCGAGAATTTTTCACTCATATGGAGACGTCGCCATTGCCGGTGTAAGGCTGCAAAATTTAGGCCTATGCTCGGCGCTCAGGGCCTTTGAGCATGGAGGGATTTTTATCGTGCCACACCTTTTATAACACGGGACCTCGGTTTTTATGGTCTCATCCGAAGGACCGCTCTATTTAGTCGCCTCTTACGACAAGCAAGGGGTACTGAGGACCTATTCTAACCCGGATCCCCACTGTCAAATTGAAGGCCACAACAAGAGATTTTTTTCTTCTCATGTAGAAACTTTTGAATGAACTCTGCTTCATGAGAGTATAAAAACGTCAGTTAACAATGGAGCACAATTCGTGTCTATGGGAATTCCAACAGACTGCTAGAAGACCTGTCACCAAAGATTACGAAGATATTGTCAATGAGGAACCCCAGCATCTTATTTAATGCCAATTTCAGAGTACTTGTACTTGAAGTCAGAGTGTTGTTTAACAAAATAATTTTTTTGCTGACTGATCACTAGGTATGAATATTTCTTTTTGCCATTTTTGTTGAAGAAACAATTGGCTATGATGTCAAAAAGTCCAGTTTTTTCATTTATTATGAGGTATAATCGTGTAAAGTGTTGTAAAGTGATATGTTTTATTGTTGTTGATTTGAGAAAAGCTTTGGGATTCCAAATTTAATAAAAGTTCTTTAGAATTTTTTAGAATCCACATTTGATTTACACCACTTCTGGCATATGTAGTGTGCTCCTTCACTGCAGTAAACATTTTTGTGAGGAGCAAATATAGGGGCTTGGTAGAACATTTACTGAATCCAGCAATGTATATAGTTTTAATGAGGAGGCAAATTGTTTTCAACATGGGTCAGAGTTTAAAAACACTCAAATATGAGTTCATCTCCAGAGAAGAAGGAGTTTTGAGATCGATGACACTGTTCATTATCTTCTTTTTTTCATTCAAAAATTTGGGTTTATTTTTTGAATTGTCAAAATAGAAACAAAACACAAGAATACAAACAAACAAAAAACAAAAAATAATAATAATAATAATAATAATAATAATAATGTGTAAACGTGTATGCAAAGGACGATAACTCAAATACAAACCTGGACTTTGACTCTTCTGTTGCGGAGGAGCTGAACACAACAATCATGGCGACGATGGCTCGCTGTCTGCTAAGGACAGGGCAAAGTACTGCACATTTTGTCAGAAAAGGTGAAACTGGGGGGATAGGGCTTATAGCATAACTATGGGAAGGAAATTACTATACCAACGTTTCGCAACTACATAGCTGTCAGAACACTGATTATATCAAACGCGATCCCCGATTGAAGTTGCACGTTGTGTAACTTCAACATGTGCATTTTCTACATTCATTATTATTGGAGTAATTCCTATATATTGAATTTAAGAAACTTTTTGAATATAAAATATGCACAACCTAAGTGTAGAGCAGCAAAGAGTTTATATTTCTATCGAGTAATATGTGCCTCAAGGGCAAGGGCGTTGGTAACTTTTTCAAACTAGTAACGCCCTCTTAATGCTGTGAAAAAATGTCTTAAAAGGTGAAAAGAACTGAATAGACCGAAGTAATGAACATTACTTTCCCAGCAATTAGAGCAAACCTGTAAAACTTGTTTTATATTAAACGATCAGGATATTGGGGATCACCTTAAGCTCCATGAAACTGCAAGCAAATACTGTGTCAGTTTCCTGCATTTTGCTTTCAGATAATTAGTCACTGGGTCATTTGAATTTCAGAAAAGGTATGTTTAATACTCATCATTTTTAGGATTATCAAATAATGAAGAATGTTCAATAAATACATGTATCTTGTGTAACTGGAAGGGAGAAATTGTAATAAACTAGACCCGGATTTTGACCCAGGCCCCCTGAATCTCTAGTCAGGTGCTCTAGCAACTGAGCTATTTGGCCACCAGCGGTCAAGCCAGGCTGACCACTACATTCCTCCCTCCTTAAATGTTTCACACTTGAAGACATCAACCCAGGATTTTTATCTCTGGCAGGCATTTTCACCTATCATTTCCAGGGGCTGGTCTACAGAACCAAATGTAACAGGCAGGGAGAAAATGCAACAGACCAGACCAGGATTCAAACCCAGGCCCCCAGAATCTTTAGTCGGGTGTTCTACTAACTGAGCTATCTGGCGATCGAACCTGGCTGACCGCAACATTTCTAACACTTCTTATCAATATTTTGATATTTAAAAGATCCTAACTCTCGACTCCAGTTACAAAGTCATATAAATAAGCTATAGTTGGTGATGTAGCAGAAGAATTTGTTTTAAGAAGGTTTATGAACGATTCACATTTCACTGCTGATTCATTGACCTCAACTCGTAGTACGTCAGAGATGTTTTTCAATATCTGTTAAAATGGACTATTCTGTCAATTCAGTTGAATACCCTGTTTGTAAGTGCACTTTATCTTTTATATAAAACTTGAGAAACATTGTAAATTAATCATATCACATGTATCTGCATTGTTAAGCAATTCCGCATAATACATAGTCCTGCAATTTTTATTGCTTATGACAACATTGCTCAAATTTTTTCTTCAGTAAATTCATTTCATGTATAATTATTCTGATGATGACCACACCACAGTGAAAATCAGTCAACCAGATACAATTAACACTGCATTCTCATGATGTGTTGGTGATCTGTTCAATTTTGCCAAGTTAATATTTTGGATGTAAACCCTATTAAATACTATGTGGTATCCACTCGTGAAAATCTTCCGCAATTTAAACCTCAAGGATTTTGACTTTGTATATATTTTTTAAATGGTTTTGAAATGGACATTTTTGACAAATTAATGTGGCAAAGATCATCACCCCTGCTAATTCTAATGCCCTTCGTGACTATCTGTGTTAGGTTTTTTCAAGGTCTTGCATTTTGAAAGGATACAAACTTTAACAGGTTTAGAACAATGACTTAATTTAGTAGTATAACTTTAAAAAAGCAATTATAGCTCCATCTATACCTTGAAAAGAATTTAATGAAGCTATTGTTTTGAGTAATGAAAAGTAATAATTCATTCAGTCCATCACCAAAATGTGACATTAGTCTTGTCTGGATAAAATGCATGATTACTTATATATGTATTAAAGTATATTGCAACAAATTCAGCCATTGAACAGTAGCTTGATAAAGAGAGTTTTAATAGCTAATTCAAGAGATTGTGTCAGACCTGTTAAACATGAATTCAATGAAAATCTTCTTGAAAGCAAAATTTCCATTTGGTTCCTTGATTCTTTGTTGAATTATTGGTCATTAAAGAAATATCCCATCCAGCAAATCTATGAAGACCTGCATGTATGACACTGTTACATAGGACATGAATTATTCTGAGCTAGCAGTCTTAGGTAGTGTTATAATTCTAAGAAAGTAGATTTATACTACAATATTACAAAGCTCTATTTAACATGTTTAAGGAAGGAAGATAATTTTTACACTTTTTATTTAATAATTTTATTTAGTAATTTGGGACAGTTTACTATATTTTGTAATCCACTTCACTGTAATTTAGTAAACCATGTTTTATATTATTTAATTAATAATTCTAAAGAAAATATGAATTTCATATGACTTGTGCCGATATTGCCATAGCAACAAAATGGAAACCGAACAGCCAAATGTATTGTGACGTAATTCCTAGAATGTCATATAGCGGGACTAAACAGCAACTTTGTTTATACAATATAAAGAATGTTGATAAAGTCAAATAAACCAATTAAATTGCGTGTTACAAGTAAAATTAAATTATACATCAACTGTGATGATAATTTAATTGAATTTTCTGTAAAGAAAGATATTTTTGACTCGTGAAGCAGGCATGAGGGTAGCATATTACTTTCAAGGTCATGGTTATCAGGAATGAATGCATACTAGTCCCTTTCTTCATACTCTACGTTTAATTTTGTATGTTTCCCTCATTTAAACACCATTTTATTGCAGAATGTCTCAACAATGCAAGGTCATTGTCCAGTTTGGCGGAACTTCCAGACACGCACAAAATATTACAGAAAAGTTGCAGAGATTTTGCAGATAATGAGCTAATCCCAATTGCTGGGAAGTTGGACAAAGAGCACACATTTCCCAAAGATGTGGTATAGTAGTTTTTTTTATTATTTCATAATTTGTTAAAGAAAGAAAGCAAATTGTTTAATGATTAAGCTCATTTTGGTGTTATTTTCTTTTACAAGTATTTCTTGACTGTCTGCAGATAAAGAAGATGGGTGATCTGGGATTGATGTCCGTCGATGTCTCTGTTGATGAGGGGGGGACTGGACTAGATTACTTGGCTTATGCTATTGCGATGGAGGAAATCAGCAGAGGCTGTGCTTCCACTGGTTGTATCATGAGTGTCAATAATGTAAGTTTTACAACTTTTTGAATCAGTTACAAAACTGTGGCATTAAATACAATCATATGTATTTCAAAAGATTAATGCCTTCAACAGTAGATATATACAAGTAGACATATACTTACTTTTCCCACAACAAATCGGGTAAATGTATCTACATGTATGTATCTGTGGTATGCACAATAGACGAGTGCATAATCTAGATTATTTAAAGTCAACCTGGAAATCAGGCAAATATCCCTGATCAACTCAGTTCCAGGGTACAAGATGAATTCAGTATTTTGGGTACAAGTTGATCATTTCAATACAAATTGACTTAGATATTAAATTCAAAATCATCTATGGTTGAGTCCTGCCGCAGGACACATTCAGTGTTAGCTTGAGGTGTGGGGATTTCTGTATACAGTTTTGGAGGTTGACAAATATTTTGTTACTCCGCAGCTTTTTATCTACATATCTTTATATATATAATTGTAGTCACTTTACCTTGGACCAGTAAATAAGTGGGCCAACCCAGCACAGAAGGAGGTTTTTCAGAACCCCTTTTTACATGGAGACAGAGTGGGCTGCTTTGCTCTCAGTGAACCAGGTATATGTTGATTTTAAAAAGAATTTGCTGATGAAGAATATAAAATTCAAGACAACATGTCCATTTTCATTACTTAGAAAGATTTTAGCTTCATAGTTTTGCTGGGGTTTTTTTTTCTTTTTTTTTTCAATGTGTAAAATTTGTTAAAGATGTCTTAAATGCACATGAATGTTAGATTGAAATATAAAGTTTCTGAAATTGAGTTAAAATGTTTTAAAAGCTTTTTCTATTGGTAGATGTTAAGTATAGGGTTATAGGTGACCTTCACCTTTATCAATGTGGATCCACTTCAAAATTTTCTTCCATATGTCAAATGCTATAACTTTGTAAATGTTGGAGATAGGAACTCAGTATTTGGCATGTGTATTCTTTGTGTAAAGGTCATAAACATGAACTTTACAATGCAGTCTTTTCATCTTTCTTTGACACCCCCAGGGTTTGAAATTATAGCCCGACCGCCTGAGACAGTCTGTTTCTCAGGCAGACGGGAACAAAACTTTAGAATACAGCATGTTAGTCGGGCTAATTTAAATTGCCAGTTTCTATTTTTAAACCGATAATTTCTAATTTTAATTTTTTTTTACCTCATTCACAAAAATGTACAGACGCTATCAGGACTGGCAGATTTTGAGCAGGGCTGGTAACTTTTAAAAGTAGCCAGTCCTGTGTCTGGGTACTTTTTTCGGTGAATTTCCAACCCTGCACCCCAGAACTTTGTAATTGTGATAGTTAGCCCCTTGTCATTTGATACCTACCCTGGTGAATGTTGATATTACAGGCAACATATCACAAGATTTTGTTCTTGATTGATTTTATCAGAAATTTTTAAGGTACTTGTACATGTATATATCTCTGAAGTTGTTAAGTTCCCTGTTAATGTAAACAAGATTTAGACACCATATGAAGAAACAATCGAATGTTATTTGTAACATTTCCAAGGAAAAAGATTTAGCCCATCTATCTACCCAGACTTTAAACAGAGTTGAGAGAGGGCAAACAAGGATATTTTTTAAGTGGGCTGTATGGCTTTCGACTCATGAATTGAATGAAAGTAAGATGATTTCCTATTCCAGTATTTAAACTATGCTACAACTGTCCAATTGTGTATTTATAGAACTATAAGACTGCTGAACATTAAGTGGCAAGAAGTGAAATATACAGCATTCATGATTTTCATCCGTTACAGTCAAAACATTCGACATCACAAAGCTTATGTGTATCTCAGCACTGAAAAATGTTTCTGTCCATGCAACGATAGCTATAGATCTTTTCAATCTGGCTGAATTAGTTGCATTGTGATGTCAAATGTTTTGATTATAATGGATGAAAATAACTAATGCTGTATATTTCATTTCTTGCCACTTATGTTCAGTGGTCTTATGAGTCAATTAAATCTGGATAGATGGATAAAGACTTCAGTGATAATTCATTTTAAAAGAAAGATCTACTCAGGTACTGGTAATCTCCATTAATTTTCACCATTTATCTGTTTTGTTTGATAGGAATACTGGTAATCTCCATTAATTTTCACCATTTATCTGTTTTGTTTGATAGGAATACTGGTAATCTCCATTAATTTTCACCATTTATCTGTTTTGTTTGATAGGAATACTGATAATCTCCATGAATTTTCACCATTTATCTGTTTTGTTTGATAGGAAATGGCAGTGATGCTGGGGCAGCATCTACTACAGCTCGTTTGGATGGAGACTCCTGGGTGTTGAATGGGACAAAGGCCTGGATCACGAATGGCTATGAAGCTGAAGCAACAGTGGTATGAAAACTGTGAAATTTATTTCATATCGGAGCATTTTGCAAAAGAATAAAAATAGATATCTCTATTTAAAGCAAATGTTGAGAGTCATATATTGATTTATTTAGTGAATACAAATACAGATAGTTTTTGCTCCATTTTCTTTCCCCTCACAAGTCATTGCAAGAGGAGATATAGAAATGGAACCTTTGTTGGTGTGGCAGTATGCATGTAATTCTGATCTGTTAGGTACAATATTTTTTGCTCGCTTGATTTAATACTTCACGTATAGCTTTGTTATTAAGAGACTAAAAATCCCTATTGACTTTTGGGTCAAAAGTGTCAAGGTCACTAGGGGGATTTAATAGAATAAGCATGTAGACACTCTAGAGGTCACATATTTCATTACATCTGTATTTAGCTAGATACTTATATTTACTGATTGCCTACATTGTGGGGGTAATGTCCTGCCTTGCAGAGCTGTTTAGGGCTATTGACATTCATATATATTATCACTTCCAATGATATTATTTAAGTGTCATTGTGTCATTTACAGGTCTTTGCAACTACGGACAAAAGTCTGAAGCACAAGGTAAGTATAGTGTTTTTGTTCAGAGGACAACCTCAATTAGTAATGCTTCTGTACATATGAGATGGATTGACAGCATTTTAAAATATTGGTGCCATACCATAGACATGTTCTTTTTTCTTGGGGGGGGGGGGGGGGGGTGTTCAGCTGTAGCTGTAATTATCCACAGTAGGAATTTCTTTTATAGGAGATATAGATATAGAGATATATATATTTTACGAGTATGAGAAAAACATTAGAAAACTATTTGTATGTTAGAAATATGATATTTGTATGGGCCATTGCAATAGAAAAAATACAAGAATTATGTACTTCATACAACAGTTGCATATAACCAGGCAGTATGTCTTGACCTTGAATCACTTGTAAAACATACTTCAAAACATTTTTCTGGGCAATAACATTTTAATGGAGAGAGATTAGAGGATCGCATTTGGCACAAACGTTGTATACCACCAGATGATGTGTCATAACACAGAACCAATATCTGATCGTGATCACGATTAGAAAAAGTTAAAATTTTTAATCCATGTGAGAACTTTATAAGGGAGTAAAAATGGTGGTTTGTACTTTGCATGAAGTTTACTTATGTCCAGATTTTATGTTATGACCAAATCCAAGGTCGTTTGAGTCGAGTCACGTTTTCAGGGGGAAAAGGGTTAAATATGCCTCAGTACAAACAAGTATTAATCATTATTACAGCATTGCAGCATTTATATTGAAGAAAAAAATCCCAGATTATTTAACTTAAACTAGGGCCTCTCATTTGATCTGTTTCATGCTTGGTTCTTTGATATCCATTAGGGTATTAGTGCCTTTCTGGTGCCCAAGCCCAGCCCTGGGCTCTCTCTTGGTAAGAAGGAGGATAAGTTGGGCATTAAGGCTACCTCCACCTGTAACCTGATCTTCGAGGACTGCAGGATCCCTAGGGAGAACTTACTTGGTGAACCAGGATTTGGATTCAAAATTGCCATGGTAACGCATTGTTTATCAGAGGTTTTGTTTTGAAGAGTTATGCCTCTTTAATTCTTCAGTTTTGTGCAAGCTCTCAAATTTTTTAATATTCAAGTGAATACTTCTATTTTAGCAAACCTTAGATGCAGGCAGAATTGGCATTGCAGGTCAAGGTTTAGGAATAGCACAGGTGAGATTCATATATAGGTAAACATTTAGAACCTTTAGTGATAATAGTTTTTATCCTTATATGACATACAGTTGTAACTGGGAGGTTGAGCCCCGCTCGTGCCATGGTCTCGTCAAACCTAAGACATGAACATTGGAAGTGATTGCTCCCTTGCCAAATACTCAGTATTTAGAAATGAGAATCATAGGTCTTTCAGATGCCACCTTAAAAATGGAAGTCCTGTGTCACGACAGGCATTGGCACATTAAAAATCCCTCACTGCAACGGCATTAAGCATTGGTCTATATTTGTGGTATCTCACCTACAACTAGTCACATCTCTGTATGAGTGCAGAATTCTTGATGGGATGAAAAATAAACAAACAACATACATTTCATATTTTTGCAGGCTGCTTTTGAATGTGCCATAGAATATTCTCAGAAAAGGATGGCGTTTGGAACCCCAATCTCAAAAATGCAGATAATCCAGGTAATTGTTTATCTTGTGATGTTGACTTGTGAAAGGTACTGATTAGAGCACCTCAGAAGTGTAATTACTATCTCAGTGACAAATAAATATACAGTGAAACCTGTGTAATTCAACACCTTTGTAATCCATTTCACTGTGAAATTTGTCACTACATACTTTGGAAATTCTTTTTCCAGCTAAACCTTTACACTATGCAATCCAACATCCCATCTAACCTGACACAAAGTTCATTTCCCACTGCATATCAGATTAAATAGGTTTCACTGTATTATCATTTGTGTTTGAAAGTTTTATGTTAAATTTTTAGGTCTGTTTTTCCTTTTAGTACTTGTTATGAATTAGATGTAGGTTTGGCTTCTGCAGGAAAACCTACATATCTTTCACATCCTTTGTAATGTTAAACAGTTTGTTTTCATTTCTTTATATTTACATTTCAAATGTGTTTGCCATGCATATCCTTACCATTTGTCATTTCTTCATAAATGTGTTGCATTTGTGGACAGTGAGCATCTTGATATATATAGCACATCTATTGTAACAGTTGGGAATCCAACAAAAATGAAAGTGGAGTATAAATGTAGAAAATAGATTTCATTTTTAATGCACTTCATGAGGTAGGCCGAGATAAGGCAATGCAGTTCATACCCTCGTGTATTTTTAAAAATGAAATTAATTTCTTAAATGAATTCCTAGTCCAAGTTGGCAGAGATGGCCGTATCAATTGAGAGTTCCAGACTGTTAACGTACAAGGCAGCTCTCTTAAAGGATGCTGGGAAACCTTTCTCAAAAGTAAGTCTTCTGAAGCCAACATGGAAAATTAACGTTGAGATCATTTTTATATTGCCAATAAAAAAAAAGCAATTTTGGGAAAAAATAAAATTTTCTGTTGCAGGAAGCTGCCATGGCTAAGCTTGCAGCATCTGAGGCAGCAACATTCTGTGCCCATCAGGTATGTAGTTAACAAAACAAGAATAATCCCCATTGATATTCACTCAGGTATAATTATGTAAGGACAATAAAATGTGCTTAAAATGAAAATACCTCTAATGAATGCATGCTTATTGCAAAGTGATAAGTGATATTTATTCCCCTATGAAAGGAAAATAATAAAATTATACTGGATATAAAGAAGTTTTGTAATTACGAAGTTTTTTCACAGGCCCTAAAGGTTCGCTAGAACTGTGTTTTACTGTAGTGGAGAAATACACTTGTATAAGTACATTAGTAATGAAAAAATACTCTGTGTGAAAACTAAATGATTTAGAGCTGCAGATAACACACCTGCTTTGCTCCATATCACCAAGGGTTAGTCATGGAATTGAAGATAATGTAAGAGAGGTTGGTGATCACCAACTCAGGGCCTCCACTGCCTGAGAAGTTGGTGATTATTGCATATTCAGGGCCTCAAATGCCTGAGCATATTGGGTAAGAGAGTTTTGTGATTGCCTATTCAGGGCCTCCACTGCCTGAGAGTATTGTGTAAGAGAGTTTGGCAATTGCCAATTCAGGACCTCCACTGCCTTATTTAAAGAATATTATGTAAGAATCTGGCAATTGCCTACTCAAGGCCACAACTGGCTGATAGTATTATGTAAGAGAGTTTGGTTATCACCAACTAGAGGTCTCAACTACTTAAGAGTATTGTGTGAGGGAAGAGTGTTAAGTAAGAGAGTTGGATGATTGCCTATTCAGGACCTCAGTTGACTAAGGGCATTTTAAAATATGACAAGTGAAATGTACAACTTTTCCCAGACTTTTCACTTTTTGATGAAAAAATGCATATTTTTGTACCTGGTTTCACAACATGCATCCGGCTTATAGTATAGTGAATGGCAGTTGGCCGGGCATCCTCGTAGAGGGTACCTACTTTATGTAATCACCTCCTCTTTCTCCTCTAGCCTCATATTCTCCAAACTTTGCACAGTTATTATGGACACATTGAAGATGTGCATGTGGCTTTTTGGAAGTGCTTGGACATTTTTCAAAAAATTTACATGTAGTTGAACTCCCTCATTTTTTTCAGCATCTTTTGAATAGATGGTAGCTACTTTGCGTAATAAACTCCTCTCACACCTTTAGGCTGACATTCTCCAAACTTTGTACACTTATTATGGACACATGTTTATGTGACTTTCTGGAAATGCTTGGACATTGGACATTTTTTGAAAAATTTACATGTAGTTGAACTTCATCATTTTTTCAGCATCTTATAAATAGACGGTACATAAATTATGTCAACAACTTCTCTTACAGCTTTGACTTGGCATCCTTTAGACCTTGTGTAGTTGTTGTAGACACAATGAAGTTGTGCAAGTAACTTTTGAAATTGCTCATACTTTTTAAAAGAAAAACTACAAGTAGTTGAACTTTGTCATTTTCTCTGCATACTGTGGATAGATGGTACCTACTTTGTGTATTCAACACCTCTCACAGGTTTCCTAATAGACATTCCTCAAAATTCAGCATGGTAGCAAATGAGTGATACTGCTGTCTCCTTCATAGATAACATTTAAAGCAACCCAGCCATTTCTATTCTTGAATCGATTTTCTATCTTGCAAACACAGAGCACATTGGATATTTATTTTGTAACTACGTATTTGTGTCTCAATGACAGACTGATGGTAGAAATGTGAATTGTGTTCTATGGTGTTATGTTATTAAAATTTAAAAAAAAAAAAAGTACTAAAAGTGATGTTTTAAGTAGAAAACAATGGTGGATATTGAAATGCTTCATTTTAATGTTGAAATTACAAGAAATGATGCAAAACTGGTCATTAATATTTCTATGGATTTGGAAAAAAATTGAAATCTGCAATGTTTTTCAATATAACTTTTTGAAGTCACTAGAATTAAGATGCTTAAAGAGATTTAAACCTGAGTTTTATAGCATTGTCTATTCTTCTGAAAGTATATTTTAAATCACTGTATTGAGGAGTAGTTATAAAAACAAGGAAGAGTAGGGGTCATATTGCTTGTTATTGAGTTATTTTAGACATGACGTTTTTGCTCTTAAAGTTTACTTTTGATTTATACACATAAAGTTGATTTTTCTTTTGGTATAATTGCTATATAAAGAACACAAATCAATCATTACATTGAATTAATGCACACTTATGTCTTATAACAATTTACATAGGAAAAAGTGTGATAGTATTAGACTGAAAATAGATTATGCAAGATTTGCACCTAAAATGCGCTAAATTTATCGTGTAGAATTTAGAGTTCAAAGCAACAGTTTAAAACATACATGTAAGTTGCAATTGTTTGCCTTAAAATTCAAAGTGGAACATAAAAATGCCTAAATTTTCATACAAAAGTTTGCATTAATTAATGTAGACATTTTTCAGAATTGATGTTCCATTTAGAAGAAAAAAAATGTTGACCAAATTCCTGAATTTAGAGCATTTGAATAAATTCGATTCGCTGCTGTTTGTGTTATACAAGTAAAGGGTATGATTATTGACAGTTATTTGAATCAAATATAAGAAATGGTAAAAACATGTAGATTTATAGCTTTGTTATTAAAAAATATCCTTTCACCGAAATGTGATCCTTCCCTCTTGCTTTTGACAGAAAACTCATCTAGATAGGGTTGTAGTAAGTTATGGACCAATAGAATGAGCATTGAAGTGGCATCTGTATATTATAGCAGGTTGCGTAATTGTGCGCCAAAGCTGAGGACCTAAGTGCCTTACACCTTTCCTCCTGTCAAACAATATCAAAATGTCATTGGTGGCAAGCAGTCATGTAGGAGTTATGGAACCTTATATGTTGCAATTTCTCTGAAGGTTAAACCGCATAGTTAACAGTAGGGTTGCCAATGACTCAGTATTATGTCATGAAACTGAGCCCACATTTGTATGATTCAAAGTTCTAGTTCTAGTGCCCCTCACCCCCCCCCCCCCCCTAAAAAAAAAGAAAAGATGGAAAATGGAGATGTGTATTGTTGCTGTCCTTCTTTCTGTCAGTCAAAAAACTAATTAAATCTTGGCAGAAGTTGTAACAGAAAGAGGCTTCGTATCTATATCATGAGTAGGTCTAATGAAAGTTTGACTTTGAGTGCCTTAGGGATCATGGGGTCAAAATGGATTACCACTGTTACTAAAAATAGATATTTGTTTTCTCAGCAATAACTAAAGAAGGAATTGGACTTGAATGTTCATATCTCCATCATGGGTTGGTTCGGTAAATTGTACTTGCAGGGGTATGGAGTTAAAGGGCATGAACTCTTTTTCTAATAAGCTTGTTTGAAATTGTCTTTGGGGGTCACAGGTCAAAAGATGTGAACTCTGTAAATGATGATAGTTACATGTATTTTAAAAAGTCCACATTTGTAATTGGAGTAGGTTTCCATTTGATGCATTATGTTTAACAAACACTTCTTGTTAGATAATGAAATGATGTGAAGTTTTACAGTGTATCAAGATTGAGGACTTGTGATGGGTATGATCGGTCAACAGGGGATGCTTACTCCTCCTATGCACCTGAAACCACCTTTGGTATGTCCAGGGGTTTGTGTTTCTCCTACTCTTAATTCTGTATCCTTTATAGGATTTATGAGATTGATCACTGGTTGTTATCTCCACTTTTCATCTTTTAAGTATTCTAGTGTAATCCAGATTCAAGTTAGCTCAAATGGACCAAGGTAGTATAAGCAAAAAAAAAAAAAAAGAAAGAAAAATAGTGGATGTGGGGATGAATTATATAGGAAAAGAATCCAAATAAGCTTACTAAGGCGATCCAGTTGATTGTGTTCATATTCCGTTACTTCTGGCATAAATACCTAACCAGTTTATATGATTTGGGTTGGTGCTCATGTGAGCTGAAGGTACCAATGGTTCTATGTTTTACAACTTTGTGGCTTATCAAAATCTTAAACATTACTAACAACTTTTGAACTACATTTAAAGTGAGAGAACTGGCCTTGATATTGTGAACTAAGTGTTATTGCCCTGATAAAACCTTTTTATTGCTCCCATGTTTTATGTTGTTATGACTATCATTTTGATCCACATATCAAAAATTCCAAACTTCCTTGTGATATCAAAACTACACGTACAAGATATTTTGTGATGTAGTCATTCTGACAAAGCCTTTGATATCTTGGAACTTGATATTTACTGCAGAGCAAGGAATCAATCTATCCAAAAAAAATTGGCGGAAGGTACCCTTACTGATTCTTAAATCCCACATTCATTTGTGTTGCAAATTATACTGTTTATGGCATTGTAATACATAGATGGTAGAACAAATGGCAGCCATAAAATTTGTAGTAAAGACTTCTCGAGTAGGGATTTAAATTAAATATTTCAGTACATTCATTTGTTACATACTAATTATTTAGTATTTATTTATTTAGAGGGGCCTCCGTGGCCGAGTGGTTAGAGCATTGCGCTCAAAATCACAAAGCCTCTCACCTTTAGTCGACGCGGGTTCAATTCTCGCTCGCAGTGATATATATGAGAAAGTTTGGATACATTGTATCTGGGTTCTCTCCTCCACCTACAAAAACTGGACGCCACCAGATAACTGAAAAATTGTTGAGTGTGGCAAAAAACAAACAAACAAACAAACTAATTATTTATATAAAAAGGTATGCAATTTATATTAAACAGGAAAACTTCAAAGAAAGCCATTTGTATTATTTCTACAAAAATGCAATAGTAAAGTACTGTCTTCTGTTTCAAAAGGTGGAAAAATTACTGTTTTTACTTTTAAAATGTATACAACGGTAAAATCAATAGCACGTTAGTATGCTTAACAAGATTATGAGTGCCAGATATCAATATATAAATTAGTTTGTCCAAGCCACTCTCCTGTATATTTCACAAATTAATATAATCATAGGATACCGGCCATTGTCCAGGCTTTTTTCCCATTAGGTCTGAATTTAGCTGCCTTTGTAAATTGCCTAGCATGGAGCGACTTCACAATGGACAGTCTCAGACAAGCTTTTCTGTCACCGATTTTCACGCTCTTTGCTAATTTCTCAGAAACAATGTATGCTTGATAGCTCCTGAACTGGGCCTTCATATGTTACTGGAACACTGTGTTAATTGCAGATCTGTGCAGTTTCCTTGTACAAAAGCAATGTAAATGTTATTTTTCTCTAACTTTTAAACCAACTGCTCCCAACAGAGTGTTGCATAAACATTGAAAATACATGATTGCATGTTGTTTGAGAGGGAGGTGCTCGAGATCTTTAATCTTCTTTATGTAAAATATTATCACCTTATCAACATACCAAGGTAAATATCAGAGCAAACATTACTAGAATGTTTTGTTGTGATTTATAATAATTCCTGAAAACTAATTCATTTTTTAGCAAGATGAATGATGGACAGTATCAATGTCTGGAAATGTGAACTCAATTTTTATGTTCTCACAATTTCAGTGGTAACAGCCAAGTTGTGTACTTACATAAAATAAGTACTTATCTAGTCATACACGTAGTCATTCTGATAAGGATTTTGATATCTAGTAAGTGTATTCATTCAGACAGACTCTGATATCTAGTGGCTGTAGTCATTCTGACAAGGCATTTGATATCTAGTGGCTGTAATCATTCTGACAAGGCGTTTGATATCTAGTGGCTGTAGTCATTCTGACAAGGCCTTTGATATCTAGTGGCTGTAGTCATTCTGACAAGGCCTTTGATATCTAGTGGCTGTAATCATTCTGACAAGGCATTTGATATCTAGTGGCTGTAGTCATTCTGACAAGGCCTTTGATATCTAGTGGCTGTAGTCATTCTGACAAGGCCTTTGATATCTAGTGGCTGTAGTCATTCTGACAAGGCCTTTGATATCTAGTGGCTGTAGTCATTGTAACAAGGCCTTTGATATCTAGTGGCTGTAGTCATTCTGACAAGGCATTTGATATCTAGTGGCTGCAGTCATTCTGACAAGGCCTTTGATATCTAGTGGCTGTAGTCATTCTGACAAGGCATTTGATATCTAGTGGCTGCAGTCATTCTGACAAGGCCTTTGATATCTAGTGGCTGTAGTCATTCTGACAAGGCATTTGATATCTAGTGGCTGCAGTCATTCTGACAAGGCCTTTGATATCTAGTGGCTGTAGTCATTCTGACAAGGCCTTTGATATCTAGTGGCTGTAGTCATTCTGACAAGGCCTTTGATATCTAGTGGCTGTAGTCATTCTGACAAGGCCTTTTGATATCTAGTGGCTGTAGTCATTGTAACAAGGCCTTTGATATCTAGTGGCTGTAGTCATTCAGACAAGGACATTTCATTGGTGAATGGACTTGAAATTAGAATTTGCTGCTATAGATGGTGCTATTGATGAAGCATAGATGTTTCATAAATACATCTTATTTCAAAATCATGATAAAACAGCTATGTTCACAAGTTTGCTCATGTAGTGTACAAAATCGTAATAAAACAGCTATGTTCACAAGTTTGCTCATGTAGTGTACAAAATCGTAATAAAACAGCTATGTTCACAAATTTGCTCATGTAGTATACAAAATTGTAGTAAAACAGCTATGTTCACAAGTTTGCTCATGTAGTGTACAAAATCGTAATAAAACAGCTATGTTCACAAATTTGCTCATGTAGTATACAAAATTGTAGTAAAACAGCTATGTTCACAAATTTGCTCATGTAGTGTGCAAAATTGTAATAAAACAGCTATGTTCACAAATTTGCTCATGTAGTATACAAAATTGTAGTAAAACAGCTATGTTCACAAGTTTGCTCATGTAGTGTACATTGAAATTTGCTACAGCAAAGACCCTTGGGCCAAAAATGTATTTCCCCTGTATGTAGTACAAATATGTTTGTGCTGATTGCAAGCCCTGAGATAATGTAAAACCTACATGCAAGGCTAGAATAAGAAATAAAACTCGAGGGAGTCCTTAGAATTCTCTATCCAGCTAATTACAATCTGTCAGTATGAAGTACTTATATTAGTATCTTGACACGTGTAGTTAATGTTACTGAATCAAGGACTAAAAATCTTTAAGTACCTGTTTGTATTATTTATGTGCCTTTTACATTGAGCATCGTGCATATTTGCAGTTTCATTGGTAGCTTTTGGGGAAATAAAACTCTCATTCAAAACAGTAACAATTTCTTGGTGACAAAAAAAAATATTCTGGTTTGTTTTAATTTTGATCAACATTGCTTGTTCTATCATCTTTTGTTCCAGCTGATCATATTTAATGTCCATAGAGTATGTTTCTTTTTACCATAATACATTGTCACATTCCCATTTAAGAGAATTTTTTTCAGGAATTAGCTATTCTTTTTTATTTCTGAATGGATGACTCAGTGGCTGCTGAGTGGAGAATATAATGTTGTTTGTTAGGCACTCGGTTTTTAATGACTGTAAATCACTGCAAGTGTATGTAATTATGAAAAGTGGTTTCCGTCATTCTTAATAACTTCATTTAGTTAAATATGTGTCATTATTTCTACAAATCCTACTCTTGTAAAGTTTTACATTCATTAATCTGAACTTTTACATTGAGTGATTATGTTATTGTCATCTTTGTTTTTTTATTACTCATTATGTCGCTCTATATGCATGTATATAAAAAGAAAGAAAGATGGATGGATGGGTAGATAGATAGATAGATAAATAAGAAGATTTTTGGTGTCATTTCAATGTTTAAAAAAATGGTATGCAGAGAAAAATTTCATGATTCTAAAATAAAACAAACTTTCCAACAGCAAAAAAAAAACACATTTAAAATAATTGAGTGACTTAATTTTCTGAAGCACTTTAGATTGGGAACTGTAACATGTATCAATAAGTCGTCTGGTGAAAGTCAGAGATTCGATACTGCTGTATCTTCGGCACTGGTTGTCATTAAGCACGTTCCTGCAGGAAATGGGGAAAGTTGGGCTCGTCAATGGTATTGATTTGGAGTTATCATAACTGTACCAGGGGTATTTACGTGAATTAATATCATGTAATGTCTGCTACAGTCCGATAGAGTTTCAAATCAAACTGCCGTAAAAGATATATGTGAAATGAATGACTCACACCAACTGAACCAAGCTTAGTACGCATCAGTTTAAAGTACTTCTGTAATCTTATGTCTTTTCTCTTGAAATTTTCTTTACTTAGTTTAGTAGTATAGATGCTTGTTTGTGGTAAGTTGATCTAATTCTGGTATTTAATTGCCTTATCCTAAGACACGCAAAACAGTTGTTTTCTAGTCTGTGGCTTTTAACTCAGAGCTGCAATGAAGTTGGCACAGTGAATACATGAAAATCTGTAGATAAAAGATCTACTCCATTGGAATTTCTTTACCATGTAAATCAATACACAAAATATATCATTTTCATGAAGATCTATTGTAGGGGTGGGGGTTTTTTTTCAGATTGTTTTGTTTAGTTTTTATTTTTGGGAGTGGGATGTTCTCGTGTTAATACACGGATATGTAGATCTAGATTCAGGTTACAATGTGTGAATAAGGGTGGATTTATAGGAAATTGTTTGTAGTAATAACAAAAACCTATACAATCTATCTCACAAATATCCCTAAAATTATTTTGAGTATCTGCTGTAAATACAAAGCTGTTAACCCAAGCGCATGTCTCTCAGATTTTTCAGAGCTAATACACTGATTTATAACCCAAAAAGATGTCCTTCAGGTCAGTAAAAAGATCGATTGAATATTGGTAATAATCTGAGGACAGACCTGCCTAGACATGTTTTCTTATCACCCCAAAACTCAAGAAAAAGTATGTGAAATACTTTTAATAAAAATACAATGTTGAAACCAAGTGAATAAATTATTGACAAGCAAAGTTTCATAATTTTCCTCCTGCTTGTGCATTTGCTTCTGGGGGAAGCAGAAGATGTGGTTATACTGTTTTAATCTGCTTTATAAATTACAATGATTTCAAAAATTCATAAACTTCCATCATTCTTCATGTGTCATAAACTTTTGAAATATTTATTTACATCATTCTCATGAACTGCATGGCCAGTTTTCATCAATTTTGCTCTGCAGCATTTTTGGTGACAGTTTGTATTATGTTGGTTTTCAGATATTTTTAGAAAGAAATTTAGAGTTGGTCAATTAGAATAAAATAAAAAAAAAAACAAAAACAGAAAATTAATACAAAAATTGATTAATAATTAAACATTCCTGCATACTTGCTTAATGTGTTTTGTGATAGTATGCTTATATATCATATTGTATCATGCCCTGGTGGAAATACTTGTAGAATCCAATATTTCTCATTTCAGAAAAGTTTGTTTAATTTTATTTAGGGGGTAATATTTTTTTTATTATAGCAATAAAAACACTCTGAATTTTCAATGAACATAGGTTTTTGGTGTGGTTTTTTTTTTTGGGGGGGGGGGGGGGTAAAGTTAATTTAAAAATCTGTAAACCAACAAATAAAAAAACTGTTGTCTTATTGGGTAGGAAAATAATTGTAATCTTGTAATCTTGTTACACATATCCCCGTCTTTTGGGGGGCTTGTGGGATAGTCTAAAACATATAAAAATAGTAGTCTATAAGTCTTCTACTTAACTGCTTTTTCACATGCTGTTTACAAACAGGTTGCATAGTTATTTATAATGAGCATAGCAAAATCCTGAAATTCAAAGCCCCTGAGTTAGATGTTCTAGAAATTCATCATCTTTACTCCTAAACAACTTGCAAAGTACATATATATAGTCATATTATGCATTTAATTAAGGTTTCTAACAAAATTGTTAAATTTATGGCCCCTGGGTCACAGGTTCAAGCTTCAGGGTGAGGCTGTACATATCAAGTAGTAAAAATGCATTTGATGTTGAAAATCCTCCCCTACTCCTGCACATCTAAAAGCATCATTCACATATGCCAAGTTACATGTCAATTTTACACAGTTGCAAATTATTATGCAGCAATAGGTTTTGTCATTTCTTGTTCAAATGTTTAGCCTAAGATAATATTTAAAAATTGCTGGCACAGAAGAATATCTGTGCTCTTTCTTATATGGAACAAAATGTAATTTTTTTTTTTTTAAATGCAGTTTTCTTGACAATTTCAATAATTTGCACATGCATGTAAATTTTGCTACACTTTCACATAGCTGATAACCCACCAGGAGTAAATTTACTCTTATGTAAAAGTTCCTTTGCACTTAGTCTGACTAAAGGTAAATTTTGTGCTAGGAGTAGAACATTCTCCTGTGCAGATCTTGCTTACCCCAGTTCACAGGCACCAGAATACACCGGGGTGCAAAATTTTCACCAAGTGTGTAAAATGGTGTACGTGAACAGAACTTGACATTAGTATTTTGAGCATAAAAGCCCCTACCAGAATGGTGATATTGATGACCGTGTGTCAGAGGCCAAGGCTTAAGGGTGGGCCAACATAGGTCATACAGTGAGAATGCATTAAATGTTTAAAAATATTTTCTTGAGCATCTAGCAAACAAACTGTTGCATAGTTACATGTATATTGCACAGGTAGGCCTCTATCAGGATTGTGAAATTTATGATCCCAAGGACAAGGGTTGGGAAAAATTTCTTGATTCTTGAGTGTCAAGCACAGATGAGGACCTCAACCAGAATTGTGAAACCCATGGCCCCAAGGATAGAGATTATGTAGGGATAGTTCAATAAATCTGTACATTTTGAACATAAATTGGGTGCAGAATTCTAATAAGCATGGAGACCTCTACTAATACATTAAAATATAAATTAATTGGCTAGAAACATCTATTAAAATAAAAATACATTTATCACTGAATTATGTAGATGTAGGTACTTCTTAGTGTAGTAAATGCAATTTTACATTTGTCCGACTCGAGACGGATAATTCAGCAATCGTATACCGTGATAAATGTACAGCGTTTCCTAATTTCATGATCCCCTCATAGTGCCAACATCCATGCATCAAAAAGGACCCCATTGGAAATAAACTTTCAAGTTTTCATGGGTTATCCTTGGTATATATGTATGTATATTTGTATGTGTGTCTGTAAATTTGTATGTATGTATGTATATTTGTATGTATGTGTATATTTGTATGTATGTATGTATATTTGTATGTATGTGTATATTTGTATGTATGTATATTTGTATGTGTGTCTGTATATTTGTATGTGTGTCTGTATATTTGTATGTATGTGTATATTTGTATGTATGTATATTTGTATGTATGTATATTTGTATGTATGTATATTTGTATGTGTGTTTGTATATTTGTATGTATGTATATTTGTATGCATGTATATTTGTATGTATGTATATTTGTATGTGTGTTTGTATATTTGTATGTATGTATATTTGTATGTGTGTCTGTATATTTGTATGTGTGTCTGTATATTTGTATGTATGTATGTATATTTGTATGTATGTGTATATTTGTATGTATGTATATTTGTATGTATGTCTGTATATTTGTATGTGTGTTTGTATATTTGTATGTATGTATATTTGTGTGTGTGTCTGTATATTTGTATGTATGTATGTATGTATATTTGTATGTGTGTTTGTATATTTGTATGTATGTATATTTGTATGCCTGTATATTTGTATGTGTGTCTGTATATTTGTATGTGTGTCTGTATATTTGTATGTATGTATGTATATTTGTATGTATGTGTATATTTGTATGTATGTATATTTGTATGTGTGTCTGTATATTTGTATGTGTGTTTGTATATTTGTATGTATGTATATTTGTGTGTGTGTCTGTATATTTGTATGTATGTATATTTGTATGTGTGTCTGTATATTTGTATGTGTGTTTGTATATTTGTATGTATGTATATTTGTGTGTGTGTCTGTATATTTGTATGTATGTATATTTGTATGTGTGTTTGTATATTTGTATGTATGTATATTTGTATGCATGTATATTTGTATGTATGTGTATTTGTATGTGTGTATATTTGTATGTGTGTCTGTATATTTGTATGTATGTATATTTATATGCATGTATATACTGAATAAACATTTATTTACTCCTCTGTTGAGATACATGTATACATATGATTTTACAGGCTATCCAGATTTTGGGAGGTATGGGCTATGTGACGGACATGCCAGCTGAACGACATTATCGTGATGCCAGGATAACAGAAATCTACGAGGGGACCAGTGAGATTCAGAAATTTGTGATAGCAGGAAATCTTTTGAAGGAGTACCATGTTAATTAAGTGAACAATGAAGTAGGATGTGTTGATGAACCTTCTCACCGTGATGGTGCTAGGGCCAACAGAATTGTGATACAAATGCTCTGCAGGCAACATACAATGTATGTTAATAAGATATTACATTTAATAAATTTTGATATTGATTTTTGGAAGTAATGTAATTTTTTTTTCATGAGTGTAGTTTGCACAGCACACTGAGGGATAAGTGATAATCAAGATGGTACTTGCATATGGAATAACGTTGTGCTGCGTGATACAACATTTTATAATGCGATGACACTGTCTAAACCTCATTGACTACCAATGCATTGAAAGCTTTAACATTTATTAGCATCATAAAGTACATTTTGTGCATAAAACCGAGTCACTGAAAAAAACAAAAAAAAATGTTAACCAAATTTGAATGCAAAAATAGCCATGATCTTTACTTCAGTGCTGTGTGACAGGTACACCTGTATATAACATCTATATATACCTGTATATAACACCTGTATACCTGTACTCAAGAGTAAATCAACATCATTTTACCTTGACCTAATTTAGGATATATCATATCAAGAAATCAGTGGATCTTTTTTAATCTAAGAGTTTTCTTTATCTAATATATTGTGCAATAGTGTTCATAAATTTTCTAAAACATCTTCACTAGCCTCTTAAAGTCACACACATCAGACACAAACAAAAGGGTCAAGTGAAATTTACACTTTGAGTGACACAGACAATCATCATTTTAAATAATGTATCGGAAGTTAATCATTGCACATCAAAGAAAATATCAGCACCAAGTCATTTTTATAAAACAGAAAACTTACATCACTTGCTGACTGGAAATAAAGGAAATGTACGACTAGGCAAACAGAGAATAAAAAAAATACATGTGACAGGAAAAAATCCTTTACTAAATGACAAATTTATTGATGATGAATAAAACAGCTAAATCGAAAATAATGAACATATCAAAAGAAGGCAAGACAGTGCAGTAAGTTCATCTACACATATATTACTACTGGTAACATACATGTATCACTGGTTTCTGTTTGTATAATTGTGCTCACTAAATCATATTTCTACCTTGTAAATGTGCTATATGTGTAACTATGAATATCATGTCTGGAAGTCATAAATAAAAGTTGTACGATGAAAAAAAAAGTCATGAAATACAGGTTATACACTAAGCGTGTAATTATATAAGCACTATTTAGTGAGCTATGAGTATTATAGGGACTGATATTAACATTTTATATTCACTAGTTAATGAGTGAATAAATACATAGTACAAAAATAAATACAGGATTATGAGTATTAAATGGAGTATCGCAAACATTAGGACCTAGGGAGAGTGTGCTCGAAAGTAAATGGCAGATGATTTCCTGTATGGCATACTAATGTTTAAAATGGATTTCATAGATCTGGGATCCAAATATTCTGATGGGGGACTTTACATGACTAATTCGAGATAAAATGTGAAATACTTAATTGCTTCCTTTTGAATGATGAGCATGTCTTGCACAAATTATTCTATGGGCAGTGAATTTTTCTGTGCAATGTATGGTTTTAACATGAAAAAATTTAATGTTCAAATTTTATTTCTTTTTGAGATTTCTTATCTGTATGATGTGTTCTGTTTTTTTCTTTCTTACAAATCATTTTGTGTTGCTGTATATTGTGACTTTGAACCTTTATTTCACTTTGGGCTTTACATGAAACATCAGCAGTGAAGGAGTATTTGCCAGCATCTTGAAGCTCAAATGAACCCACTTCTATCCGAAATGGATTTATCAGAACATAAGTCTACAAATCTCAAAAGATATATCACAATTGAAATATCAAAAAGCTATAACAAATCTCATAACTAAAATCTGCTTGCATGGTAAGAATGTGGACAGTTTTGACCCAATCAAAACACTCTAATGACTCTGATTACAGTGGGTGAACCAATCAAAATATTCTAATGACTCTGATTACAGTGGGTGAACCAATCAAAACACTCTAATGACTCGGACTACAGAGGGTGAAGCATACCAAAACATGAAAAGATACTGTCAAAAATGTACATATCACAGGGTTATTATTATATGTGCTGTCAAATAAATTAAGAGGTCAAATCTCATTGCAGAGAGGGGAAGGTTTTACATGTATAACGTAACAATATGATATGGCAAAAACATACAATTAAGGCATTAAGAGATAGAAATCACAACCATGATATTTCGATCACATTTAGATGTAATATCTACTTGGAGACCACACATGGTCATCGAACATCTGGGATTGATTGTTTAATTATTTTAATTAATCGGACAGCATAAGGTCTGTCGCATAGATCTAATATTTTGGGATTGTCCTCGATGAAATAATAGGTTGGTAAAAGTTATGAGTGAAGAAATGTTAACTAAATTGAATTTGGCAATATGCCAGGCACAGCATGTTACATGTAACTGTTTTTTTTCAATAAATAAAAATTTTTTTTTTGAGGTACAAATAATATTTAAATGACAAATGGAACACTTTGGGATATCATGAGCATCATTCAATGTATAAAAAATGCAGTAAAATATAAATAGAAACTGATTCACAGAAATATCTTGCTGTTTGTAGCATTATGGCAGAACTTAATGTATAACCTACTGATATTATCAATGTTCTTAGCAACAGCTTCATCACATCACTCAAACCTGCATAACACCATCAAAACAGTAGCAAATGCTTTATATATAAAAAAAAAAAAATCCTTCCAAATGAAGAAAGTTCATTATTTATTGTATTACTCTTTTTAGGTCTTTTGATTTCCTAATTTGGTCTAATATCCTATAGTCTGACCCATGTAACATTCATCTAACACATCATTTGATTATAAATCTTATGAAAAATGAGAAAATTTCAAATGGTGAAGTGTATGACGGTGATGTCTGGCCCTGATTTAAAGTATTCTGTGAATTCTCTCACCTTAAGTAATTTCCATGTTGAAATACTCTGCATTTAAAACAAAAATCTTCAATACAGATTCCTATTTTCCAAAAATGACATCACAAAGTTAGTGCTGTTTAACAATTCCTCCAAATATATCAGATTTTCAGGTAATTTTTCTTAGAAAAAAAAATCATAGGCTTTAAGTGTTAACCTTTGTTTTCAAATATATGCAACACCATGATTAAATAATTAACACATCATAATTTAACTGTGGTTGATGCATGCAACTCATACTTTCTGCAGTCTAGCAGCTTAGAATTTTGGTCATTTGGAAGAAAATATCGAGAAATACACGTTTTTATAGCGAATACAATAACAGTAAATCAATAATTCCTTATTGCACCATACTTTGTTTTGAATATCCCATTTACCTAGCAGCAAATCTCTACAAACACAGGGGCCTCTGTGGCCAAATGGTTAGAGTATCATGCTCAAAATGACAAGGCCTCTCACCTCTAATCGGCGCAGGTTCGATTCTCGCTCGCACCGATATATGTGAGAAAGTTTGCCAGTTTACTTTCGGAAGGTCGGTGGTCTCTTCCCAGGTACATTGTATCTGGGCTCCCTCCACCAACAAAAAACTGAAAATTGTTGAATGTGGCAAAAAGCAACAAACAATCAATCTACAAACACTTATGTAGAACAATCAGGGCCAAATTAGGCTGTTAATGTACCAAGTCTGTTTTTAGTTGGTCAATCCACATAGACTTGTGATGATTGTGGTATATTCATAACAACTCTGGTCATATACTCCTTGAACTTATACAAGTCAAACATAGTAAAACAAGTATTGACCCAAGTACAGAACCCCCTTGTCTTGAAGCACTGTTTGATGGAAAGTGAGCAATCTTCTCGGGGGAATTCTTGATGGAAGTTTTGCGTACACTAAATCGGTCTCCACAGCCTAAAAAGTCTTCAATTGATTTCGGCCAGTTTAAGGCCACTCTCATCTTCATATCATAGAACTTGTACATCTCTTTCCCTTTGAGGAAATATGTGTTATCTGTAACAAAGGGCACATTCAAGATTATAACCCAAGAATTGGTTCAGGTTTCCAATTGACTTCTCTTTGAAATTACTATGTATAATCATGGAGTTTACACACACGGATACGAGACTGACCTTGGAACTTGAAAGCAGTGTCTACAGGAATTGGTACATTTTTCCAGATGCTCATGTCTCTTGGGTAATCTGGTTCTATGTATTCATCCGATTCCTTGAATTTCCAATACATGTCATTACTGATTAGGTATATCCTTTTGTTAAAGCCCCACACAAACACGGCATCAATTTTCTGAATGTCTTGTGGAATCCCAAAGTCTGTGATTGGCTTGCCAGACCTGGGATGACCACTGGAGAGACTGTTGCCATCATAGATCCAGTATCTGCTACCTGAAATGATCAAACCGGGCCTAGATACAATATAGAGGGGTTTTTTTTCGACTGCAAGATTCATATTATCAGATTTATCCTATTATTTTGATATTTTCTGATTATATTACTGGTGAAATGCCACGATTTTAATGTGTTTCCAAAATAACAAAAAAAATTAACAAATAAGCATGTATTCTAAACTTAGTCTCAAAGTACAATTGAAAGGTTCTTAGAGCCGTATAATTAGGGGAGGGGTGTTACAATATCCTAATTCTTTTCCCAGAGAGCTACAGTTCTGCAGCTTGTATTCTCACAGTCCTTCTGAGGTTACAGTGTGTACATAATTGTTGAGCATTACCAGAAAAGAAGTAGATCCGGCGGTTTGTCGGGTGTTCGAAGGCAGCGTCGATACTTTCTACACTCTCCGGTAATCCGTACCAGAAATCATGAATGGTGGACGGCTCACTGGACAGTATGGTCTTGGGTTCACGGCTCCTCCAAAAGTACTACATAAACACACAATACATCCAATCAGAAACAGCGATTTCAAAAACGTTGAACGTAAAACAAGAGTAAAAGGACAAAAGTTAATGAAGGTGCGAGGTGAAAAACTGCAAACATTACAAGATATGTATACCTTTCCAATGAAAATGAAGACTTCTGAACGAATTACTGCAATTGCGTCAAAGCTTCCTTTGCATGGATCAATAGGGGCTTTACGGGGAGGAGCCAGTGTACTGTACCCTCCCGTGTCTGGACGCCTAGTGGTGCGAGCAGGGGGACGAAATGTTACATAGGGACCCTTCCCACCTGGAAGAAGAACAAACTTTCAGATACCTCTCGCGCTGCATGAACCTTTGAATGTATCAATAGACAAACACACATAATACATAGATAGGTGAAATTTGGTATTGTGAACCGCTGGTGTTTTGTATATTATAAATATATACCGTATATGACTTGAATGCCTAAAGTATCATCGTATGGTAGTTGAAAGTCTGGTATATATCCCTGATACCATGGGTACATTAGGGCTTTAGGCTCATTACTGTGGCTCAGGCCCAATGCATGACCAAATTCGTGAGCAGCAACCATGAACAAATCTACGCCTAAAAATAGTAATAACAGGAAATCAGATTTGAAGTAATTTTTTTTCCAAACCAGAATTTGTTTTAGAACATACTTCAAGTATTTTCATTCACAAACCTTCTCCGTTAGAATTAATCGTCCACTTTTCGTCTTCGTCGAAATGGGTGTCACCTCCTTTGTCCTTTCCCGGAAAGAAAGCATGGGCCAAAATGAGACCTTTAAAAAGAGGAAGTGAGCCTTTGTGGAAATTGCGGAAATATTTTGTTAATAAATGGAAATATTTTGTATGTTAATAACCAGTAATGCGCAAAACACCATGCTGCAGTGTCAATATTTTGGCTTGCACTAAGATTCATACATAAAATACATATTTTTTTCACCAAACTGAAAAGCCATATATATATATATTACTGTTATGATGAAAAACCGCATTGCTCAGCTCTTCTCTATATTCTAAAGAGTTTGCACTGTAAACGCATAAGATGATACAGCAGAACCTAAGTAAATAAACTTATTCTCAAGACTTTAAAAAAAATGAATGAATGCTTTAACAACAACACTGCAATCTGCTTTGGATTTTATGGAGAAGCGGCGAGACTTTATCGGAAACAAGTATCACTGCTAGTAATACGAACAGCTGAAGTAGAATTGCCATTGGCGAACTACAAGTGCAAGATCAGTTTCCAAACAAAGCAAACGTGGCGTACGATCAGTGTACGCACATAATAGTAACCAATTTGTTGATTGCGTGTTGGTCTCCTTATCGGCTTCTCGCCAAAGAAAACATCGTGATCTCAGAATGTATCATAGTACTACATATGTACAAGCTCATATGCACCGAGTCTCAAAGGAACATCTGGTGCAGCAAGCAACGTGTTGCTCTCATTTTCTTTCTCTCTTCACGTTCAGTGCGTCGTGAATTATTGACCAAGATGTCTGAAGTGCTGTGATCTGCATGTCTTCAATCTGTTTAATGCTACTTTTACGTTCTCTCTTTGATTGCTATTTGTCATACAACCCCGGTGCTTACAAATTGATTGTGTGACACGTTTTTCTCTATGTGGAAACAAACTGTATTTAAAAACAACTCAAGCAATCAATCCCCCCTCTTTTTTTTTCTTTTTTGTTATAAACCTTTTGAAGACTAAATAACCACGTATAATTCGCAAATTATAAAAGAAAATAGGCCAACACAAAAATGCAATTTCATTTCTCACAAATAATCTTTTTTTTCAAATATTAGGCATTACATTTCTGTATTTAATGGTGCTCGTTATTTGATTTTGAAATGCAGCTGCAATTCCCTTCTTTAAATTTGCATTGAGTTATACAATTTTTGACATTTAGTTCTTCAATCATTCTTAATTGTCTTGTAGAAACTGGAATAGCGTCTACTAAATTACATCAACAAAAATATGTATTTATGCCGCAGAGACTTTCGTCCATTACCTTTTCCGTCAAATGGATAGCCATCTTTATGATATTTGCTGGCAAATTTAATCATGATGTCTGCTTTAGTATTCATAACCTCTGTAAACGTTAGGTCGGTGACGTCACTCCAAACTTTGAAAGCGTCAGCAATTACTCGACGCACTTCTTGCCACGGTAGATCCGGCGTGTAGTTTTCAATTCTTCAACAAAAAAGAGAGAGAGTTGAAGTTACTTCTTTATCACAGAGAACATCTTCCCTAGTCAGGGGTTTTGATCTGTAGCTGTCATCTATTTGGAACTCTTGGCTAGCGAGGATCACAGTGCATTATTTAACTAAATTTCTTTTTTTTCCGGAAATACATTAGGGCATGGACTGCTAATGCACTTCATGAAACGGGTGCGAGCGTGAAGAATCACAGTCCATACACTTATGTCTTTTTTTCCATTAAATTTATTTCTTATATTTGAATTCTGTCGTTTCTGTTGTACTATATTTATTAAGATTTATACGCAAATTGTTCACAGCTGCATCGCATTCATGAGTAAATGGCTATTATTATAATTCATAACGACATCAACGGCAAAACCATTGAAAATATGTACATTTTGTAATGAATTATTTCTACAACAAATTCAATGGGTTATTGTCCCGTGGGGATCCGGGTTAGAATTGGTCCTCAATACCCCCTTGCTTGTCGTAAGAGGCGACTATATGGGGCGGTCCTTCGAACTAGACCGCAAAATCGGAGGCCCCGTGTTATAGAAGGTGTGGCACGATAAAGATCCCTCCTTGCTCAAAGGCCGAAATCCCCAAGCAAAGGACTAACTTTTGCAGGTCTTCACTGGCAATGGTGACGTTTCTATATGAGTGAAAGATTCTCGAACATACAACCAATCAATGAGTTATTTGTCAACTAATCTTAAATTTACATATAGAGCTTTCATCTACATCAACTAAACGTATTATGGCGAACCATCGAATATTTTACCCATTTTTAGGTAAAATATGTATTAATGAAGCTGCAAATGTCTCCAAATTGGAAGTCTGTAGCTGATTACACAGACCGCAGATGTTAACGTTATCATCAGTATTAAGTTTTGTAGAGAAAGTGATTTACGACAAAGAATATCAAACTTAATGGAGCAGGTAAAACATCCCTCAGCACCTGGGTAAATGAATCCCATTATCGGTGCCAAAGGTCGGTCTCCACCGGAAATGAAGCTTGAAATCGCATTCTGCGGTTAATTCCATGCGACACGAAACGCGCTTCTTCGTGGTATCAAATTGCTAATTGTGACTGGGCGTGCTACTTAGTGCAATCTTAAAATTGCGAGTTGCTGATTTTGCGATTTATGCGTAACGAACAAAATGTCAGGCATGGAATATATTCTTGGCATATAAAAAAAAAAAAAAAACACACACAACAAACTGATAACAAAATTTAAACATTTTAATCCCATGGGGGTCCGGGTTAGAATAGGTCTTTAGTACCCCTTGCTTGCCCATCGTCGCGACAATGTTGCTTGTCGTAAGAGGCGATTAAATGGAGCGGTCCTTCGGATGAAAACGAAAAACCGAGGTCCCGTGTCACAGCAGGCGTGGCACAATAATGATCCCTTCCTACCCAAAGGCTGTACGTGTCCAGCATACGCCTAAATTTTGCAGCCCTTCACTTGTAATGTTGATCTCCATACGAGTGAAGTATTCTCGAGCGGGACGTTATATAATATACAACCAACCAACCAACTAAAACAGTTTATGGATCACAGTAAACACAAATGGATTCGACATTTCTATACCAAATTGACAGAAATTGATGAATTTATATTCTCTGATTCGATATACTCTACTACGGAATGTAATGCAACATGCAAGAAATCTCCACAAGACAAGTTCCCGGATGATCTGGAGGAAATCTAGGCATCTGACCAGAATGCATTTCAAGTAATGATAAAATGCGACTAGTTAAAAACAGAAAATCTAACAATCACAAAGAGACAATCTAGACGAAAGTCTGGAAAATCTAAAACCGCATAGTAATTGTATTTGGCAGAGACCAATTTGTTCTTTTCTGTCCCTGATAGTCTTCCAGTCTCCGGCCTCGGACTTCTGGCGCCTCTTGCAATTAAAATTGATGACATGTACAAAAATAAAGCCGATATCATATACAGTTTATCTACAAAATTAAACAACTTCCCCTTCCCATATGAAGCTCCGTTTATGACGAAAGCATCAATATTGTATTTCCTCGACTAGTTATCGCTTCGCCTGCTCATTACTGAGTTTGATTTTGATACAATTAATTAGGTTTTGTATCACTGTATCAAGACCCCACAATTGTAGCCTCTTTAAAGCGTTTCTTCTTTAATTATTACAAGAATGAATCATTTCCTATAAGCAATATTGTAAAATTTAGTATGTTAAGTGTTGTCATCAACCGAAAACCATTTAGGACAAAGGAACGCTAAGCTGCAGATTATGACCCTATAATTATTTTATGTTGACTGCCATATTCAAGGACACTTGTTAGCAACACAAAGAACAGCAACTCCGGATGCACTTATGACTCAGTTTCCTTACCCTTTGAAACATTGGCCAGGCTTCCTTTTTTTTTTTTTTTTTTTTCTTTTTTTTGGGGGGGGAAAATTTACAATTTTTATTCATTAAACTCTCATATCAAGTCACAGTCGTGATAAGGAATAATTTGTACTGGTATACATTGCATCATAGGAAAATTGAATTCAAGATTTCCGCCACAAGACTTTCGCCACAAGGGTAGAACATGCCGCCATGCAGCAATGATAAAATATCCAGACCTTTAGGAAACGATTGGTCATTGTATGTAAATACAATTAGGGAACCAGACGTGTTCAAATGGATTTTTATCTGCTACACCATAGATAACAATCTTTGACATTTGGAAAGAAAACAGAATCTACTTTAAGATATAAAAATAGGTTTTTCTTCGCGGTGATATCGAACATGGGCTGGTTTGGCAAGCAAATGGTTGGATTCAAGGAATTAAAATTTACAGAGAATTTTACACAATTGTCTCTCTATACGAGTATACGAAATGTGAACATGCATATATTATGTTCAGCCTCCATCAAACACTGTAAAACCATATTATGTAATATATCCTACAACTTTATTCCTCGAGGGTGACGTGATGAAGGAAACCGCCTCTTGTTGAGTAAATTGTTTACATAAACTAAGCTGTAGTAAGTTGCGCTCAATGCATTCTTTAGTTTGAATGCTGGATCGTGCATAAGCTACATCCTCAATTCTCCCATTTGTTTTTCAAATTCACTGTATTAATTGGTGTTCACTGTATTAATTGGTGTTCATTGTATGTTTTGTAAAAAGCTGTTGTTCTACTTGACAGTTATGCAAATGAACCTTATCGAAATCATCATATCTTGCGTTTTTATTTAGAGCAGGTAAAATACATAACCCTGATCGGTTGTCATGACAACAGGCTCACTGCATTGGTGTTATGTTTTTTTAACCACATGCCCTTGCGCTACAGAACATGTGTTTGTCCTTAGGGATTCAGGGGCACGAACGATGTACAGAGAAACCTGTCGACATTCGCTTAAGATCACAAGCACATGTCTATGTGTTTTACTAAGTGTTTTAGTTTTGTGTGTGCAAACACCAACACACAAATTGGAGTATAGAAGAAGAAGTACTATATGTACAAAACAAACGTTTAAAATGACGGTTTCTGTATTTGCTTCGGATAACAAATATTTATAAATCTGTCTGGGACTCACTGACTCAGCCATTGATACAACTCGTGAAGCGTGCATCTCTTACATATTAGCAGGGACAAAAGAATCACGATGAAAAGAAGCAATACAAAACAGATACCACGCAAAAAATGGATTGAAAAGACTAGTTTTTTTTAATTAATCAACGAATTTTCCAATAACTGTTAGAGAGTACAAAACATAACTGAACATATCAATGAATGGATTGCGTTGAAGATGGTTAAGCCATGTGCCCTCATTCATGCAGGTTGTGATGTCACATATCCACATAACAACCAGGCCGAACAAGGTCACGTGGTTCAAAATGCTCTCTGGTCACTAGGCGAAGAACAAAATGGACGTAAAAGAAAATTTGCGACAAATCCTTTCAAAAAGAAACTCCAACGACAAAAACATCCTATCAACCACACTTACGTTTACATCCGCAATTTTTGCAACTTATAAACCAGCCTATACATATCTATAATCCACTGGAAACTCTTAATATGCAGAATAACTGTCAGAAAGATAAAACATGTGAGGCTACCGAAACAGCGCTACTGTACAACAGCCAAGCGAGATGAATCCTGGCAGAGAAATGGCGCTTTTCTCACACTTATTACAGATGTCATATGATTTCGTGAGTAATGGTAGGTCTGGTTTCAACTTGAAGAAGTCCTTAAATTTAGAACACATGTCCGGTATTAAAAACGGGGCATATTAAGGGGGATTTAGGATGTGAATACGCTTGAAACATGCTGAGAATGCACATGAAATCTTTTAGTTTTGAACACAAATCTATTTGTAATATGGGTGTGTCTTGGAAATTTTGTCTTGCATTATTAGTTCCCTGTCGTCTCTTTTTATTGAATCCTTCAGCATAATTCTGATTTTAAAAACTTCATATTCAAACACAGACCGATCAGAGATATGCACAAAGTGAATAATCTTTAAAGAGTAGATAGTATTTCTGGCAACTTTCCTTCCACATACCTGTAAGTAAGATCAGTGTGATCCCACTTAGAGGGGGCAAGTACGTATCTCTTTTTCCGGCCCCCCTCTTCTTCCCCCACCGGATCTTTCACACCACACCGTGGCTTGTGCATAAGTTCCTGTGTTCGAATATCTAGAACACCCGTTTGTGTGATCCCGCCCATTCTTTGTAACTTCTTGATGGCTTCTGATAGGTCTACGGACATGAGACTCTGAGCTCCCTGCTCTGCTTGGGCTGATGATATGTAACCAAACTTCCCGAGGAATTTCTATAAAATATTGTTTAAAGAATTGAAAACATAAACTTATTGAAAATTCATGACAATGGTTATTTCGTCCAATACAAGTAAATAAATATCGCCGTGTGTATTGTAATGGATAGATTTTAACGTAAATGATCAAGATGGATTGATAGAATACCTATCTCATTAATCAAGCTAATTTATTTCACCAAACAGTAGCCGATTTAAATATCGTTATGTATATTATTTGAAGCGCATAGAGACAAATTATCAAATAATGATCAGATGTCGGATTACTACGCGGATGAACACTGATGGCCTGTGACCCGTCTTGTGATTTTGTGATACAATGAAAGCGCCACAGTCAGATTTCTATAAATAAAACCTTTATTTTAATTATCGAAAATATACTTCTTTTGTCAAGTAGTATCCCATTTTACATAAAATAAAAATTAATAATTGTATTCTGTAATCGATAGACGCTGCAATCCATTCTAAACATGTCTTTCAGAAAAATTAAATTAAAAAACATAAAATATCAAAACCACAGAATGAAAAAGTGAAAATGACGAACAGTAATATAAAACATATACGGTACCATATTTCCTAATTTCTATAAACAATACAAAATTAAGAGTGGGGCAAACACAGACCCTGAGGTGGGATAAGATGTGTATCCCCTGTTGACTGGTCACATCCTTTATCTTGACCAGGTAATATCAAAAACATAGAAATTAAATCATTGACTATCAAATAGCAAAATGAAGTTGTGTTTGAATTGCTAGTATATATTGTTGTTTACATTCGTCACGGTTATCTACCGACTACGACGTACAATGTACTATTGTGTATTGTTTACTGGGTTGCAACTGTATAGTTCATCATCATCAGCGTCTCTGTGAGTGTACACACAGCTCATCATCATCATTCAGTCTCTGTGAGTGTACATATAGCTCATCGTCAGTCAGTCTCTGTGAGTGTACACACAGCTCATCATCATCAGTCAGTCTCTGTGAGTGTACACACAGCTCATCATCATCAGTTAGTCTCTGTGAGTGTACATATAGCTCATCGTTTTCAGTCAGTCTGTGAGCGTACACACAGCTCATTATTATCAGTCAGTCTCTGTGAGTGTACACATAGCTCATCATCAGTCAGTCAGTCTTTGCATATGTGATTGTACAACTCATCGCCTTCAGTCACTATCTCTAACATAATCTGTTTTCACACAGCCATGTGTCTAAGAATAAGTTGATATAAAGTATCCTCCTTATAAGTATTCAAGGAAGGAAACGTAATACTTAGAATTTATCATCTTTGGTATTTTTTTTTTTTTTTTGTTTGGTTTATGAAATTATGAAAGGGAAATCCCTTACTATAAATATGGACTATGCATCCGTTACAGGGTAGATATTTATACAAACATGGTATCAGTCCATATGCTTAATCTCCCGCGGCATGAGTTATTAGTTTGAATTAATTTAGATTACTTACATAAACAGCTCACAAAAACGAGAACGGCATTTATAGCTCCCCTCAGTGTTGGAATAACTATAACTTTAGGGATACGTTTTATGTGTAGAATTTCAAACTACATGTTTATCGTCTTTATTCCCTTGTATCTACCTCTTATCCCTTGACCTTGTAAGATGTTGTTATACACGGTTTGGCGTAATATATATATAGGTATATCACACCTACATACAAAACTACTGAATGAAGGTAGTTTTACAATCCTCTTATACGTAAACTTCAATGTTTATATAGTAGGAATTTCTCGTCTGCTGTAAGAAATAAACAGACGACATATGTTAATTACTTACCACGGCGTCAGCTTCTAAATTATCAGATACAGGCAATCCTATCACTGAGTCTGTCACTAAAACTACTATATATATCACAATAGCTAGAGTCTTCATTGTTAGTCGTGTGGTACCACGTCCATTTCTGTGGTGACCGCGATTTTTCCCGACAGAAGTATCCGCCGCACCCTCCTCGCCTGTGTAACGGCCACAGTAACTCGCTTCGTGAATCTGTGTGTACATCTCCCGTTCAGTCTCCATGTGTATAACTATCAGCGCATTGACTGTTTCATAAATTAACCGTAAATTAACTAGGCTTTGGTCATGTACGCATCTATTGTTTCAATGCGAATTTTTGCTCCCAACTGTCAGAAGAACAAAATACTGTAATAAACAGCGCGCCCGTCTTGCCTTTGAATCCAGCCGTCAATCTAATTTATCATTCAGTGAGCATCTGGTCCAATTACAATTTGATTTCTTTTAATATAGGAGAAGAATTGACATTTAACCTATATTTCAGGTCAAGTGCGGATTCACACACAAAAACCCCGCGCACAAATTCACCGCAATCTGTGGCTAAGGCAGGCGCACCTTGCTTGAACCCTCCAATTACCTAATCTCTGCCTCATGAATAAATTATCGAGGTCCTCTACGATGTATCTCCGATAAGTCTTCGTATTATTATAAATTCACAACTTCTTATAGAGGTCTAATTATTTCATCTGTGCTTGAACACGGAGTGATGCTTCATCCTTCATCCGGACGTGCTCATCTGTATAAACAAAAAGAAACTGCTTATACGTATATCCTTAACGCTCTGGTAAATCGGACAAAAACTGTTCCGGGTTTTGTAAACATTTTTCATTAAAGGGAGCAGTATTTCTGATACACTCACTATCCCGAGATGAAACTTACACGCAAATATACCCTTGTTAATCAATATCCAGTCTTTCTTGAAAGATATACACCAGAGTGGAGTGATTCCTTGTACCAGGGGTTACGTTTCTAGACAAATGCCTCGTCTGTCAATGTTTTCAAAGAGCATTGAAGACCATGATGAGTCACGGGATGCGGAGAAGAATGGCAGACTTGGGATGATCTTGTCAGCACGTGGTCTTGATTAACAGTGAACGGAGATTCATATATTTTTTCGACTATTCCCCTTTGTTTTCACTTGCTACTCCTTAGAAGCACATTTGATCGAAATGAATCAAAATTATCGATTCTGCAATTCCGTATGAACAAAACACTCCATGGATGTACTGAACCATGATCCCGGGTTATTAAAAATCCAGCTCATTAATTGATCAAGACAGGTATCAAAGGCAATGTCGCCTGCACTGTAACTTGCCTATTTGTTATGTAAATTACTTTTATCAATCATTTATATCGATATTGCAGCTTCGATCTTGCACAACCCTAGATCAGTATACTGTACTGCACTCATTTAGAATTTAAAACTAGTCATCATAAAAATTATATCAAACTGTTTTATATAAACTAGGGAGATTTCGAGATAAACGGGTTTTTACAGTAAACATCTGTCTATATTATGTTAATTCAATGTCACACTAATAAAGCAAATCAATATTTAAATGTGTTGCCTTTTTAGCAGTGTGATTCATAATAAGATATATACATTAAATCTCCCCCAGTGATCGATATTTGATAATGATGATACAAATCTGTGTGGCATTGAAAAACAGTAGAACATAATATATAGTGTGCACCCAAGAGCAAGAGCCTCGGTCAACGTCCCTAAGTTCTTTGTACATCTGATATGCGGTGATAAAAAATAAATATATGAAGTGAGATGAAAATAAAATGTATGAAAATGAAAACAAATCATAGATACACATAACTCACAGTAAGGGTGTCGCCGATATTTTGTGTGTTTGTTTTACGTCCCGTGGGGAATTTTTCACTCATCTTGAGACTTCACCAGCTGTCGGTGAAGAACCACAAATTTAGACCCATGCTTTGCGCTCAGGGCCGTAGCTGTGAGGGTTCTTTAACGTGCCAACGCCTTCCGTGACACGGCACCTCCGTTTTGTAAGGTCATATCCGAAAGACCTGTGATTCTCACTTCTAAATGCCGAGAGTTAGGCAAGGAAGCATTCACTACCTCTGTTAACATCATGGGTTTGCCATGGCACGAGCTGGGCTCGAACTCACGACCTCCCGGTTACGAAGCGAACGCTCTACCACTAAAATGTAATGAAAATAATAATAATTAAAAAAAACAACTTAAGTATACAAGATAACGTACAATAGGGTGTCGGCGTTGAGCTGCCTATAGTAAACACAAATTATCAAGTTATAACAACTAAAACGAAATACAAGAAAACCCAAATATTTCAAAGAGCTAACAAATGTTTCAAAAAATGCACATTGTGATGGGAATTCAATATAAGCAATCCCATGGAATCTAGGGAGGGTGGAGACACGTCAAACACGCCGTGACCACAAACCGCGGATTTAATTAGGTTATCATGCTATCAGTTATATAATGTAAAAAAAATTCTCATTCACACGACATATTAGATTTAAATACCCCGGGTAGAAATACACCTTTTATGTTATGAGAGTTTCACCTTATCTATACATGTATTTTATATTAAAGTACATCTATAACAGTAATGTATTTTCAGACTAGATTTGATGTTTGTTATGTACACGAGAGCATTGACATTTTTTTTTTTTGTAAGTTGTACCAGCCGCGGTCACCTATTTCCGGCTGTCAGAGATTTCCCGTTACAATACAGAACGATTGTAGTTCTTTAGTATTCTATGAGCAGCCGTTTCCGCTCTTAGTTGTTATTTCAGGTTTAAATCTTACTAGTATATTGAATAATTAAGATTCTAAGAGCCAAGTGCAATGTACTAAAGTGTCATTCTACAACTGGTGTTCGACCCCTATGTTAGTAGGGGGTAATTGTTATATTCGTCACAAGGAACTTTGACCTCCCTGTGGTCTTTCTTCAGTCTATGAAATTGACCACTTCACCAGTCTAGGTAAATATTGACTGCGCACGTGTGCTCCTTTAACTCATCACCAATCCCCAAGGAAACGTGGACCGAGTCAACAGGAAACCGAAATGAAACGACCAAAGAAACACCACTTACCACTAATATAAAGGTTTGCTTTGATGAGGGATAAATCGATGAAGGACTAATAACTAACACTTTGGGGGTTTTTGTTTGTCGATTTTACGCGACAAGTGCGTAATTCGTTAATGAAATCCTGACAGTTATAACACATTCTAAGTCCCATTCACCAATTGGCTGGAGACCCGTCGCTCGCTATAGAATTTTACTACTTGTAAATGCTTAATTAATAAAATTGATCCTGATTTACAATTACACAATTATACATCATACCTCTAACAAGGAATTCGTAATTACATTATATGCTTATAATTATTGTTGTAATTTTATTTATTTATTTATTTTACAAAAATTGCTTTTGAAAACTTTTCGCAAAACGTGTATGCAAGGACTAGATGAAAGGTGTACAAGATTTGGAAGTTCATCCCCCCGTCAAAAACAGTTTGTAATACATTGCTAGACACGAGTCGGTGCTGTATGCAACAATATGAGATGTGAGTAGATGTTGTTTCATTAGAGAGTTCCGATACAAGTTATGGATCTGTTTAAACTATTTATACACAATACATACATTGTGAAGTATGAAAATCAATAACCGTAATATGTACGACGAACGCTCGCCACTCTCTTCGCCGTCTGACCCCTATAGCAGAGGACATTAATTCCGGCATACCCTATGCCACCCAATGCGGGCAGAGTATCCGTTGGGTGATTACATTAACGAAGGGTGACGACCAGGCTCCAACTTCATTCGGACGCGACATTTTGTCCACGCCATATGATATTAGTCAATTGGTTTCACACCTGCTAACATTAAAAGACCCTTAGGTCAAATGATGTTCAAAAGGATGAAGAAACGCCCAAGAGAAAAGAAATATTGACTCTTTATAAGAAATTTGTCGCTTAATTGGATGTTTGAATGTTCTAATGGATGTACATAGTGATAATAATCATTTTTATATTGAAAAGAAAAGAAAACTAGCAGTTTTCATTTTTCCAACCTATTTTTATTGCTCATATTTTTACAAAATGCACGGTCTTTCGAAAATCATCTTCTCATTAATCTGAGTGTAGTGGTATATTGCGTGTAAAGAATATGGACGAACAAAGCAAAAGATATCATGCCGTTCTTCAACAGACAGTGCTCTTCACGATCTGTTCCGAAATGATAATTACATCTAGTAACTCCATAACCAGCCCAGACGTTATTTGCCAACAGATTTTTGCAGATGATAAAAACACTTGATTGCGTAAGTTAATTTCGTGTGGATACCAAAGAATGACAGGACGTCAAAAATCAATATGGACAAGAATGACATGGAAATCATGGGCTGTGTAAATGGCTTGTTCTGTTAATATCTGGCCGCGGGACGTAATTTGCTGTTGTGAGTCACCCCGAGTATTCAGTCCGCGATGACGAATTGTAACAAAGCGAGGCAAGCAAGACACGGGATTAGCGCAGAGAATGAATCGAAATTTATTGTCCTACGAAATGTACGACCACAAAATGTTTTTTGTGAATAAAACATTCATTGGTTTTCATTATTTTTTTTATGTATAATAGACTACCATGTATCACAGGCAACTTTCACTAATTGAGCATAACATTTTATATCGTAATAAAGGTTTAATTCACATTTCATTTGTGGTTGTGGTTAAAAACCGATTCAAGAATAGAAATGGCCGGGTTGCTTTACGATATGTTATTTATGATGGAGACAGTAGTATCACTCATTTGCTGCCATGTTGAATTTTCAGGAATGTTGGGAAACCTGTGAGAGGTATGTAAATGTATATACCATCTGTCCACAGTATGCAGAGAAAATGACAGGGTTCATCTACTTGTAATTTTTCTTTTAAAAAGTCTGAACAAATTCAAAATAGTTACCTGTACATCTTCAATATAACAACTACACAAGGTGCCAAGTCTAAGCTGTAAGAGGAGTTGTTTACACAAACTATGTACCGTCTATTTAAAAGATGCTGAAAAAATGCCGAAGTTCAATTACATTAAATTTTTTTTCCAAAAAAGTCCCAGCACTTCCAAAAGGTCTCATACATGTACACGTCTTTAATATGCCCATCATCACTGTACAAAGTTTGTAGAATGTAAGCCTAATGGTGTGAGAGGAGTTGATTTCACAACGTTGATTTCAAAATATGCTGAAAAAATGACAAATTTTTCGAAAAATGTCCGAACGCTTCCAAAACGTCATAAGAACATCTTCAATGTGTCCATAACAACTGAACAAAGTTTGGGGTAGAGGCTAGAGGTGAGTGAGGAGTTGATAACACAAAGTTTGGGGTAGAGGCTAGAGGTGAGTGAGGAGTTGATAACACAAAGTTTGTACCCTATATGAGGGCGCCCGCCCACCCGTCATGCACACTGTGCAACCCTGCCAAAAATGCAAATCATTCTCTCCAGGTGAGGTTGTCCGAACTTTCCATCCAGGTTACACAGTTGGGAAAATTCTATCTAGATGAGGTTGTCCGCACTTTCCTATCAGTGGTTGTCCTGATCTTCCTTTCTAGATGAGGAGTCGGAACTTTTATCCAGGCGAGTTTATCCGGACCTTTCTATTTAGGTGGGGTTGTAATTTTCATCCAGGTAATATTGTCCATACCTTCCCATCTAGGTGGGGTTATAATTTTAATCAGGTGAGATTGTCTGGACTTTCCTATCTAGGTGAGGCTATAATTATATTAATCCAGTTGAGGTAGTTTGGACATTGCTATCTTCATGAGGTTGTTATTGTAATCCAGCAGAGGCTGTGCGGACCTTTCTACCAAGTGAAATAGTCTGGACCTGCCTATTCATGTGGCGTAGTGGTAACGTTTTAATCTACGTGAAATAGTCGCCATCACCCTGCTATGGATTCTGGTGAGGTAGTACAGAACTTCCTCTCCTGGTGAGATAGTCGGATTCCTATCCAGATGAGGTAGTCAGAATCTTCATGTTCAGGCGCCTCCTATATCCCCCAGGTCCTCAGTACCCCTTGCTTGTCGTAAAAGACGACTAAATAGGGCGGTCCTTCGGGCGAGCCCGCAAAAACCAAGGCCCTGTGTCACAGCAGGTGTGGCATGGTAAAGATCCTTCCTGGCACAAAGGCCATAAGCGCCGAGCATAGACTTAAATTTTGTAGCCACTCACTGGCAATGGCGACGCCTCCATATCAGTGAAAATTTTTAGAGGCGACTAAATAGGGCGGTCCTTCGGATGAGACCGCAAAAACCGAGATCCCATGTCACAACAGGTATGATACCATAAAGATCCATCCCTGCTCAAAGGCCGTAAGCGCCGAACATAGGCCTAAATTTTGCAGCCTTTCACCGGCAATGGTGACGTCTCCATATAAGTGAAAAAATCTCGAGCGGGAAGCCAAACAATATATATTCAATATATATTAAATTTTAATTGGACATAGATGTTAACGACAATCTAACAACTCAACATTATGACAAGAGGGATTACTTCAGGTCCTCCATCGTCAGCTTCCCATATATGAAGCAATATTCAGTTATCACCTGAAAATGGTGTTTTTGTTCCTTAAATGGTTTGAATCTTGATAAATATAGTACTTCTGTTTTAATGGCTGAGAATTCCGATAGAAATAAAAGTAAAATGTAAATGTAAAAGGTAAATTCATTTGTAAAAATATATGACGGAATAATGACCTGCAACGCTTAACGCCTACTAAGTAAAGCGTCGCAGTTCATACCCTCATGTGTTTTATTTCTTAAGTATAATATTAATGTGAGGAAATATACACATGAGAATTTTGTTCCATAAACTCATATATTTCCCTTTAAAAATCTTACAAACGTATATTTCTACTATCTAAGGATACTAAGTGCATATCAATTCAGTCATGAGTTTGAGCTAATTAGATCTACACTAATCCATCTGATGTTATGATAGTTGTAAATTAATTTGGATAAATTATATTTTGTTGTTTGTAAGTGTATAGAGTTTGATTTTCCTGTACGTAACTATAAACCGCTTTAAACCCTTTTTTGTGCATCGCTCCGGAATCGTTTTTGAAGAAACTTGTATCTTTATTTTGGATCTCAGTTGAATAAATTAAACCCTCTTCATACAGGGCTGCTATATGCCAAATTTGATTGAAATTGACGAAGTACTCATGCTTCTTGGGGGGAAAATATGAAAATCTGAATGTTTACAACAAGCAACTCCGACAACGGACACGTTTTGATCAGAAACACACACTAGAGGCTTCAACTCAGGTAAGCTAAAAACAAGATATCTTAAACAAGACTATTATCAGAAAATTACCCAGAATTAGATCCTAATCTGACCAATATGTCACCAGAACTTCAAACGACGCAAGTATTGATTAGTTTCACAAAAGCCTATTATTTAAAAAAAAAAACAACCAGCAAAATAGCAAAAAAGCTGTATATTTGATTGGTAATAAAGATGGATCAGGAAGACATTTAATTTTGTGCAACCCTCGATTTTTAGGAGCTTTTTTCTGTGATACACAGGGGAATGCCTCAGAATGACAAATAGATGTGTTACATTAAAGTTTTATGATTCAGGGAATTGAAAACCATCAGTATACAGTATATAACAGGAGAAAAATTGTGCGAGAAAAAAAGCCCCGTCAGCAGGAAAATTACGAAGTTTCTCCAATAGCCATTAGTTTCCTGTCGCCAACATCGAAGATCTGCTACATATCATTTTTGGTCTGTCTGTCTGTCCGTCCGCATTTTAAACCTTGGTAACATCTTTTGAAATGTGAAATGAAATGTCAAGTGATTGATAAAGTCAAGGTCATTAGTCAAGGTCATTATTGAACTTGGTCACGCTTGGGAACACATGTTTCAAACATCCAGTTGAATTTGGTAACTGGTCGTAATTTCATTAGATTATACTGGTAATTCAACTATGTGCAAGATGTTCACACCGAGACAGTATATATATATATATATATATATATATATATATATATATATATATATATATGTATGTGTGTGTGTGTGTAAACAGTTTCAACGTTCCGTGTCATTGCATGCGTGAGTGAGTTTATATATTATATTGTTTAGTTACAATGAAGATTATAATTGTAAACGCTATAAATTTATGTCTATAATTGTGTTTTCTGTACCTTTTCTACCATGAAAAGGTGAGGATAACGTAATCTCGTAACTCATACAGAGTTGGTATATTGTTTAACGTCCGATATGGAGACACCACCATTGCCGTTGAAGGGCTCCAAATTTAGGCCTATGCTCGGCGCTTATGGCCTTTGAGCAGGGCTGGATCTTAACGTGCCACACTTGCTGTGACACGGGACCTCGGTTTCGCCCCCATTTAATCGCCCCTTACGACAAGCAAGGGGGTAATGAGGACCTATTCTAACCCGAATCCCCACGGGACACTCCTACAAAGGAAACAGAATTAAAAGTAGGACAAACAAGGACATACCAGAGGTGGGATCAGGTGCTTAGAAGGAATAAACATCCTCTGTCGACCGGCCATACCCGCTGTGAGCCTTATAACTTGATCGGGTAAACGGAATAATCCGTAGTCAAAATCAGTGTACAAAGAACGGTCTCATATCAGACAGCATTTTCATACGTGAACTTTATTTATTCTACAATGCTTAACAAACAAGCTGTACAACTTATATTATATATTATTATGTATTGGTCAGTTCGAACTTTGGCGTGAAGGACCCCGGTTCTCAGTGTTGAGATGCGAGTGCGAACCACGACGTTACCTGGACAAACACAGGTATTGGTTTACTACGACCTGCAGCTTGGCTCCCTGATCGAGTGCAAGACCTAGCTAAAAATAATTATAGATGCGCTTATTTGTATATTACGTATGATTAGATAATTCAAAACAGAAAACTGATTATTACATCTGCATTGTCTGCCATCTTGTTTACAGCCTTGAATCTGTTGTTGCTGAATACATTAAAGCAATACATGCTGTAACTGATGGTATTTTAAAACTACCCAAGTATTCATCAACTAACACTAATATGATCCCCAAGATCCGTTGAAAATTCAGCAAAATCATAGTTAACATACAATGAGCGTTTCGTATAAACCGCCAAAGCCTCGGACGCAGTGATCGTATGAATTCGGACAAGGGAGCTATGATTGCCGAACATAATCGGGTGGCTGAGTCCGAGGTCATATGAAGATGGAAACTACGTGCGCCGACTAGAGGCGAGAGGCCTTGTGATTTTGAGCACGTTTCTCTAACCACTCGGCCACGTTTCATTGAAGAATGCACTTCAACAAAGAAAATGTTTTAGTCTTTAAGTTTTCAGTTCGCATGGGGCTTTAATGAGTGTTTGAAGATATAGCTTAACAGAAATATAGTGGAAAAAAATTGATAGGATTCTTTCACATTAAAAATCTAAGGGGAAGCGATGTAAGAATAGAGCGACTTCAGACCTAGTCGTGCGCATAAAACGTTGCGCTGTAAATCTCTGAAGTCTCTTTTCGTGAGAGATGCATCTGTAGCTCTATGATATATCCCCCCCCCTTTTTTTTTTACTAGAGAGAGCTAATACTTCTACAGCTCAGCTGGAATTGACAGTTTTTAGCTGTTAAGGAGAAAACCAAAGGTTTTAAATCTTTACACAATTCGTGGCAACACCAAGCTAATTCTGGTACTATGAAGAATATTTATAACAAGGAAGGTGCATTAGGTAATTTATATATACATGTACAAGAAATGCACAAGACCATGTGTAAAACCTCTACAAAAATAATTATTGTCCGTCCTGACTTTAAGTAATATACTCAACGCGAAACCAATTACTTAAATGGTAGCATTTAGAATTTTTGTCACGGGGTTAGGATGAGGTGGAGTAAAACAGACATTTTTGTGAAGAGGGAATCACTTATGCTTTAGTTACACCTTGGTGAAATGGACTTGGGTGTATAGCATAATCTAATTTTCACATTCTCTCTACATTTGATTACATTTCAGTGTGAGTGACTATATAGTCCTCAAAATGACTGCTTTCGTGGGGATCCAGGTTATAGTAAGTCCTCGGGTACCCTCTGCTTGTCGTAAGAGGAGACTAAATTCTTTGGATAAGATCGTAAAATTTTAGGCCCCATGTCACAGCAGGTGTGGCACGATAAAGATCCTCCCTGCTCAAAGGCTGTAAGTATCTAGCATGGGCCTAAGTTTAGCAGCCCTTCACCGGCAATGGTGATGCCTCCATATGAGTGAAAAATTCTCGAGCGGGACGTTAAACAATGTAAATCCAACTAACCCAATGTCTGCCTCAGAGTACTATCATGATATGTTACGCTGCTCAAGATCGCAAACTGGATACTGCCCCCGGCCGGTTCCAGGCATATGGTAATGCTTAATCATGACAATGATCATCTGTAATTAATTAGGTTTTCGAAATGGATACGACTAATCATAAACATATATTTCACTTGACGAATGTATTCTAATTCTATTACTTACTAAGTACGTGAAGAATTGTGTATGCAGTAATATGTTTCCGATTATTATCAGGTTTAGGTGATATTACTTATTAAAAATTATTGGTATTTTGGGTGAACATGAAAATAAACGTTTTACTAATAAAAAGAAATTTTTACACCATATTGCAGATGTTATTCATTGGTAGATCGTTTATGTGATGTCCAATCATATTTCTGTAACAGACCTCGTAGTCTACAGATATAAAATATCTATTAAGTATACAAGATACGCAACAGGTTGTATGTAATGAGAATACAATGATCAATACACAAATTAAATTTATTTACAGTACAGCACATTTACCCTGGTATCGATGGCAAGATTATATTTCAGATCCTCGTTTGAGGTAATCAAATTGGAGTTATTTGCCTTAGCTACATTTGGGGGGCAGCTAGGCTACAAACAAACTGTACCAATCCGCATCTCTCAAATTACAATTAGAATTGACATTCTCGAGTGAAGGCAAAATATTCATGATCAAGTCATTAAATTTGTTTGAATTGCTCACTCATCAGTTCAACCTTACGAAAAGGACATCATACTAGATTCCCTGACGTAACACAAGAAACACTGAACCAGGGGTCATCGAATTCCACGCCTCGCTCACTAAAATCTACAGTGTATTATACGTAGAAATAAATATCTTTGCTTAACCTCTTAGGAAAAGTGATCACAAAATTCAGTGTCATTACAGGACAAATGCTAATTAACACATTTGGCTAAAACTTTGTCGAATACGATTAAAATATTCATATTTTAATTCACCTCACATGACGGACAAAAACAGATTGTCACCAAACCTCAGTGGCTAAGATGATCTTAAATAGAAAATTCCTCAAAGCCCTTTATACAAATATTACTGCTGTAAATCTGTATAAAGGAAATTACAACGCGTAAGAATATCTACTTACTTTGACAAACGCTATCAAATAATGTTTACATTCCTAATATCTATGTCTTTGATATCTCTACAAATTGCAATGATAATCATTTCCACATGAATGCGCTGCAATTTTAAATAACACGCTTATGAATACAAATAAATATAGTACGTCTATAATTTACCTAGACGTACTATATTTATTTGTATTCATACGCGTGTTATTTAAAATTGCAGCGCATTCATAAATATAGTACGTCCAAATTTTATCTCCCGTGAGGACCCGGGTTAGAGTAAGTCCTCAGTACCCATTGCTTGTCGTAAGAGGCAACTAAGTGGGACGGTCCTTCGGATGAGACTGCAAAAACCGAGGTCCCGTGTCACTGCAGGTGTGGCACGATAAAGATCCTTCCCTGCTCAAAGGCCCTGAGCACCGAGCATAGGCCTAAATTTCGCAGCCCTTCATCAGCAATGGCGACGTCTCCATATGAGTGAAAAATTCTCGAGCGAGACGTTAAGCAATATATAATGAATCAATCTATATTTTATCGGCTGGAAATCCCGATAGAAGTGAAAGTAACTATGTAACTGCTGGTGGAAGAAATAAACGAACTTGCTTCTTGGAAGTATGCAGGCGTGAAAAGACGCACTTAATAACCGCATGCATTTTTGTTTATATTAGTTACATCCAGGACTACCTTGCTTTTTATGTTGCGTACATTACATTGAGGGAAGGGTGTGGAGGAAAAAAAAAGAATGTATAAGGTTGAAACGTATATACAGCTACAAAGAAGAATATCTATTGAAATAAAGAAAATAAACTGTCAAAGAAAAACTTCAAAGGGAGTAAAAAGAAGGGGGGAAATAAGAAGGACGAGAACTGGATTTATCATCTCACAGGTACAAAGAAAATGTTTATATTATATTGGTCATGGTGATTAACGTCTCTTAGTTACCATGAAAATGTGAAGACAGCAACCAGTGACCAGTCTCATAAATACCGTAAAAAGTACAACATTTAGAGCAAATAACACCAGAGCCGGGGTCTTGTGCCGAAGAGTAATCTGTAGTCAAAATCAGTATCGAAAGAACGGCCAACAATACTTCTATCAACCAGTAATTAAAATTTATCTCTCTTTACGGGGTCAGCCAAAGGTCAATAGGTGAATAGCCAAGTTTTCCATCTGTAAGAGAGTACAATTGTGAATTATAGCTAATTATTAAATTTTCATACAAGTTGATAGGGTTTTGCCCACCCCGGGACATTATTGTAGCTGATGGAGAAATAACAAATGTCAAACCTACAGACCAGAAAATCACTCAGGCCAACGTAGGGAAGTGGGATTTTTTTCTACCACAAAATGGTGGACAAGGGACGTAACTTGGGGCGACACGTATAGAGAATGAACGTCAACAGACAATGACGTCAGGTTATAAAATTACCAATACTGTGAAATCATCATTGTTCGTGGGGTGGATCTATATTCGTGGGAGTGGATCAATATTCGTGGGTCACTTTTACCAACGAATTTACATCCCCATGAACATTGATACGCAATTTTAAGCTTCTTTGTTAAACTTAGAACTGTTTATCCAGATCGCATTGGGTATCCAAAGGCAACGTTATTTATACGTCACACTACTTCTTTTATACAGATGTTCATTCCCCGAAAAAAAGATTACAACTAATTATTTTAATTATTGTTTTAATGTATGGTCGCTGTAAATACAAGAGGCGTTCCATTATAATTGCGTAAATACAATTATAATCCAACTACATTCTACTGTGACTATAATTGAGTCAATTTTCTGTGCAATTTTCCCCGTGATAATTAATCAACCTATTTACGTGATTTGGATTTAGGGTTATGGTTACCCACAAAATCACGTCCCCCCGATTCAGCAAATTTTCGGTTGCCCACGAACATTGACCCCCCCCCCCCCCCCCCCCCCCCCATGCCCATGATCACTGACCCTCCACGAACAATTATGATTCCACAATAAACAGCTTCACGTAACTATGAATAGTGACGTCAAGGTTTTGTTTATGATATTATTTCTATAGATTGACATATTTTAAGTACTAACTACTAGAATTTGGATTAGAAATAATCCAAAATTTGTTGTTCCATTTACCCCCCAAAAAAATATATATATAAAAAATAGAAAACAAAATCAAAATAAAAAACAAAAAATCACTAATATAGGGACAGCGGAGCCATAGTTGGGTTAGTACTCTCCACGAGTCGTCTTGAAATACCTGAAACTCTAAAACTATCCATAAATTACATTTCTAAATTAATGAAAAAAGCCTTACTTGTAAGAGCAAAAGCAGAAGACCATAGTCTTGACATCGTGAAGAAGAATATATGATATTGGATTCCCAAATCTGATCTCCAGGATGCAGACCGTCATTCAACTGAGGATGTCGGAATTAGTCAGCACCGATTCTATTTACACAACAAAGCGATCAAAAACTGACAGAAAACTTGTTAATATCATTATCATAGCTGCAGGCGCCAAGGGCAACACACAAACTGAGAAACTGGATACCAAAAGGGCAGACGTTTCTACTATTGCTGTGGATACAGCGTGTACGCTATAAAAATCGATGTTAGATCTAACTTATTATTTTCCATATCGTTTTATATTAACAATAATGCAATGATTCAGAACTAATGATGCTGTAGATAACGGGATAATGGTCAAGAGTAACGGAAGTTTTAAGAAATTTGTTAAAAGGGAAATATTGGGTAGGCATCTTAAACTTCAAGTCGACTTGGCCTATTTTTCTGGAAAATGGAGGGACAAATTTATGCCTTCCAGATTCATCATTGATGAGAAAACATCCAACCCGACATATCCATATTAATAGTATATATTGGCAAAATCAAATAAATTGAGTAGATTTCTTTGTGCACTGTTCATTAATGCCCTTCCATTGAGAGAATATGTCCTAGTATTCCGAGAAGCCTGGACTTTTGTCAGAACTTTTCAGAATTTAACAATGAAAGCCAATTTTTGCCCTGTATGCTGGTCCAATTCTTACCCGTGTAAGAAGTAAACATGGTACTGTATTTCAGCCCGAGAGTATCAAGATAATGACAGAAAGGTCAAAATAAGTTATTTCAAATTTTTTTGCCCAATACAACAGGTGAGTCCGAATATGAGTGAAAACGTTTGGATTTGGACGAAAAATTTGATACATTGTAACTGAATCATAACTTGCTAAAATCGAGTCATAGTCACAGCTCAGACATTGAGCAAAACAAACCTTATATCTACATGTACTTCGAACATTGGTATAATGTAATCTATAACATATTAATTTCATGTTGCTTGAAGACAGTGCTCATATAAATCACATCATCTGCTGAATATGTTTATTTCTAAATATTTTTAATTTTAAAAATTAGGAAAATGATGTGGAATTATGACGCTGTACAAACAAAATGCATGTATTTTATCAGGATATTAATTCATTGCACACGTCTCAGTCCTTGTACTTCATGTTATAGCAAAATTACTTCTTGTTCATGACCACTCTGAATTTTACTCTCTTAAGAATTATAGATGAGAGACAATCGTCCATGCACCTTTGACACATGCTGGGAAAGATGCGAGTTGCATAATTGACAAGGATATATTCCTGTCGGCTATCAATGATGCTGAGACGTACGTAGCCCAAACAGAAGAGTATGTACATGAAAAAGTAATTAATCTCATAAATCATATAAAGAATACAAAATCGATATTTGGGCAAACACGGACCCCTGGATATACCAAAGGTGGGATCAGGTGCCTAGAAGAACTAAGCATACAGTCTTTACATGTAACACCTTTTACTGTAAATAACATTTTATTCCCGAAAACCTTATTTACGGATTATGTTGCGAGACCATTCATTTGCGAAAATTTAATTCTCCCGAATAAACTCTTAAATATACAAGACACTAATAAATGATGTGTGCTAAATAAAATCGAGTGAATTGCCCTTCAGTCATTGGCCTTGCATCCTCATTGACAATATCTATGTAATCTATGGTAATCAGGTTTTTCAACACTCTGTTGGAATTTTCATGGGCACGAATTTTGCTCGTTTATTTAGCTGACTTGTTCTTGCATTCTTTTAAGGCAATATTTATTCAAAAACTTGTACATGAGACGAAAAAATATCTTACTATGGCCTGCAACTCGACATTTAGATACATCGACTCTATTCTATTTATCAACAATATTCACTTTCATTTATACATTGATTCGATATATCCCAGTGAATTTCAAATAAAAAACACAGAGTCTTCCACATCTACTTCATATATTGATATTTTATTGAACGTAGACGTTACCGGCAAAGTAATAACTTATTTTTACGACAAACGACATAACTTCAGCTTCTCCATCGTTAACTCCACATATAGCAGTATTCCATTGTAACCTGTATATGGTGCTTGTGTCTCTCAACCGATTTCATACGTGAGGACATGTTATGTGTATGATGAATTTTAAATTGAGACAGGCTTTTGACAAATGATTTAAGTTAACGTTATATGGTTTTGAACAGCATCGTTTAAAGTCAGCATGTCGCCAATCCGTTGGTCGTTATAATTATCTTATTGCAAACACAACCTGTCATTTAGTCGAATGCTATCTAACGCGTTTCATACCATTTGTTAGACCGTTCTTTACATATAGATTTTGATTACGGATTTTTCCGTTTACCTGATCAAAATACAGGACTCACGGAGGATGCAAGCGGTCAACAGGGGATGCATACTCCTCTATGACGCCTGGTTGCACCACTGGTGTTCCGTGGTTTTCCCCGTGACACTTAGTCGGATTTGTGGGATTGGTTACTGCTTGCTGTCTTCACTTTTTCATCATACAGTTTCTTCCATAAGCACACTGATTGCTCTGTGACAATAACGCTCTCGCGAGATCTGAGCACATCGCTATATTCGTAATGACGATTTATTGATTCCCAAGGAACGCTTTATTCTCATTTGGAAAGATAATTCGAAAGATATCACCAATTTGTATTACTTTCAGATTTATATCTTTCAGAAACGATGACGGAAAATATTCATAATGAAAAGATTTCGGCAAAATCGATAGTATGTAAGCACGTTTCGGAACCGCTGTCCGAGTTCATCTGTACAAGGGCGGCCTGTGACTTTACAAACACGCTGTGACGTAGGATGACCACTCTAATGCTCGGCGGGGTCAGTAAACAGTTACACAAGTAAATATCCTGAATATCTCACAATTATGATCTTGTTATTCTTCTGTTATCTGTTACCATTACTGTTTTATTTCAACTTTTTTTTTTGTGGATTGAAAATTTCTTTGATATGTTTTATTGTCTTAAAGTCTACATAGTGTGTTTGCTTATGAGAGAGAGAGAGAGAGAAAGAGAGAGAGAGAGAGAGAGAGAGAGAGAGAGAGAGAGAGAGAGAGAGAGAGAGAGAGCTATAATCCAGCAATTCTCAATGTCCAAAAGTTTCAAACGAAATCTACGAAGTACTTGGTCAAAGAAGTAATTATATAAAGCACTAAACTGACACTATGCCACGAACAATCAAAATTGTCAAATTTTCGGGACAACCCGTCCCTTCTTCAGAACAGAGAAGATGCTTGCATTTGAAAACTAAACAGTTAAACATAAAACAGCACAATTTCTAAACTAATTAACCAAAACTAGTATATACCATAAACTAAATGGTTTTGTTCGGATAAACGATCGAACGCCAAACTCCATGAAGCATGTCCGATCAGTATATATATATATATATATATATATATATATATATATATATATATATATATGGGATGTCTATGTTAACCGGGTACTCGATTGAACGTCCGAGTATCGACTACTAAAATCGGTACTGCATATATATTTATTATACAGTAATCATCGTCACCTACCACCGTAAATGACTGTTATGACCCGTGGCTTAGTAATTACCGTACCCAACTTCATACCTGCATTAACGATTTGTTTTCAGTGAACATCATTCATGGCATGATTATCTTTTAAGTTATTTAGTTAGTATATGGTAGCAAAATCGGATTGACGAAGTAATACCGCCTCACACTTCAAAAGTGTGGAAATATTTTAAAAGGACTGAAGATTTAAAGAAAAAAAAAAACGTTAAATGTTAGCTTTGCAAAGTAAACTTGGCGAAAACGAGGGGAACAACCAACATATTAAATCATACTTATGTGCGACTCCAACACGAGGAGGAAATCGATCAGATAGAAACTCCAGAAAAACAACCGACTCTACAGAATTTTGTAAAGTCGCCTAGAAGCCGTAAATTTTCAGGAAAAGAGACAGATGACATTTTTACCGATTATATATATATATATCTGTGTGTGTGTGTGTGTGTGTGTGTGTGTGTGTGTGTGTGTGTGTGTGTGTGTGTGTGTGTGAATTGACTTTTGCACTGATTAACATAATTAGTTAACATGACCTGCAGGAGATTAATGAGATTAATTAAGTCTATCATTACTACTTTGCGCATTGTGGATTAGACCATTGGACGAATAAGACGTATCGTAATTCGCACCCTTAGAAAACATTGATTAGCAAGCCAAAAACAATAAACATGTGATTTGCAGTGTAAATACGCTTGTAGAAGTAGTGTAGTTTGTTTCTGTATATTTCTAGCCATCATATGTAAACCTTTGCACTTATCCTGAGGAAGGGAAAAGTCGTCCCAATAATTTAATAACCTAATCGCTCGTGTTATTGGTTGGTTGTATATTGTTTAAATTCCCCCTGAGAATTTTTCACTCACATGGAGACGTCACCATTGCCGGTGAGGGGCTGCAAAATTTAGGCCTATCTTCGACGCTTACGGACTTTGAGTAGGGAGGGATCTTTATCGTGCCACACATGCTTTGGCATGGAGTCTCGGTTTTTGCGGCCTCATTCGAAAGGTCACCCCCATTTAGTGGCATCTTTCGACAAGCAAGGGTTCTTGAGGATCTCTTCTAGCCCGGATCCCCACGGGAGTGTCATCATTGGTCATTTTAATTCTCGATCGATCGATCGATCGACCAGTGGTAAAGCGTTCGCTTTGTAACCGGAAGGTCGTGAGTTCGAGTCCCAGGGCCGCGTCAAACATAAGACACAAAGATAAGTAACGATTGCACCTTTCCCAAACGTTCGACATTTAGAAGTGAGAACCACAAGTCTTTCGGATATAACCTTAGAAACGGGGGTTCCGTGTCGCGACAGGCCTTAACACGTTAAAGAACCCTCACTGCTACGACCGTAAGCGCTAAGCATAGGTCTAAATTTGTGGTACTTCAGCTAGAAATGGTGACGTCTGAATGAGTGAACAATTCTCGACAGGACGTAAAACATACATCTCTCTCTCTCTCTCTCTCTCTCTCTCTCTCTCTCTCTCTCTCTCTCTCTCTCTCTCTCTATATATATATATATATATATATATATATATATATATATATATATATATATATATATATATTCAATGGCCACCATGTGACTATGAAACGTTCAATGACCAACATGTAACTATGAAACGTTCAAAGGTCATCTTGTAACTATGAAACGTTCAATGGTCATCTTGTAACTATGAAATGTTTAGTGGTCATCCTGTAACTATGTAACTATTTCTATATTCACTGAATCTTTCCTTTTATATTTCTTTTGAATTAATATTGCTTTCACCATAGACAATAAATACATATTTGATGCATACTAGTTCGATCAGTTTTTTTTAATATATCGCTTGTCCGCGTAATTATTACACATATGGAGCATTATTGTCAAAGGTGCAGTGACTGTTCCGTTAAAAACGTTTAAGTAGCGAAATGGTCCAAGATATGATATTTTAGTATTTAAAACTAGTTTATATTAAAAAAAAACCATAAAAATATAGATATAATTAATAATTTTTTAATGCAAACTACCTTCATCACCTGATAAAACAACAAAGAAAGGACTTTATTGTATAAATGAAACGTTTGATAATCACCATGTTATGGGGAAGAGGTGATAAAAATGCTTCTTTTTTTTGGGGGGGGGGGGGGGGGGGGGGGGGGGGGGGGGGGGGGGGGTTGGGGAGGGGGTATTAAAGTAATTCACTGGCAAAGAGAGATAACTTACGTGATCATTCTCAACAGCGCACCAGTTATCTTTCTTCTCTTATTCTCAATGAACTCTACAAATCAATCTTATTTTTTCCTGATGTTCAGGCATTAATATCCTTGCTGACACAATTATTTCTGCAAAGAAATCATCCCTAGTGATTCTCGTATCTTAAGAAACAGAATATGCTTGGTAGATATCTTCATCAAGTTTATGCCAAACTGTTGTAATTTAGTCATGGATTTGAACAAAATGAACAAGTCTACTTTGGCACATATATATATCTTAGTTCACCAGTTACAGCCACATTTAAGCGCTCAGTATTTTATTTTTTTCAAACACGAATGTGGTTGAGTGATCATATGGAAACTGATTAGGTCAAATTTTATTAAAACCTAATGTTTTCAAGTTGTATTGGAAACGTTCATCAACATGTCGATATCAAAAAGTCGATATGCCGCTAATTTTAACAATCAAACGACTTTTTTTAACTTAACAAGTCTCCATATATATATATGTGAACAATCACTTGCTGTTTTTAAACAAAAGCTAAAAACACATCTTTTTAAAACTTGCTTTTGATTTATAATGTATCCAGTTATTTCTGTTTTACAAAAATGATAATACAAAAAAAAACAAAAACAAAAAAAAAACTACTAATACCTCCCATTTCGATTTTAGATGATTATTATTTTTGTGACCTTTCAATTTATATAATGTTCGTTTTTATATTGCCCTTGTTTTACATGTTAAGCGCTTTAGAGTAATTATATAATTAGATAAGGCGCTATATAAAAATAGTATAATAATAATAATAATAATATATATATATATATATATATATATATATATATATATATATATATATATATATATAGATAGATAGATAGATAGATAGATAGATAGATATTGAACGACATACGACACATTTTTCCCGCCTTGGTTGTAATTTAATCAGGATGATGACGTGTAGCTTATCGCCAAAAGTTAATCCCCTAAAACATGATTGTCGTCCTGCTTATTACACGACTTTTAAATGATGATATTTGTAGTAAGTCGCCGGAAAGATGTCGACAAGATGTCAATTCTATACTCAAAATAAAAAAGTTCTTGTTGATATCATCTGAGATCGGTTTTGAATGTTGCGATTTCTTTTCAAGACGGTATAATCAAAATCGCTTTCACTCCATCGTTTGGTTGAAGCAATAATTCTTTTTTGAAAGATGATGTCAATTTTGCTTCGGTTTACGTTACATTACTTTTTACAACAGCCTGAAAGAAATAAAGTAGTGTTCAAAAATCACAGATTTCAACTGGTAGTCAACATGGCCGTGGCAATTCCAACAACGCGATAATGAAATTGTTCTAGCTGTTTATTGTATAGTTGTGAAGATACATTTTGGTTTTCAACATACATATTACCCACTAAAATTATTGTAGTGTTCAAATTAAAAGTGTCAAAATTGTTTTTAAAAAGTTATTTCTGAGTAACCCAATCGAACATCGCACGACCTTTTTCTGCAATTCGAGAAATCAAAGTACATGATAAATTTCTGGGAGTAGAGCAAAAGCAAAATTATTGTATATTTCAAAATTTGTTCAGTGATTTATATATTCATTTATCTAAATCCAAGGTTCCCGTAAACATCCATCTATCATATATTGTAAATTACATTTGAATGTAAAGTATCTGTTAACTCACTAACCTTTTTATCAAACAATCTTAATTTGTACGATCGTTAGACATCGATAGAAATATTATCACTTTAATCTCAGGTAATATCTTTTCTTAGCACTGCAAAAATGTTATTTTCTAATGAATTTTTCATCATTTTTCTGGGATTGTAGAATCAAAGTCACAAGTATTAAATCCCAAAATAACTGTTAGAAATCATAACCGTCTAATGCAAGCCAAGAAATGAAATTAATTCAAGATTTAAGGTATTCCATGGACACCAAATTGAAAAAAATAATTAGAACTACCAATTCGTGACATATTGTCTTATGTATAAAAGTACATAAGATTTATATTTGCGAGAAATTATGAAATTTCAGATTAAATGAACATTGATAGACTATATATATATATATATATATATATATATATATATATATATATCACAGGTATCACAGTGAACTCTTTATAAACAATAACTGCCCTAATTACTGAAGAAGTATTTGATTTAAGGAGCAGGAAAAAAAATCACAATGTTTCGAATACGCTTTTCCGTTGAACTCGGATGGAATTTCGAGGATTAACGTTATTTTGAAAATATACAACATTATACTGACAGAAGCTATTGCAAAGAATAACTGGGTTCATGGGGACGTAAATTCGTTGGTACCCCGTAGGATCCGGGTTAGAATAGATCCTCAGTATCCTTTGCTTGTCGTACGAAGGGACTAAATGGGGCGGTTCTTCGTATTCTCATGGAATATTTTAGATGAAATTCTTAGAAAAAGCTGTTTTTGTTCACATATTTGTCTTATGTTATGGGGTATTTTTTTATTCTTGTCCTTTATAATTTCATACCATGTTTAGAAAATATACTGATTTTTAGTACTATTGTAGTATGTTTTTTCTCTGCAATGTCTCTTTTATTTCTTATTTATATAATTATGTCTACGTGCATGAACATGTATATATTAAAACTAATACTAATTCTATGTTTGTATATATGTTTTAACGCAGGATCACAATGAAAACTAGTTGTATGCTAATTGTGTTATCCTGGGTAAATAAAGGTTATTATTATTATAATCCGAGGTTCCATGTCTCAGCAAGTGTGGCACATTAAAGATCCCTCCCTGCTCAAAAGCCATAAGTGCTGAGCATAGGTCTAAATTTTGCAGCCCTTAACCGGCAATGGTGACGTCTCCATGGGAGTGTAATATTCTCGAGAGGGACGTTAAACAATATACAATCAATCAATAAATTCGTTGGTAAAAGGTACCCACGAAATTCACGAACATTTAACCCCCACGAACAATAAAGATTCCAATTCAAATTGTTGACTTTTATGTATAACTGTTCTGTTGACGAAGCACCATTATATTTAACCGAACTTTTAACGAAACAGGTGCCAATTCAAAAGTTACGCTCCGCTCAATATTCTTACGGCTGCTACAACGTTACTTTTAATAGACACAGGACGTTCAGTGACAGAAGCTTCGGAACCGTTGGTCCTCGACTTTGGAACGATCTACCTCTAGAGATAAAACAGTCGAAATCACTGAACAGTTTTAAGGCGAAATTGAAAACTCATTTCTTTAGAAACTTTTAATATACAATTTTAAAAAATTTAATTTTAGTATCGTTCTAGACATTGATTCAGTTTTGTAGAATGTATGTACTTGTATGTTTTATTTACTTATTTACTTACCTATCTTATGCTTCTACTATTACCTTTTATGCATATCATCTCTTTTACTATTTTATTGTACAACGCCAGTGAATACATGTATGTAAAATTAGGCGTTTTAATCAAATAAATTAGTTTCAGGGGTTTTTTTTCTCAGTTTTCCACAGTATGTGTATTAGATTGAAATTACCGAGAAATGAATTGATTTTTAAATTTACAGTTTGTCGAAAAACTTATTTTTTACGTACCGTACTGTTTTGAAAATTTCAGCCATTTTTTTTTCTTCATGTGCCCAAAAATACATGTGTTGCAATCATTTATTATTGTTGTACAATCAATAAAACATCAAGAATGAACAATATTGATATGCCCTTAATCAATATAAAATCATCAGCAGTATATATTTGTTATGCAGACATTTAGAGAGGTAATACGTAAATATACGGGGTTCTTGAACAAAAATCATATGGTTTAAGCTTACGCTTTGGTAAATATACATATTTTTCAAGAACCCCATATTTTTCCGTATTACACACTTCTTGGAGTACGCTGGCGTGAAGCGTTGAAGTCCATTCCCTCATGTATTTAAAAACAAAACAAAATAACATTATTTTTTTAAAAGCAAGACGTGAGCGTCAGTATGCTTGCAATCAGTATACAAGTTAAATAATGTAAACATACACCATTTAAAACGATGCAGTGCGGAAAACGCCAACTCAAAACGGTGTAAACAGCGAACTGTGATCAATGCCATGAATTTTAAATCCGTCAGCAATCATTTTATCTTATTCTGCAAAATATAATGTTGAATGAAAACGGTTGTAGTTTCAGATAGCAATATGTCAAATCGCTGTAAGAGAGATATAGGCTTCACAGAAATGACATTCGTGTTTACGGTAAAGTTTGCTTTCTTTTGTTGAATGATATATCTGCACAGATTTCTTATATATGTTAAGATTTAAAGTTGCTGTAGTTGCGCAACACATTCCCCGAATGATTTAATTTTGATGAAAAAGTACAAACATAGATCGACTTCGTGAACAAGATTATATTAATACATATGCATTTTTACAATTAATTAAAATAAGAGAGAACATATTCTGCCTATTACTGATATCTAAATCGAGGTAGCTTCTGACAAATAATTTGATGTTGCAGGGGTTTCAATAGTTTCATTTAAAGTCAGCAGTTCGCAAATTCTATGATCGTTATAACGATCTAGTTTATATTCTGTCATTAGGATGAATGCTGTCTGACTTGTTTCATACCAATACCTATTTATCCTACGTACCTGATCCACCACTAGACTGTACATTGGCCTGTGGTAGCCCTTTTCATGATTTGTATTCCTTATAATAGTTACGAGGTTGATCAGCTGTTCGTTATCTTCACTTGTTCATATACGCCATTCAAAGGCGTGTCGAATTTATATATATATATATATATATATATATATATATATATATATATATATATATATATATCACACACACATCTGTATCTATATATATATATATATATATATATATATATATATATATATATATATATCACGATACAACACACAACACACATATACACGCTGATGTCGGTGAAAAGCAAACGTAGTTGACGAACACAATTCTTCAATTAAGGATTTTGACATTTTCTTTAGAATTATTTTTTCATCTCCTCGATATGAAGAGTTCTAGTAAAATTGGTTTTTAGATTTTGTACTGCAGTAATTCTACCAAACCTTTACACTGGGCTGGGTAGCTCAGTGGTTAGATCACCAAATTTGTAGGGTTTGATATCCCTTCTTCCAAAGATTGTTCTCTCATCCTTTACTACGGTAATGCCCGTTTATACAGTAGAACTGAATTTACATTTTTACTTGCAACAACCAGGAACCATCATAATATGCTAACTCTAAAACACATGGTAACATACCCTAATTTTTGTAGAAACGAGATAGGATGCAAGTGAATTGTAGGTGAAATTTCACGAAATATTTTTGTGAAACATCGCGTATGTACTTAAATGTCAATTTGCAGCTGGAAATGGCGAGAAATTGGTGTTAATCACTGTTACACACACGACTTTTCTCACAAGAACTACATTTTGATGATTTGCAAATCAACCTGAAACTGTGTAGTCTTTTGTCAAAAATATTTACGTAAGGAGGAACGCATGCTTATCGTGTGTGCAATTACCCTGCACGGCAATGAAAAATATTCCTTTAAGTACTAATATTATGACATTTTTCAAAACATTTACTAGGTACAGATGTTTGGCTTTAGACAGACGTGTTTTCAGAGACACTCACAAAAGTACAAAAGGTTCGAGATGTTGCCCCTATTCCGGAGAAAAACAAATGAGTATCCTTAATGAATAAAGAAATACGCTGATTCATGTAAAAAGAAAGGTCAAATCATTTGTTTTATTCCCGTGTGATGGTGAAAGGTGTGTCTTTGTGACATATATCTGTCGATCAAAAATTTGAATGAAACATTTCTCCTTTCTCAGGAAGTACGCGTTTTCTGTTATCATCATTTGTTCTACAGAGCGTTACAGAGGAGTAGGCATCCTTTGATATCTGTCGAAAAGTAGAAATAATAAAGAAAAACTTTGTTTTAGACAAGATTTGATGATTTGTAATGTTGGTAGTACAAAATGTATCAGACATACCAGCAAATCTGAAGAATGGGATGAATCACGAGCATACAGATTAAATGTGTAGTGACATGTCGACTATAGGAATTGAGTATTGTACTCTGCATTTGTCATTAGACTACTGAATGATGGGAAATGCATACTTTATTTGGTTAAAATTACGTCACCTTTAATTCCCCCCCCCCCCCCCCCTGATTTTTATGTGTTACTGAGTCTTATGTAGAAAACAAGATGTGTTTGTGAAACACAAATGCCACTGATAATGGCAAATTCCAATGATAGCCATGACAATGTTAAAGCTATTAAAACGTAGGTCAAATGCCAAGGTCAAGGTCATCTATCTTGGTCTTGTCGCAAGAAATACTAATGCAAAACACGAAAACCCTAGTATTTACCATTCAGAGAAGTCCTGGCAATGTCATCATTTTTAGAAAGTAGGTCAAATGCCGAGGTCAAGACGTTTAGTATCAACGGAAAGGTCTTGTTGCAAGAAATACTCATATGAAATATGAAAGTCCTAGTACTTACCATTTAAAAGTTACGGCCATGGGTTAAAGTTTTTAATTGTAGGTCAATCATCAAGGTCAAGGTCACAAAGTAAGAAAAAATTACGTACCAAAGGAAAGGTCTTGTCACAAGAAATATTCATGTGAAATATCAAAGCTCTAGCATTTACTGTTCATAAGTTATTAGGAAGGTTAAAGTTTCAGACAGAATGACAGACAAGACAAATACAGCAGTCTCCCGATCTTCAGTCTCGGGGGCATAAAAATTAATCTATTTAAGTTAATTAACAGTTTGTTTAAATTATTCGTATTAAATGAAATTCAAATTACAAGATCTTGTTTAGGAATACACTGACGTCTACGTATACTCAGCTTCAATAGATAATGGAGAAAACGAGACCCCCCCCCCCCCGGCGGGACATCTATGGCATCTCATTACGAAATCAGTCCGGTGTACGTGTACGTAGATGTACGTAAATCTTGTCTAGTTACATCAATGAAAGAAATGCTTTAGATAGAATACTTCAGGTTAAGAGTAAGCTTGATTTATTTTACAACGATGAACAAAGACAGTCACGCTTCTCGTCGGCTCGGGTAATGACGCAAAGGGGTCATCGTTGTGAAAGGAAACCTAGTACCCGGAGGAAACCCATGTGTCCGAGTGGGCGACCAGAATTTCCTCTCACATATTTAAAGTGGCATCACATTGACAATCTTAAAAAGACGAAACCGATGACGAACAGAAGCTGAAATAGACTTCCGTTTGACGAGGACAAATTCCATATCGCCCCCCAAGATTCAGGTCCACAAACTCTCCGGTATTTAAATCATACTCTGTAGAATGTAATTTTCCCATTAAAATAATTTTGTATGATAAAACCTTGCCGAGGTCTTGTACCACTTGACTTAAGACAAACAGAGTCATGAAGAGGGATCTCGGAAACACCTCTTTCAGCACACACGAGGGTTTCCGACCCCTCTTGACCCAGTATTTGCATCTTTTGATTGAAACATTGTTTTTAGTACTAGTGCAAGGGTGGATATAGTATAGTTAAGATGGAATTGTTTAAGTCTTTCTGTATCCTCCTGTTTATTTTCGGTCCATATGCCATTTTAGCTGAAGAGGAATTTCAACATCGTTCAAAAAGACAAGGATTTAGTCCTGATGTAAGTATACACATTTTGTAAGATAATTTTAGATATTTCATTAAGATCATTTATAGATTCATTTAAAGTGAGGTAGCACTTGCAAACATTTAGCTTTATTTTTAAGGCGTTCTTTGAAAAGTTTGGGTACCTTGAGGAGAAAACAGGAACGGGTCAACAGCACGGCCCCGCTGACCGCGAGAGAGCCATCAGGTGCGTACACTGTGCTTCATCATTATAGTAGTACAAAACGATATGCTAAATTCTAGATTAAGAAAACTATCCTTTTTCGCAGAAATAATCACACAGTTTACGTTGATTCTGGGGAAAGTACACAGATCATTCGTGTACATGTACTGGCATCACCAGCAGTGTGTTGACTGGTGCTTAATAGAGTATTTATTACAGTACGTAGAGCCCCTAAGGCAGACGTGTACAACTATATCAAATAAATCGTTCTATTCTTCACGATAAATGATCAAGCCGTTCCCACCCCAAATCTGCCCGTTCAGCGTTCCGTTTCCAAGCAAAAGCATTCCGTCCGTTCTCATTTAAGGCAAGACATTGTCGTTTAACTGTTCGTTCCCGCATGGTCATTGAAAACAACCTTAGAGAGTCTATAGCTCTGGCTCGGGTTGGAAGAAGACTAAGACAGTATTTCAAGGTTCTACAATGCTGGGCTTTCGCTAAAATCTGTACACAAGATTCAGCATTCACCAAGACACAACGGGGCATCGGGCACTTTACTCCCCGTTACAAATTACGGGACGTTTTTTACTTATCATGTAGAAAATACAAAGGTTTTCGATTTGTCACTCTTTCCAGTTAAATTAGATGTATATCATTTACCTAAAGTACTGAGAAGTTTCGAATTAAAAGAGGCTCACTACATCTTGAAAGAGTTTCCCAAAGCAGCACGAAATGATTTTGTTATGAATCAATCAAAGTTCGTTCACTCTTCCACTAATGTAACCCGGTAGTAGCACGCTTCAGGGTCTATACTATATTACGTTTCAATGGTTTCATAGAGGAAATTCTATAGAACAGTTTAAGTCCCGTCGAGAATTTTTCACTCATATTCAGACGTCACCAGTTGTAAGTAAAGCGCCTGCCGCGACACGGAATCTCCGTTTTTAAGGTCATATCAGAAAGACCCGTGGTTTTCACTTCTAATGCCGAGCGTTTTGGCGAGGGAGCAATCGCTACCTATGCTTACGTCTTAGGTTTGACGAGACCACGGCACGAGCGGGGCTGGAACTCGCGACCTCCCGGTTACGAGGCGAACACTTTACCACTGAGCTACCGCGGCCGATCATTGACCAGAGACAGAAGGTAATACAAACACTGCGTATTAGTTTGTCGTTGCAGATTGACAGCCCAGATGTAGATAAGCTATATAGTAGACTTTTACATACTGTAAACGTACATTTTTACACGCTGTACGTATTTCCACTAAGTTGGCGGTCACATGAAATTCGTGTAATTTCATACCAGCGGACTTAAAACTAAGGAAGCTTATTTTTTATGTTAGCTATATGCAATCTAGCGTAATTTTGTTCCCGCAGACCAAACTAAAAATGATAATCTGCGAAAACATGACTCCTTGGAATTAAATACGTCTACAAAGTTTTTTTTATTGTAATTATTATCATTACTTAAATTCAGTAGAAACAGATTTCTCTCAAAATTAATTTTCGTTGATACTGTGCATTCCTCGGATATGGAACGCCAAATTTACATAAACTCAAATAATTAAATATATCTTTAATTATTTGAAGATGTCATCAATTCATTTATTGCTCTCATCAATTGAATTAATACACGCATCAAATCATTTATTGCTCTCATTAATTGATATCGCTCTCATTAATTGAATTAATGCGCACATCAATTCAGTTAATGAGAGCAATTATTTATTTGATGTGCGTATCAATTCTGTTATTGAAGAAGTGGAAAAATTGCTCAAAAATTAATTTAGAGCTTGGTATAAATTATTTAATGATCTCTTTAATTCATTTGAATATATCTTTAATTATACACAATGCTCTTGTAATTGAATTTAATGCGCGCATCAATTCTTTTAAAGAGATCAATAATTCAATTAAAGAGATAGATCATGAATTCAATTATGGATATGTTGAATTGAACATATCTTAAATTATATTGCTGCTCTCTCTCTCTCTCTCTCTCTCTCTCTCTCTCTCTCTCTCTCAAAGAGTCATTGCTCTGTTCATACGAGTTAATATTATTAATTCCATTGAAGAGGGCATTAATTCAATTATTGCGTGCATTAATTGAATTGATGCGCGCATTAATTGAATTATTGCTCTCTTCAATTGAATTTAATTCAATTGTTGATATCATCAATTCTTTTAATGAGAGCAACAATTGAATTACAACGCACATAAATTCAGCAGAATAATCAATGCTTCAAAATGTATCAACACTTAATATAATAATTCAGAAATGAAGATATTATTAATTGTTTGAAGAAATCTTTGTTGCGCGCATCAACTGAATTGATAAAATCTTCAAGTAATAAAAGATGTCTTCAATTATTTGAGTTTATGTTAATTTGGCGCGCCATACTCGGAAGCTGTTTTATAGTATTATCGTACTTGGTGATGTTTCGTATTATTTTATGGACTGGATAAACTGCTATAATTTCATTGGCTGCTACCAGTGATTTATTTGTACAGCTAAAAGTTAAATTCTTTTCATCAAATGATCAGGAATTTTTCTGCCCTCTGCATGGTCCAGACGATTTTTTGTGGTGTGTACCCCAGGGTGAGTTCATATTAGAGGTTTATTCGTGATTTCCCTCTTGACCATCCATAGCTTTGCTCACATTTTTATTGAATATGAATGAATTTATTGAATTGCGCGTTTAGCAGCATGTATCGGTAAGTCAAATCCGATGCCGTTAATAATGGCTTTACCTAAGTATGGTCAGATCACTATTAATTACAATGTTAAAATTGGTGAATAAATCTTACTACAGTTACAGATTCTAGGTTTTGACTGTTGAAATATGATTGTAATAATGTACTGCAATATACATGTACATGTTTTACATAATTGGAAAGGGGCCTCCGTGGCCGAGTGGTTAGAGCATTGCACTCAAAATCACAAGGCCTCTCACCTCTAGTCGGCACGAGTTCGATTCTCGCTCGCGCCGATATATGTAAGAAAGTTTGCCAGTTTACTTTCGGAGGGTCGGTGGTCTCTTCCCGGGTACATTGTATCTGAGTTCTCTCCTCCACCTACAAAAACTGGACGCCACCAGATAACTGAAAGATTGTTGAGTGTGGCGGACAAACAAACAAACATAATTGGAAAAATATTGTGAAAACTATTCTAAAATTCCTGATCATATAATAAAACAGTTGACTTTTGATTCTGTCCACTCATGACTATACGGATCGGTCAGATATTATACCTGATTGACCTCAGCCTTGGTCAACCAGTATCTGACCAGGTCTATATAGTCAGGAGTAGACCTCATCAAAAGTCGATAAAGTGAACTGCAGTATGAAATACATCTGAAAAGATTAACTTATTCAGCTGAAGCACTCCCAGTATTAAGATTGGTGGGTTTTGGAAGCAACTAAATGTCATAAAACCAAACCTTGTCCCGGCTTTCTCTGTTGCTTTCAAAGTTCAAGATCATTTATCAATTTAACACTGACGGTGTGTTGAAAACGCACCTTTCGAAGAAACGAATTTCTCAGCAGGCCTATCAACTTAATAAGAATCGTCATATCGGTGACAGATTACAACTTCACGACTTTAAACATAAAATCGATACTAGTATCACATGCTTGCTGTTTTAAAATCAGAACGTGGTCATTTTCAGGAATTTTCAGGAAATGGTCGGTCTGCCTGTTACCGGTATTCTTGATCGAAAAACAGTAAAGAAAATGCAAGCACCTCGATGTGGAAACAAAGACATCTTCCGTGACAAGGACAAAAAAGGCGGCAAAAAAGACAAAAGTTCAAACCTACAGTTGAAGCCAGAAGAATATAAAACATTAGGTAGCATCTAGAGAGGTAGAAGAATATGGAAAAGTAGGTAGAATCAAGAGAGGCCAACAGAATACGAAACGTTAGGTAGAATCAAGAGAGGATAGAAGAATATGAAATATTACGTAGAATCTAGAGAGGACTGAAGAATACGAAACATTAGGTAGAATCAAGAGAAGTCAGAGGAATGGGAAAAGTAAGGTAGAATCGAGAGAGGATAGAAGAATATGAATTACTAAGTAGAATCAAGAGAAGCCAGAGGAATACGAAACGTTAGGTAGAATCTAGAGAGATAGAAAAATATGAAACATTAGGTAGAATCAAGAGAGGCCAGAGGAGTACGAAACGTTGGGTAGAATCTAGAGTGATAAAAGAATATGAAACATTTGGTAGAATCTAGAGAGGACAAAAGAATATAAATATTAGGTAGAATCGAGAGTGGACAGAAGACTATAAAACATAAATCGAGGCAGGCTTCTGACAGACATGTTGATGTTACAAGGGTTTCAAGTCAGCATCTCGTAAATTCTGTGGTCGTTAAAACGATCTATCTTGCCAATACAATTTTTCACTGGGTCAAATGTTGTCTGACGTGTTTCATACGAATTGTTAGGCCGTCATTGACACGCTGGTTCTGACTATGGATTATTCCGCATATCTGATCAAGATATAGGACTCACGACGAGTGTGACCGGTCGACAGGGGATGTTTATTCCTCCTAGGCACATGATCGCACCTGTGGTATATCCAGGGGTCTGTGTTTGTCCAACTCTCTAATATGTATTCCATATAGGATTCGTGAGATTGATCACTGTTCTTTATCTTCGCCTTTTCATTAGGTAGAGGGGACAGAATTATATGAAACATAATCTAGAGAGGCCAGCAGAATAGGCAACATTGGGGAGAATCTAAAGAGGAAAAATTAAAAGTGCAAAATAATCTCAGACACAGATTTATAAATAGAAAGATCATTCATGTATTTCAGACTATAAAAAGTAAACTAATGAGATGTTCTTTCTACATTGATGGCCTAGAAACCAATGTAATCATAGTTGGTCGATTTTCAGCGCAATGGTTTCATCAAAATGTATATTTGTTACTGAATTCAATGTTCAGAAAGATATTCACTTCAAATTATACGTCACAAAGAATCTTTGTGCGAAACACTATCTGAGCTCAGTTACAAGATCGTGACCTTGAATGTTTTGCATTCCAACAATTAAGAGGGAGAATGGCCTACTATCTGACGTTAATAATCTTAAAAAGTCATATTAAAGAAATGCTCCTTCCAGACACTCTTTTTCATAACCACTTGAATATGTGCATATTCTTGAATCACTTTACCAATTTGTGTGTTGAAATCAATTAAGCTCTATTTACATTCAAAGCATGTGTTGTGTAGGGTTAAAATGGCCAAAGAATGAGGTTACATGGAAAATAGTGGGATACACCCGGACCAATCCGCTGGCTCAGTCCCAACAAAGGTATGTTCTCTCTACTTGCCTTGATAAAGATATCGCTATTGTTAGACTGTATTTTACGTACTGATTTTGACTACGGATTACTCCGTTTACCTGATCAAAATATAGGGCTCATGACGGATGTGACCGGTAAACAGGGTATGCTTCCTCCTCTAATGCACCTGAAACCACCTTTGGTATGTTCAGGGGTTCGTGTTTCTCCTATTATTAGTTTTGTATTCTTTACAGAGTTTATGAGATTGATTGTTCGTTATCTTCACTTTTCATCGTATAAGTTCGGCCAATTATTAAATACTATTGTTATGTATAAATCTGTAAATAGCCTTATATGTGAATTTGAAAATCGCTGAAAATACTACCCTAGAAAATATATGCTGAATTCTAATATACTTTAAAACTAAACAAGTATGTGTATATCAGAAGTAGTCTTTTTACTCATAAAATCTAATGCCTAACGAGCCTTTGTCATCAGTAATCATTGCACATATAAATATAATGATATGAAATATCGTGTCAGGTGAGCCTTCATGAGAATAATTGTATATCTAAGAAATGTAATTTATTTCTTATATTCATATTCCACAATAATTTCTGTTCAAATTTACAGCTGTTAAAATAGACATACTATATTTATGAAGATTCATACGCGCATGCATCGCATTCATGAGGAAATGGTTTCCATTGCAATTGGTAAAGATATTAAAAGTAAAAACATTGAAAATGTAAATATATAAAAATATTTACATTTCCAATGTTGTTGCCTTTGATATCTCTACAAATTGTAATGATAGCCATTTCCTCAAGAATGTGTTGCGGTTGTGAACAATGCTCTAGATAATCTAGATAAATATAGAAATGAAAGTAATGTAAATATAAAACTATATTTCTTTTTTGAAAATACATGTACAAGAAAGTTTGAAGGCGACGTTTCATGCTGGCAAACTTTTATAAAGTACGCTGATGTAAAGCGTCGCAGATGATGCCCTAATGCATTATCAAAAAAGAGAATTTATTTTTTTTAATTTTCATCTCGGAAGAACTTTTGTAAGAAATAGTCTCTGTACATATGAAATATCTTGTCAGGCGAGCCTTCATTAATGCCTTCGGTAAATGGAGTGCTGTATCTCCGCTGATTTTCCGAGAGGTTCGAGGAGACGCTGACATCATGATAGACTTTAAGCGATACGACCACAGAGACGGGAGTCCATTTGATGGCAGAAGTATGTCATACCATTTGTTTTCTTGATAATGAAAAGCATTAAGCTTTCTGGGAAATGGGGAAAAAAAGGTCTCAAGACGTCAGGGGTTTAACAAAATGTATTGTAGTACATATATTCTAGTAGATATTCGACGCTTTCTTGGTCAATATTTCTTTGATGGCAAGGCAGAATTATTTGTGTTAATAGAGAAATCAATTTTCATTTAAAACAATCCTGGCTATCATCGCCCTTTGTGTGAACTGATGCCCTTTCAATACTAGTCAGTGAAATGATTCGTTAGTCTGTACCACGTATGTTAACCTCATTTATGACGTACACGATTTTGCAGACATAGATAAGATACATTATGCAGCATGGAGAAAATAGATTAATTGATTTCATCGTTATCAATATCTTCTGTGCTATGTAGTAACATTATTAGTATAAAACATAATGTAGAGCCGCATTTGGAAAACCCAGTCCTCAAAGTTGGATTGTTTTTGAAAATGTTCACACCAAAGTCTTCTCTATTAATTACGATTTCTTTGCAGTTGTATTTTACGTAGTGTATTGTTAGAGTTTTAGCGGTATTTCAGATCGTACTTTACCTCAAGCTTTTCTTAAATATGTGTTTGGTGGTAGTCTTGCTACCGCACGGATAAGCTGGTATCGTTCCTCATTGTTTCATTACGGATAAGCTGGTACACTTCCTCATTGTTTTATTACGGAATATGAGTTGGTACCCTTCCTCGTTGTTTCATTACGGATGAGCTGGTACCCTTTCTCATTGTTTCATTACGGAATTTGAGCTGGTACCCTTCCTCGTTGTTTCATTACGGATGAGCTGGTACCCTTCCTCATTGTTTCATTACGGAATTTGAGCTGGTACCCATCCTCATTGTTTCATTACGGTATCTAAGGTGGTATCACTGCTCAAGCTTTTTGCACAGTAATTGAGATTGTATCCTTGCTCACGCCTTCTTTATAGTAATCCAGATGGTTCACTTGCTCAAACCTTAACGTTATTTCTTGATACTATTGGAGGTGCAACCCTTTCCCACGCCTTCTTTATGGTAATCAGGGTGGTTCACTTGTTCACACCTTAATGTTATTTGAAAGTGGCACCTTTGCACACACCTTCTGTACAATAATTAAGGTGGTTCCCTTACTAACATCCTTCTAGAATTATTTGAAGTGATACCCTTGCTCACACCTTCTTTATGATATTTGAAGGTGTTCATAGCTCACACCTTCTCAATGTTATTTGAGTCGGTACTTTTGATTACACCTTCTTAATGTTGTTTGAGTCGGTACTTTTAATTACACCTTCTCAATGTTGTTTGAGTCGGTACTTTTGATTACACCTTCTCAATGTTATTTGAGTCGGTACTTTTGATTACACCTTCTCAATGTTGTTTGAGTCGGTACTTTTGATTACACCTTCTCAATGTTGTTTGAGTCGGTACTTTTGATTACACCTTCTCAATGTTGTTTGAGTCGGTACTTTTGATTACACCTTCTCAATGTTATTTGAGTCACCTTTGATTACACCTTCTCAATGTTGTTTGAGTCGGTACTTTTGATTACACCTTCTCAGTGTTATTTGAGTCACCTTTGATTACACCTTCTCAATGTTGTTTGAGTCGGTACTTTTTATTACACCTTCTTAAATTTGTTTGAATCGGTACTTTTGATTACACCTTCTCAATGTTGTTTGAGTCGGTACTTTTGATTACAGCTTCTCAATGTTGTTTGAGTCGGTACTTTTGATTACAGCTTCTCAATGTTGTGTGAGTCGGTACTTTTGATTACACCTTCTCAATGTTATTTGAGTCACGTTTGATTACACCTTCTCAATGTTATTTGAGTCACGTTTGATTACACCTTCTCAATGTTATTTGAGTCACCTTTGATTACACCTTCATTACCGTATTTCAGGTGGTACTCTCGCTCACGCCTTTTTCCCCGGTACGTCCGCGATATCGGGGGACACACACTTTGATGATGACGAACAGTGGACAATGAACACTCCAGAGGGCACGAATCTGGAAATTGTGGCTGCCCATGAGTTTGGTCACGCTCTTGGTCTGAGCCACTCGAGCATACCGGAAGCTCTTATGGCGCCCTATTACCAGGGTTATGATAAAAACTACAAACTACATAACGATGACATTCAGGGGATACAGAGTTTATATGGTAATTACATACATCTGCCGAAAATAGTTTCTTATTCAGTTAGATTCATTAAATCATATATGTTTACTATATCTAGTGTGATTACTTTTTCAGCGACTTGTGTATTTAAGCTAGAGCGCCAATTTATCATTTACGCTAAAATATATAATTTCCTATTTATCCGTTCTCGTGGAGCAATATAGCACTAATTCATAATTACGCCAAACTCTTTTATGACGCTAAATTTGGGGTGTTTTATGAATTTTTATTATTGGCATAATGCAGTATTTTGTTTGATATTTCTTTATACTACGTCTTATATGGATGGCGTTTAAAAGAAACAAAAGTCGCTTAATATTTTCTTTTCTTCCAATCATTTCAGGCGGACCTTCACGAACAACACGGCGCCCGTATTACACAACACGGCGTCCGTACTACACAACACGGCGTCCGTATTACACAACACGACGTCCGTATTACACAACACGACGTCCGTATTACACAACACGACGTCCGTATTACACAACAAGTCGTCCACGCACTACTAGACGACCTTACACCACAAGACGACCAAGACCCACAACTCGCAAACCTACTCAGCCACAAGACATCTGTAACATGAAGTTCGATACCATCTTTAATGGTTCATATTTTCATTTTCAATAGACGTATAGTGAAAACTGTCTATTCCGACACCTGTGTAATCCATTTCACTCAGCATTCTGACCCTTATTTTCATTCCCAATTTCATATTTTCATCGTTTTGTTCCCACTGTTTATTCCGACACACTGTATATTCCGACAAAAAGAATGTCTCCCAGAGCATATCGGATTACACAGGTTTCACTGTATTTACAAACAGATTTTTCACAAAAGACGATTCTCTTCAAACTTGTTCAGTAAAAAAATCAATTTAAAAGATAGTTTTCACCTTGATTGCCCACTGGTAAAAGCTTTGTTCTTTTTCCTAGCTCATGACGGTTCACTGTACGCAACAAAGAAAGATAAAATATATAAATTTAACTCGAATGGAATTGGAATTCAGAAAGGATATCCAAAGAGAACTAGAAAGGTGTATAAAAAGGCGCCAAAGAACGCTGGAGCTGCCGCCAAAGATCGGTATGGCCGAGTGTACATGTTTAAAGGTAAAACAGTTGTATAGATATATCTCAATATAACACTATTGTTTTGTTATCGATAACCACTACACGCCAGTGCAAACCAATGTATTCGATGTTAACTGGAGAAGAATCCAGTGTTATCGATAATAGCTTTACAAATTCCTGCATGAAATTCATTTCCCCAAGGAAAATATACTGTCCTATTTAATTTCCAAATGAAATCCCGTCAGTATTGCAACCAAATTCTAAAGGATTTTAGAATTCTCCAGTGGGAAATAAAATTTGTAATAGGAAATTGCAAACCCTTCGAAAATGAAAATTTTGAATTTTCCATAGGATGTTTCTAAAAGATCATGTGAAATTTACATTTCTTACAGGAATTTCATTTTTCCATTGGAATTTTCATTTAAAACTGGACTTGCCATTAATGAGATTTAATGCTTTACATGGGAAAATCCAAACTGATCATGAGAGCAAAGTTTTCCCATGGACCTTTTGTTGTTACATGTTTCAGGAAATAAGATATTCCGATATACTGGTTATAAACTAGACCGAGGATTCCCGAAGAGAATAGTCGGTAAAACAAACTTCTTCCGAAATTTGAAGGCTGCATTAACTTGGTACGATGGCAGAATCTATGTATTTAAGGTGAGTCACAAGATTGGCGAAGACATTGATTTAGCTACACCTTGACATGCCTATCCTCTATAAAGTACAATCATCTTCACATACAACAATTTAATTGTACACAATTTGCATAAGATAACTCTGTTGCAGTGTATGTTTCAGTGAATCATTACACGTTTTGTGTATAATTCAGGTTGATTTCATTCTGATTTATGATGCGATCAATTCTCCGGTCAATACTACGAGAGAGGATATAGACAACATACACACAACTTAAACCAATAAATTATTGTTGGAACTTTTACAGTCTGATATATATATTGTTTTTCATTCACAGACAACAACTCAGTTTTCGTTGTATATGTTATTACAGGCCGCGCAAGAGCACGGTCTGTCCTGATATTACATGCGTTTTTGAAATGTATATGCGTTTCTGTGGGTTTAATGTAAATGTAATTTTTTAATGGTTTCTTCCAAAAATACTGTAATGTAGTATCTAATTGGGGATTGAAGTTATTGTTAAGTTTAGCGTTTTATTTTTTGATTCTCTCGATAGATAAATCAAGTGTACATAAACTTTTAGTAAACGTTGTAGTTGTCAATTTGTACTGGTTTGTTTCGGGTTTATTTCATTTTTATCACTCTTCGTTCATGAAATACAAAGAGAGTGTACAGTATTTTGTGGATTCAAGACTTTTTTTCTGCGGATTCACACAAAGTGATCTTGAGATGATAAAGGGGGGGGGGGGGCAAGTCTAGACAAGTAAAAACTCCAAACGTATATGCCTTGTAAAGTTGTTTCAGTACCTTCTGGGCAAAATTGCCTCTGCTAACTAAATTTGCTGACAAATAATATGACTGTACAATTAACTCTTCATCCTGTAATGATGCACAAAATGCATATCGTCGATAGATCCGATCTGATAAAAAGAAGTAATAATATAGAAGAAAATAATAAAATAATTTCTTCATCTTTTGCACACAGGCTCTCAACATTTTAAATATCTATTTTTAAAAAATGTCGTCCTGTAAACAAACTATCCAGAGAGTAGTTTGTTTACAGGAAAATATTTTTTTATTATAGAGATTTAAAACATCGAGAGTTTGTGCTTCTGCGGCCTGATACCTTTGGCGCTTGCATCAAGTTGCTTTCTTGTGTTCCGTGTGGAACTCGTTTCAATTTCTCTTTGAAGGGCGATAAGTACAGTGTTTGGGATGAAAGATACACGACACCACCCTCTGGTTACCCACGGTCTATCTCGTCATTCTGGGGAGGGGTACCAATTAACGTAGAGGCTGCTGTAAGATGGAATCGATATACGTACTTTTTCAAAGGAAGAAAGTAAGCATTTTGTCATGCGCAGTTTACATTTATGCTCAAGCAACAGTCTTCTTTTGGGGGTCTTTTAATTTGGAATTATATTTGTAGTTACTTCAAATTCGATGATCGATACCGAAGGAAATATGCGGGCTATCCTAAACCCAAAGCCGCCCCCTGGCTCGGATGCGGACGGACCACACCCAAATAAGATGGCTTCTGTTGGCCTTTCCTCTCAGCAGGATCACTTTCACAATTAGTGTGGACTGTTTACAGTTATACTACGTTATTTCATACTATCCATGTACACTGTGTGTACCTCTATATTGTATTAAGCTACATTATTCCCTAGGTGACTGAATATTGCTCTGTGTCATGACGCTTAATATGCATTTGAATTGGATGTCTACTGACAGGACATCAAAATTAACTTAGGGCTATACGAGTATTTCAGGAATGTGTACATATAATCAGCATTTAAACATTCTATTTACTAGTTATCATATCCTTTTCCTGTCTTTAAAATATTACAAATCAAATTAGTCATTGCTAAATGAAGATTTGAATGATTTGATGCTACAAATTAGCGAGCATATTTCTATGTTAAATTCTCATTGCTTTTTATATAAACACATGAGATGTAAATAACCAACACACTGTTTATCATGTTTTTTACGTTTGTGTGGTTGTACTTCACTGTTTGTACATCTCCTGGGGAGAGTTAGACTAGGTCCTCAATATCCCTTGCTTGTCGTATGAGGTGACTAAATGGTGCGGTCCTTCGGATGAGACCGCACAAATTAAGGTCCAATGTCACAGCAGGTGTGACACGATAAAGATCCCTCCCTGCTCAACGGCCGTAAGTCGTTCAAAGTCAGCATTTCGCAAATTTTATGATCGTTATAACGATTTAGTTTGCCAATGCAAAAAAAAAAAATAATAATAATAAAACCTGTCAATGCGTCGTTCCTTACATACTGATTTTGACTATGGTTGTTACGTTTACCTGATCAAGATTTAGAGCTCATGGCCGGTGTGAACGGTCGACAGGAGATGCTTACTCCTCTTAGGTATCTTATCCCATTCTGGTATGCCCAGGGGTCCGTCTTTGCCAAACGTTTAACTTCGTATTCTTTATAGGAGTTATGAGATTGATCACTGTTCGTTATCTTCACCTTCTCGTTCAATGTTGTCTGGCGTGTTTTATACCATTTGTTAGGTCGTTCTTTACACAGTAATTTTTGATTACGGATTATTCTGTTTACCTGATCAAGATATAGGGCTCACGACCAGTGTGACTGGTCAAAAGGAGATGATTTCTCCTCCTAAGCACCCAGTCTCGCCTTTGGTATTTGAAAGTGTTTTATGGATTGTTTGATTGATTGGGGCTTTACGCCGACTTGGCAATATTTCAGCCATATTGCGGCAGTTAAGCAACTGAAATATGTTTGGTTTTGGAAGTTGAAGTTTCCCTGACGGTCCCCAGTGAACCTACTCTTTTTCGAAAATCACGGAGACAATCTTTTACGTGCCAAGGGGGTTGTAATCCTTGACACGGGGCACCCTTTGACGTCCCATCCGACAGACTAAAAAGTTAAAAATACGTAAACAGGTAAAAATACCTATCATTTTATGTATATGAATAAGTTATATATAAAATATAATTATTTTCTGTAAAAATTGCATTCTTGTAAATATTTCATAATAATATGATAGTCAACATTTGTAAATTTTTATGCATTGATTGCACATGATTAAAAAGTCTATTTCGTGTGGGCGTATAATCTACATTCCAAAAGCATGTGTTGTATAGTTAATGGACAGTCACAAGATATACATTGAGGTTCAAGTTCTCTGTTTAATAAATAAGAATGTGTCAATTTTGAATGCCCGATGCGTATTCTTGAAATCATTTTGTAGTGCATTCTTTGCCTCTTTGTCTGCTTTGTTGTTACAATGGATACCATTATGGACTAGGAATCCAGCAGAACTCAACTATTTTATTTTGTTTAGTTAGAAGATAGTACTGGTTTAAAATATCTAAAATGTATGGGTGATCAATATTCATGTTGCTTATAGACTGCAGACAAGATAGGGAGTCTGAGAATATAGTGAAGTATTTGTCATTAGAAATTTTAAAGTACTCTAACGCAAGTTAGATAGCCTTTGCTTCAGCGGTATAAATTGTTGCTTCGTTTGGGAGTCGTGCCGAGAAAACGTTGTCATTGATTACTGCAGCAACAGCAACTTTCTTTTGGTCTATTGAACCATCTGTATAAACATCAGTTGTAGAATATTTAGATTGTTTTATTTCAGCTAACGTTTGTTTGAAAATAGCGGAATTTGTTTCAGAATTTTTATATTCAGAAAGTGAAGTGTCAACTTCGGGTTTTAGTCATTTTCATGGTGGTATTTCTGAACGTAATGAGGGTTTTATGATGTCCAAAGGTAGGTTAGAATCATGTAAATGTTGGGGGATTTTTATTTTTTTTTCGTTTTTTTGTTGTTGTTTTTTTTGTTTTGGTTTTTTGTTTTGTTTTGTTTTTGGTTGGGTTTTATTTTGTCTCGGAGACCAATTGATCTTATACACATCTTATTTTTGTCATACAAATCTTGCAACTGTGGATGGAAAACGCAGGTAAATGCAAGATTGTCAATATTAGCTTTTAATTTAACAATGTATTTTAAGATAAGTTTTATTCTACGTAGATCTAGAGGTGGTTCGTTTGCCTCAATATACAAATTATCTACAGGAGAGGTTCGAAAAGTTACTGTGCACAGTCGAAGTCCTTGATGGTGGATTGCGTTAAGGGCTTTAATGTAGGATGTTCTTGCCGCTCCATATACTATACGGCCGTAGTCTAGTTTAGACCTGATGAGAAAACGATACAGATGCAGACGAGTATTCTTATCTGCTCCCCATTTTGTGTTTGCAACAACTTTTATTATATCAAGGGATTTTGTACATTTTTCGTTCAGCATTGCTATGTGCGGAATGAAAGAGAGTTTATTATCAAAAATGACACCTAAGAACTTAATTTCTCTTACAACTTTTAATTGGAGTACCATTTAATACCAACTGAGGATCATCGTGGTGTTTCCGTTTAGAACAGAAATGCATGCACGCCGTTTTAGTTCTAGAAAATTTAAAACCATTTACATCAGCCCAGTTTTGGATTTTCCTTAGACACACATGTAACTGTAATTTACGCTCGATGGAATTCATATACCTTGATTTATAACAGAGAACAGTCATCGACATATAGACTTCCATGAAAGTCGTTTTTAAGTACATCAGCAAGAATGTTTATTTTTATACTAAATAACGTAACTGATACAATACTTCCTTGTGGCACGCCCATTTCTTGTTCGAAATTGTCTGAAAATGTAGATCCTAAGTGAACATTGAAATGCCTATTACTTAAAAATTTCTTAATAAAGTTTGGTAAATGGCCTTTAAGACCTATATTATGAAGATCTTGTAAGATTCCGTATTTCCATGTGGTATCGTATGCTTTTTCTAAATCAAAAAATATAGCGACGACTTGCTCTTTCTTGACAAAGGCATCTCGAATATAGGTTTCAAGTCGTATTAACTGGTCGACCGTGCTTCGATTTTTCCTGAAGCCACATTGTATATCAGTTAAAATGTTATTAGTCTCAAGAAACCATACCAAGCTTTTGTTGGTCATCCGTTCCATGGTTTTACATACGCAGCTTGTCAAGGCTATTGGTCGATAATTATTAGGATCTGAGTGATCCGTTCCATTGATTGATTGGGGTTTTACGCCGACTTCGCGATATTTCAGCCATTTTAGCAACTGAAATATGTTTGGTTTTGAAAGTTGAAGTTTCCCTGACCGCCCATGTTTTGGAATAGGAATAATTGTTGCCTGCGATCAGGAAGATGGGAAGTTACCACTTTCCCATATCATTTTAAAAATTTGCAGAAGACATTCTTTGGTAGATTTAGGAAGGTGTTGTGTAGATTTAGAATCCAGTGTAGGTGCTGTATATTCAGATTCATTCGTTCCATTGACTGAAACGTATAGGTTTGAATATCAAATGTGGAATTAAAAGCAAGTCCTTTTAAAATACAATTGTAATGATTAGCCATACAAAGACAATGTTGTTACAAACTTTGTCAGGTGGAAGCAAATCATTCCTCATGTAACCTATCCAATTCTTTTGTCACTTCTGGTTTACTAAACACGAAGGATATAGGCTCTGTGCACTTTTGTCTTAATGTGTATAATACGAGACTTTAAAATCCCTCTTATACTTTTTATTCATTCTGACAGGTTCTGACAAGTTCTTCATTCTTAGTCCATCGACAAAATTCATAATAGATATGAGGTTCTGACACCCACTGAAATATCAGCGTTCTCTGAATTTTGGACCGTTTAAAATAAGTGACATCTGGTCGTCATTTTCAACTTTATCGACATCACCAGTAATGACAGGTCCAGCTAGATTACAATTGAAAGAAGACGAAAAACGTGTAGGTGGATTTTGTATAAGATGGTCTATATCGTGGCACTGTAATTTTAGTAATTAAGAAGATTGGCTGCAATAGTAAAAGTATATTTGTAGGAAATACAAGGTGTAGACTTGATGGTATGTGAAATACTTTCATGTATAGAACCATGTTTGGCATACCCTCCATTGATGTACGAAGAAAATATTTCATGTATTATTTCTATCTTATAGCATAGAGAAAAATCGTTCCAATGCTTGTAAATTTTGGCATTATTCGGTAGTAATTTTATTTTATTTATTTTATTATTAATATTTTTTTTGTAAGTTACGACATGGCATCATTTTTGCATTTATTAAAAAAAACTGAAGCTGGGTTTAGAACATCGCTGAAGAAATCATGCTAGTTTGTTTTCATGAAAACCTTAGTAACACCTTGTAATGCCTTGGTGTTGCGAATGAATAGCTAGCCTTCCGCATGTCATGGAGTGTTCTTTATATTGAACAAACTTTCTCTGCGATAATTTAGCACCCATAGTTGCAGTCTGTAACTGCTTAAATTAAAACATAAGTTTGAAGTAAAATAATGTTTTATGCTCTGATCTAGAACATCATGGGGGAGAAGTGTCAGCTTATGGACTTCGTGAAGCCCAGAATCTCGGGGAACTATATATATATATATATATATATATATATATATATATATATATATAAATAAGATTATCAACATGACCTCTGTCAATATATAAGTTAGCTTCCTGAGAAGTACAATAATCACTGGGCCCGGAGAGCAAGGTAGATGTCGTACTTTTAGGGTAGTGAAAGCATGGCATCGACCGATAGAATTCCAATACATGTAACTGTTTTATTGTATTATTAAATAATTCAAAAAGTCGAAAGCGGCTACTAGACTTAATAAACGATATCTCGTAGGCCATCTTTGGTTACAGGTAGAGTGCAAAACCTAATCGAAAGGGATTAAAGACGCAAGTTTCCATTGGACGACGCAAGTTTCCATTGGACAACCAAAATTAATAACAAATCGTATCTATTGGGGAATTCCCAATTTATATTTAATCCGATGTGGGATATATAAACTTTTCTGTTCACCTTGAGAGCAGGTGACTAATTGTTCTAATTTTGAAGACAAGTGAGGTGAGTATAGCGTTCTATTTTTCTTCAGTTTGTTGGATTTCAGCCAATCGGAAGTTCAGAATTCTTCAGTTACACAATCAAGTAAATCAATATTCGAATGAAATGCATGTGAGAAATAACAGAAATATGTCCTGCACATTATCTGGCCTTGAAATGATTTTAGTCTTATTCCATCTATTATCTCACCCCTAACGGATATGTTTCTTTGATATACAACTTTGATTGCCAGACAGGAAAATGTTTCCTCCGGATATATCGTATAACCTTGAAAATATCGTATTTTGGCTCTCATTAGTAAAAGTACTTGGATACACCTTCTAATCTCTTACACAGCATAAAATAATTTGGACATTCTGGAGAAACTATTAAGCAGTAGAAACTGTAAAAGAAATTTAAAGAGTTAGAAAAATAGGTTTTAGAACTTGAAGGAACTATAAAAGTGAACGAAACCGTGTCTCCTTTCATCACGAAAGATACACACACATTGACATGCAATAAACATAACATTTTGAAAAACACGGCCTATACCTATACCTTTCGCCTGTACGTATTGGTTATACTTCTAAAGCTGTTTCCATCACGCTACACCATTTGCTGGTGCGCTTGTGAATGGTAGGTCAATATTTTTATATATTTAGAAACTGCGAAGTTTCGTACATCTTTTATAATTCATTATGTTTGAATACGTAGGAAGTAAATAGGAATGCCTATGCACTTCTTCAAAGGATGTTAACATTTTTACACTTATCTACAGCGACATGATTTTTTTTAAGATGAATTATTCACGCTCTTAAAATAATGTAATAATCACTTTTTATTAAACGAGATAATTTCGTGACTACAGATCCCCGTCTCGGCCAGTACTAGTATTGACATAATATTATCAGATATGCTGCCTTGTGCGCTATCCAAAAAATTGCTGCTGCTTATCAAAGAGGGCTCAGGCTAATAACCTTCAAGACCCGGAGTGTCTATTACAAAATAATCACAAAAAAACGCAACGATAAACGTGTGATTTTGATCGCTTAAATGACAAAAAACGTGTTATTATTTTTTGTATTGTTCACTGATTCATGTGCACTGAATATTATTGCACCGTCCCTGATACTTATACAGGAATCATAACATTGTCCTTTTGAAAAGGAACAAATGCAATATGCAGGGATAATTTGTTTCACGGGTAAATAGCTCATCTTGAATATTGCCCCCCCCCCCCCCCACCACCACCACCACAAGCTCATCCTAAGGTGGATCACTACACAAAAATTTAAAGCATTTCAAATGAAGTTATATAAGCTTTCACTAGTCCCAGGGGCTATGAAAGTAGAAAAAAATCCCGTTCTGTATATCTAAGCTAAATTCTAATATTTAACAACAGTATAAAACAAGATGTGTTCTTAATTCTTAATTGCCTCCGAAAGATCCTATACTAGTAAAAGCTTTTGCATAACATATGTAATATTAACACTATGTGACTACGTTGGACCCGTTCTCTAGTCAAAACCCTGGAGTTGCGAAATTTCACAATTTCTGCTTTTTCTAGAAAATGCATTTAGTTTTTATACCACATCAGCAAACTTAAAGAAGTCTTTCAAATTATAAGACAATAATCACTAAAATGATTTTGGTCCCACCCTGGAATACAAAATCTTACCCCCTAGGATCATGGAATTTTCAATTTCAGTTTACTTTCAATTTAGTATCAAGAACATTAAAGAAGATATTATTAAAAAGTGTTGCACAAATACACTACATATACCAAGTTTGACCCCGCCCTGGAGTCAGAATCTCTATCCCGGGGATCATGAAATTTACAATTTTGGTAGACGACTTCCTGTTCGACATCTTTATATGTGTGCATTTAGTTCTTACAGATGTGCGGTCGTAGAGAAGGAGTTTTTGATAGTTTTTGCTCCGCCTCTAAGACCCCAGGGATGCAGGAGTCCTGAAATTTACAATTTATGTCCCCCTTGTCCCAAACTGCAAACCAAATTTTAAAAATTATTGGAATAGTATTTATCAAGAAGTTAAAAATGTTTAATTGTTAACGCACGATGAGCGACGGATGCTGACCTATTGCAGTGTTACATGGGTTTACTCAGTTGACCTAAAAAATATTCATGAAGTTAGGAAAAGTTGCTTGTTACTATTTTTGTAAATCTAAACTCTTTTTTTTTTAAAGACTAAATTTCAGAATCATAACCAAAATCAAAATTGCTTAAAAATACTAAAATTATATCAAACTGTTGCCTTTTTATGTATTTGTCTTTTTTTTTTTTTTTTTTTACAAATTCATTTAATTTGTAAACAAATTTACAACAGGCAATGCAGTTTTCTGATTAAAATATTACCTATCATTTCTATCGGACTTGGTTCAAATTAAAACAATATTTCTGAATTTTTGTAAATTCATTTCAATTTGTTTTCTAAATTTTAGTTGTCTAATACGAGGAGTGTTCTAAAAATATGTCATTTCACCTTCTTCGCGTGAAAATCGTATAAATATCTTTCTGAAACCACATGGACACGTTAGATTGATCACTGAACCGTAGCGAAAGAAAATTTCATGTTCACAATTTCACTGACTTAGTAACAGTGTATATTGCTTTATAAGCGTATTCATTACACTATACTCAAAATGACTGGAAAAAGAGCAAACAATGCACTTGAAATTAGGGTCTATATAAAAGGTAAGCCCTTACTTGGCATTAATCCCGTAGATATCCATCGTGATGTCTGTGATATCTATGGGAATTTTCAAATGTCTCGTAGGTCTGTTTGTAGGTGGGATGCTAAATTTAAAACAGTTTACGAACAACTCAGAGATGCTGCTCGCCAAAGTCGCCCTGCACCAGTTACAATCAATAATAACACCGTAAAAATCCACCAAATCTTACAGAAAGACGCAAGATATAACGTGAGTCTATTGGCTCGGATGACAAATTTGTCGTCAGCACGTGTTTCTGGTATGTTGAAAAAAAAAATCTGCAGCTTAGAAAGATAAACGTTAGGTGGATAACTCATTTGCTTAGCGATGAACAAAAAGAGAGTCCGTGTTGACAATGCAAAGAAATTATCAAAATTCTATCTAAAATATACTAAAATACTTCTTATGATTTAGTTACTGGTCATAAGACCTGGGTGTACTATTTTGAACCAAAACGTAAGAGTGCTAACAGAATCTGGGCATCAGAAAATGCAAAACGTCCTACTATTGCTGAAAGATTACGAACTGTGAAGGTTTTATATATTATTTTCTTTGACAAAGGGCAAACCAGTCACAGGTAACTTCTATAAAAATGTTGTTTTTAAAAACTAAAGAAATATTACGAAAGTCGTCGCCCCAAAACGGGTATGAAGTATCTCCGACTTTTGCATGACAATGCGTCTGCACATAAAGCACGCACTGTGACCGAGTATTTGGAGGCGGAAAAGGTTACTGTCCTTCCACACACACCGTTTTCTTCAGATTTAGCCCCGTGCGACTTCTTTCTGTTCCCCAAACTTAAATTCCACCTACCTGGAAAAAGATACAAATCACGAAACCCTCTTGGGTCTGCAATTTATCAGTATATGATGGGTGTCCCTATTGAGGAGTATGGAAAATGTTTCCAGAAGTGGATTGATCGTCTAAAAAAGTGTATCCAGGCCAAGGGTGAGTACTTTGAGGGACAGGGACGAATAAATGGATCCAAAATTAATAAATGTGGGTGAAAACAGCCAAGTGTCATTATTTTTTAAACATCCCTCGTATATCTATTTCTAGCTGACATATTTCTTGAAGATTTTAGCCGTATACTAACAAACGACTTTTTCCTCCTCATACATGTCTCTTTTTATTTCAAAGACGAGAAGTCTTCAAGCCATGTTTTATCAAATATTTATATCATGCATCAAATCTGAGCGAAAACACTTTATTATTTCGGGACAAAACACACACAAAAAAATAATATGAAAAACTGAGAGCTTGTATTACTAATTCGATGGTGCAATCATACTTCATCATAGTTGCATAACGAGCCGTTAGATAAAATTTTGGTTTAGTGCCCATCTTAAATACTGGGGTAAAATGGCTCAGTTTAAGGCTACTTTTCTATCATTATTATTTTATGTAGATAAATTGCTCACCTTGAATACTGTTTTTCCACAGATAAATCACTAATTTTGAATAATGGTTTTATTCCTCTCATTTTTTTCTTCAGAATTGTTTTTTACCACAGGTAAATTGATTGATTGATTATATATTGTTTAACGTCCCGACCCCGTGGAGATCTGGGTTGTTAGAATAGATCCTCAGTACCCCCTGCTTTTCGTAAGAGGCGACTGAGTGGGGCGGTCCGTCGGATGAGACTGCAAAATCCGAGGCCCCGTCTCAAAGCAGGTGTGGCATGTAAAAGATCCCTCCCTGCTCAAATGTCATAAGCGCCGAGCATAGGCCTAAATTTGCAACCCTTCACCGGCAATGGTGACAACTCCATATGAATGAAAGATTCTCGAGCGGGACATTAAACAATATTTAATCAATCAATCAATTTAACGTCCCGCTCGATAATCTTTCATTCATATGAAGGGGCCTCCGTAGCCGAGTGGTTAGAGCATCACGCTCAAAATCACAAGGCCTCTCACCTCTAGTCGGCGCGGGTTCGAATCTCGCTCGCGCCGATATATGTTAGAAGGTCTGCTAGTTTACTTTCGGAAGGTCGGTGGTGCCAGTTTACTTTCGGAAGGTCGGTGGTCTCTTCCCGGGTATATTGTATCTGGGTTCTCTCCTCCACCAATAAAAACTGGACGCCACCAGATAATTGAAAAATTGTTGAGTGTGGCTTAAAACAACAATCAATCATTCATATGGAGTCATCACCATTGCCGATGAAGGCCTCTGTTCGGCGCTCAGGGCCTTTGAGCAGGAAGGGATCTTTATCGTGCCACACCTGCTGTGACACGGGGCCTCGGATTTGCAGTCTCATCCGACGGACCGCCCCACTCAGTCGCCTCTTACGAAAAGCAGGGGGTACTGAGGGCCTATTCTAACCTGCGTCGTCACGGGACACCGGTAAAATGATGTTTATCCAAAGGTAAATTGACCATCTCAAATAGACTTTATTTACTGGTAAACGGCTAACATGATTAAATGCCGACTTCCTTGTATTCTCTACGTACTAGTATCAAAATGTAGAGAAGCTCAATCTATACACATGGGAAAAAGAGTTGTAACACCAAAATTAGTCCTATATAACATTTTTGAAAACAGAGCATAATTTTAAATTCTGTGACGCAATCCAATCCGTCCTTTTGTTTATGCTATATACTTGCATTCCATTGTCTACTCTGTTTTTGCCAATGAATCGCCCAGACGATTATTTTAACCACTTTAAAAAAAAATGCAAGTTTTGGACACTGTGCTTTTGCTCTTTATTCAACGTGTACCGTTTGACATATTAGATTTAATTTTCTTGCACATCGAAATTATTGGTCCTTCGCAAATCTCAAATGCAATCCGATAGCATATTACTGGAAGGAGGAATGCAGGTATGTCACTGAGGCAAATTGGCCATCAAGTGGATCATCACCACTCAACCATCACTGACCAGTACCAGTTAACAATGACATCGAGGATCGTGCAAGATCTGGAATACCACATAAAAAAAAAAAAGAATACCACATATAAAAAAGACGATGCACTCAGAAGGTTGGTTAGACGAACATGCTTTAACCAATAGCTCAATCTAAAAAATGAATAGTTGTCATAATGTTTACTTTCAACGAGAGCAGCGCGGAATTAATTTAAGGCAGTTGGCTATTGTACAAGAAGATCCATAAAGATACCTTTGCTTACACCCAACCATAAAGCAGCACGTATGCAATGATGTCAAGCTTGCCAACATTGAAACCTAACCTCTCGGAGGAAAATTCATTGGTCGGACAAGAGTCGCTTTTTGCCACATGTCACAGATGGACGAATGGCGGCAACCACTAACTGCATATGTTGGACGATTCTGTTTGGTGGTGGATCAGTTATGGTGTGGAGCTGTGTTTCCTACGACTGTAGGATGGATCTTATCACAGGCAGGACAACCTTAATGCACACAGTTCCCATTCTTGGTCTAAGTGATTTGCCTCATTTTGATAATCACCGTCTCTGACCAAGGCATATGTTCATTGAACACGTTTGATTTGGCTTGGATTTCTAGAAAAAAATCTCAAACTTAAGTTTTATTTCAAAAGTCAAATTTTTAGTAAAATCTCAGACTTAAGTCTAAGTTCAACTTAAGTCGTTTTTTTTTTTAGAAATCCAGGCCAGAGGCTTAAGAAGACGCTTACTCCGTCATTCTAGTTACACTAGATACTGAAAAAAAATGCTTAGTTAGCAATATGCTAACCTTATTCAACTTCCATTCATTCATAACAGAATTTGAATCAATAGATAGAGACATAGTTATTTACTGTAAATTTCCCTCAAAATATCACGTCATTTTATCTTTGAAAATGAATTACAATGACTACATTTACTGATAGTGTTTTTACGTTTTTAGAAATAGAGTGAGGCTATTTTTTAAAAAAAGCCAAACATTCATTTCATATTGCAAAATTAATCATATTTAGGTTAAGAGGAAAAAATTGGTGCTGAGGGTGTTTTTCCATATGTATATTTCTGTTGATAAATTGTTGAGGTTTTTAATTTTCCCTTTTTTGACTCCCATGCATTGGGGCATTCATACGGTGTTGTCCTGTTTTTCATTAAAATGACCCAATTCTATTCTTAATTATGAAAACATGAGTCCAAAAACAAAGAAGAAAATTGGGAAAACTTGATATTTGAATTCAAAGTATAACCCACCTTTTACATTTAGACGATTGATCAAAAGAATTTCGTAATGACTTTTGATTGTATTTTTTTTTTTGAAGGTTATAAAGGTGATATTCATTAACACTTTGTCGTAAGCTTCGAAAGGAATTCCTTGTCTATTTAAAAATTGATTTTGCCGCCTTTCCGGTTTTTCAGTTTATTGATTTGAAGACCATTTGTTCGAAGGGTTTTGGGGTGGTTTTTTTTATTAATACTGCAAAATTTTACCTCGGTGTAGTATATATATATATATTTTTTTAATTCCCAATTCAAATTAGTATGCGTATATCATATGTTTTATTCACAACATTTAACTGTCTTAAACAAGTTAAAATTCGCTTAAATTTTGGAATTGTTTTCCAAGACTTCCAAAAGGTGTAATCTGCTCGGAGACTTCTTATGAAAACGGCATTGGTTTCAATAAAGGAATGAAATAAACAAGAAACAAACATCAGCAATGTACTTTTCCAAAGGAAACTGCATTCAAGCAAATGATTGATTTTCCTGGATAATCAAGCATCATTACGTATTTCCACGAGGAAAAAAAATAAACCTACAAAGCTAGAAAATTTTGCTCACGTAAAGAAGTATTATAAATATAAATCCAAAGGATCAATATTCGGTCAAATATTTTAAATGCATCAATTTCTCCGAATAAGTCATACCAGCTAGTCAAAAGAAACTGATGACATGTGTACTGAATTTCATCATCATAGGTACATTGTATGTCCTGAAGGAAAACAAAGAAGAAATGATATACGACTGACGCATTGTCAAATCCAACCACTATCGGACACACACATAACACGTGGTTAATGCATGATCGTTTATGACAATACTTAATATACGTAGTTATTCAGTTAAACAAGACTTTGTTTATACAGTTGTATCAGAGGCGGATCTAGAGGAGTATTGGAGTTGCACTCCCCCTTCCCAACTTAAAATGTTTTTGTGGTTTTTTTGGGGTTAAGGTATAAACGTGGGTCGCATCCCCTTTGAAACTTTTCTGGATATATATATATATATATATATATATATATATATATATATATATGGTATGTTGCCTTTAATACCAACTACGTGTGCATGCAGACCCATCTTTATGACGGGTATTGCATATCAGAGAAAACAGATGAACTTTATTTTGAAAATTTAATACAAAACTAATGGGATATTTTCAATGTTGTATGATTTACAATTTGTATCGATTTATGCGGAGATCTGTCAATAAAATAAATCCATTTACATATTGCCAACGGCTGTATAAGTTAATTTTTATGACGCACATATTTATTTTTATTTCTTTGAGTACAGTTTATCACATACTTTGAAACATGCATGATAATGATGAAAGCGTAAACAGAAATTTACTTTCATTTTTCCTCTACCTGGGGCATGTCTCTACCTGGGGCATGTCTCTACCTGGAGCACATGCATCCAACAGTAATATCTACATTCTCAAACTTCCATTCAAGGCGAAGTGGAAAGGGCACATTCCCATCGTCGTCGCCATCAGCGCTCCTAGTTAGAATCCTAGCAGAATATTTGGAGGGAACACATCGATAATGCCCATACCAGCAGGTGCTATTTAAACATCGTACTTCCTTTAAATGTCTTGGAAAATGCATTTCTCCTAGATCTCGCCAAAAATATTCCTGTTCACATTGCCAAGGCAAGTCGATGTTTGTCGAAAATGGTTCAGCCTGGCGTATAAGATGGCGGGGTACGCTTCGCTCGTCAGTAGATATAGGTAAGTTAGATCTGTCTAGTGTGTATCTCTGAAAGTGCGAAACGGCCGATGATTGTTCCTCCGAATTTCTTATCTGTCTTTCAAATTTTTCGATGAACTTTGGAAGGTAGCAAACAGCAGGACCGAAAACACACAGCATGAAAAGCGGTAACTGTAAAAGACATGAATACTGTAGAGAGTTTCATCATCTAACAAAATGAGCAACATCAATATGGTGTAACACGACAAAGCTGCAAAGTATCAAATCGGCCGCTAAAAATTTGAATATTCTTAATCACATCCAAAGAAAGACGTTGAAATTGCAATATGAAATATTATATTTAAAAACCCAAACAAAATTAAAAAACATTAATAATAGTATCATTTACGTAGAGCACCAATGAGTTTTCCACCCAAAAAAATGTAAATGCATGAATGATCATTTTTAGTTTCAATAGGTTAAAATTGCGACAGAACTTATGCCAGTTTAAAGCCTCAAATAAGTGCTACAATATGTATATCTAGGAATTTCAGAAAAAAACATTTAAAAAATACGGATATCACCCAAGTCTATCTTTGAAAAGTATGGTAGACAAAGAGAGTCAAAAGCGTTATCAAACATGATTGGATGAAGTTTAAAAACTACAACATTATTTATTTCCAAATTAGATTGCAGCGTGTGTACTTGAAAATTTCATTAGCTTTACACCAGATTTCACTTTTAAAATACACTTTAACACAAAACGTTCCGGAGGCCTTTGTCAGGGCGAACTGGAGACTTAAAAGCGACCAACAGAGACTTTGTCTGCCAGATTTTGTTTTCCACGCCTCTCTAAATTAAAATCTTAAATCCACTCATGCTGATAAGGCAACTTGCATTGAAGAAACTAAATTGATTTTATAAATTGTTGAAGTACCATCGTGATGGTATGCAAATCATGAATATTTAACTAGAGTTTGAGTTTCAGAAAAGTGCTTAATGTACCATATAGTTTATAAATAGAACGCAATAGCAAGACATGTCCCAGGATCAGATCTGTGCACGTGTCCCGTGATGTTGCTGGATTACCTATACTATGCATGTCTGCAACTCTGATTTACACGTCTCGGGTTTTAAACAGACATATCCAAAATATAGATATCATGAATATTTGCAGCTGTAGCATATTCAGATTAAAATAACTTTTGCTTTTATCAATGCATTTATTTAATTAATATCTGGAAACTCATAATGAGTGTCCTGGTAGCGTAGTGGTTAATGCACTCGCTTCTCACCGCAGCGACCCAAGTTCGATCCGCCGGATCGACAATGGTTGTATGTGAGAGGGTATTGTGGTCGCCCACTCGGACAAGTGGGTTTCCTCCGGGTGCTCTGGTTTCCTCCTACATCAATGACCACCTTCACGCCAAAATATGAGCCGACGAGAAGCATTGATATAAGTTGTAGAACTTGTTAATCGTCGTAAAATAAATAAAGTTTAAATTTCATGAGTTGCTTCTATATTTTACATATTCCGGGGAGTACTTGTAAAACATTCGTATAAAATGGTAAATTCATAATATTTGTATAATAATGAATAAACATGGAACGTATTGATTACAATAATTAAATCTTATATTTATGTATAGTTTAGGCCTTTATTCAATATTCTTTTTTACAAGTTATCGATATGGAATTTACGGTGGCTGGTTTAGGACAGGTGGAAGAATTATTTTTAAAATTCATTCCCACAAAATAAATTTCGTTCCTACGGATTTGGAGTAGTGCTTAAATGTTATGGTTTTAGTGGATTTCAAAAGCTTAGTAGCCTTTTAACAAGTAAAAATTGATAAAATTTTATATCGTGGGAACGAGTATTTATTTCGTGAGAACGCATTTTATTTCGTGCGAACAAATTTCGAGGGAACAAATTTTTATTTCGTGGGAATGAATTTTATTTCGTCCGAATAAATTTCGAGGGAACGAATTTTTATTTCGTGATAACGAATTTTATTTCGTACGAATGAAATTAATTTCGTGGGAACGAATTTATTTTTTAAAAATCTCACCCATCTGTCCTAAACCAGCCACCGTAGGAATTATTCTACCGAAACAATAAAAAATTGATTTCTCATATCCCCATGCGCACTTTTTAACTCAACCACTCTTAGATATGTCGCTTCTGCGGCCAATAATGAAAATGCATTCAGTTAAAATGAGAATAACTTTAATAGACAAATGATATTAATTCGTATAAAAAAAACTCTTAAATAATCGCCAGTACTAATCAATACAGCCTTATTATTGATATTCACATTGAATACAAGTAAATTTATACGAAGTTTAGACTAATTCCATGGATCATAGTAAAAACCAGTAAAAGTCACTGTATCAATCTTTAATATTTTTCTAATGCTCTACAGTAATAACACCCTGACCATAACTGTAGGGATGAAAAAAAAATATCACAACTGTTATTTCAAACATCTCTGGAGAAACATGCCATTTTGAATCAGATTTAAAGTATGTACAAACTACTTTGCTTTAATAACGAAATATATTTTTAAATCAAAATTCAAAACATTTTTATAATAGAACACACAATTCGAAGGAAAAAGAAAATGTGCTTAAATTGATTGATCTGATTGACTGAATTTGAATGTTACGTCCATTTGAATATTGTTCACTCATAATGAGACGTCATCATTAGATCTACGTGAAGTGCCACAAAGTTTGACTGATACGAATTCTCTGGGCCATTTGAATTTCAAAATGTGTCATGAAAGAAATACGCTCAAATAGATAAAACAAAACTATACATATTGTTTTGGGTTAATTACATATCTTTTCCAAGGTTTCTGGGAGTGAAGTTTCAAAAATATATTGAACCTAATATGCATTCATTGATTAGAATCAAACCCATAGAGTGGGAATATAACGGGATCAAAATTGATATCAAATAGGTTATAAATTTATTTTTAGACTATTAACATGTACAGATATCACCCCTGAGTCAGGTCCAGACAAGAACTGGAAACCAAATATCTCTCAAGAAGCAGACTTCTCATTTTTTTTTAAATTCTATTTTGTATTTAGTTTTAACATGTAAATATACGTGATACATTCTGCATTATTTTTCTACCTTGTTAAAAAATCATGAATCCAGAAAGAGATCTGCACCTTCTCAAAGAAGTGTGTAGAAAAAAATATTTTATAATCTGAAGAACATAACAGACTTATGTTGTAACAATATACACTTTACCTTTAACTTACTGTTGTAAAGAAATTAGAAACTATGACGTCAATATATCGGGGGGGGGGGGGGGGGGGGGGGGTCTGAACAAGACACTTGCGTTTAACCAAGATTAAGCCAGAGTGATTTGCTTAGGCGTGTGACCTAATGCTATATTCTTCCCAACCTAGATCACTTTAATAATAATAAAAAAAAAAAAACCGATTGATCTGATTTTCATGAAGATTAGCACTACCTTGCAATTCCTAGTTCAAACGAATCTAAAGCAATAAGCTGGATTGAATATCACATTCATTTGCAGAATATCTCATGCAAGCACGGGGTACACACAGTCAAGTCTTTTATTTCTGTCTTACTGAAGTTCAGTTAAATGTCGCTTCAATGTTTTTCCTTTATTTTAAATTTTCTGAAATAAAAGTCTGAGAACATTATTATCACTCACAGACAATATCTTAAATGTCGAATTAAAGCTAAACACGTTTGCTAACATGAATGTGTTAGCTTGTGGCGATATTATTGTAAGTTGTATCAGATTGATGTCGAAAGTCGTTAAAATTCCAAGGATTTTTGAGTCACAGTTTATAATTGTGGTTTAATGCAAATAAGATAAAAAATTCAATTTATTTTCTTCTTGATAATTACATTGTTTTGTCGAGATGAGACCACTTTATATCGATTTAACCGACACGCAAAAGAAATTTTGAAGAAATTGACAGTTGTGGTTGATATAATAGAAACTAAAGAGATCTTAAGCCGGTGATAACTTTCATCATACCTCTTTTACATTTGTGAGATGAATGAAGTCCTTTGCGTTTTCTACGAAGGCATGCCCTTATTGGTGAATGTGTTCCGAATTTACTCTAATTGTGAGGAAAAGTGAATGCATAGTTTTGATGTCCATGAAGCTCTCTACCTCAGTTGTGAAATTGATGATTGTGATTCTCTGGGTCAGGGATTCACGTCCTAGAATTTAATCAATTTTTGAAAATTTGGCATTTTTGCCCACACCCATTAAACCCTGGGGAAGTATGATCATAGATTTCACACTTTAAATTTTTTCTCATAGATTCAAAAATGTTTCACACCAAAACTGGTAACAATTGGCCTTGCAGTTTTCAAAAAGTTAGAAATGTAAAATTGTTAACGGACGACGCAGGTGACCTAAAAACAGTCACTAAATTCTGCGTTTAAAGGAAGATTTTCATGAAGGAATTGTTTATCTCCTGATATTGAAGAGTTCCTGTTGTTAGTGATATGTAAAAACTGTCAATACCTACATGTTTTTATAGGGCATTCCACAGGGAAACGTGTATATCTGATTGTTGTTGCTGTGTTATATTGATACAAGTTGAGATAAATACTCTCAAATTATACAACAAGATTATGTATAGAAGAATTTATTCCGAGGACATAGCGTTACATATTGAAATTTATCATAAAAAAATTTGTCAGGTTGTTGTTTTACAATTTCAAAGTTCTGAATATTGTAATGAAATAATGCGTTTTATGTCGATAGAAGTGTACATCTTGGGGAGAGAACGTTTCGTTTTCATTTTTAAAGGGATGTTGCTAAAACGCGGAATGGAAAGCGGAACGGAACAGACAACGAAAACTATTGTAAGGGATAAAAATATGTTTGTTTGTTTGTTTGTTTGTTTTATTTATAGTCGCCTGAGCAATTTTTCAGCTATCCGGCGACAATATGAAGGAGTCAGCATTTTGAAAAATCAAAAGGCTTATCATGAACAAGGGAAGCAGAAAGGGAAGTTCACCTCAGAATCCATCGTTTCAAAGACTTTATATTAATGCATGTGTATTTTAATATTATTATTATTATATTATTTAAAGCCTGTAATTCGTCGACTGTTGTCACGTGATTGTATTATAAAACACTTATAAAATAGATATTTCTTAAAACAGTTTAATACAGACCTTACTATACTGAAAATAGAAAGTTAATAAACCCTATTCTACTAAAAGTAGATTCCTTCCTGTCTGCAAAATAGCTTCTCTTTGATTGGCTATAAATTTTGTATTGTCCAATCACTGTTTAGTTTTCATGATGCACTTGGGTTCGTTTTCTGATTTGGAATTAAGAAGATGGCACCCGATCGATTTGTTTCGTTGAACAGGAAGTTTATGAAAATGTGGATGCTGACAACACTGAAAAATAAAATCAACTGTTACCTCGGTCGAGGTTTTCCGGGAGTATACGACTGCACAAAAGTCTTTCAGAACATTGAATTAGTTTCCAATACCCATATTCATTAACTGTTCAAACATTTCCATTAATCATAACATAGTGTGAAGACAGTGAATAAGCTTTATGCATACATCAAGTGATTTTTATTTTATATTTTGATGTTATAGTTGTAACGTCATGTTCAAATCAATAAATATTATTCACTGTTATAACCCTGGGTTGTATAAGTAATTATACCAATAATAATAAATTATAATAAAGCAACTATAGCTTTCTGATATCAATCAATTCGTCCTAGGTCGATATACATGTACGAGGGTTGTTCGATATGTAATGTGTATTCTACGATATCTCAAAAGCATTCGACTCCGAAAGTGAAATACAGAATTTCGGTCCTTCGGACGAGACCGCAAAAACCGAGGCCCCGTATTACAGCAGGTGTGCACGTTAAAGATCCCTCCCTGCTCAAAGGCCATAAGCGCCTAAATTTTGCAGCCCTTCACCGGTAATGGTGACGTCTCCATATGAGTGAAATATTCTCGAGCAACATATAATCAATTAATCATATACGGTTTTTACGGCACATGATTGATTGATTGTTTGTTTGTTTTACGTCCTGTCGAGAATTTTTCACCCATATTGAGACGTCACCAGCTGTAGGTGAAGTACTACAAATTTAGACCTATGCTTAGCGCTCAGAGCCGTAGCAGTGAGGGTTCTTTAACGTGCCAACGCCTACCGTGACACGGGACCTCGGTTTTAAGGTCACATCCGAAAGACCCGTGATTCTGACTTCTAAATGCCGAGCGTTTGGCGAAGGAGCAATCACTACCTATTTTTCGTCTTAGGTTTGACGCGGCCATGGCACGAGCGGGGCTCGAACTCACGACCTCCCGGTTACTCGACACATGGAGGAAGTATGATCTCACATATTTTACACCTAGCAGTCTTTTCAATTTTATGACTATAAAATATATATAGTTACGTGGAATTGTATTTAATCCGATAAATCCTGTGCCCCTCTTCCCGAAATCATACCTAGACGCAAATAATCGGTTCAGGATTTATCACTACGATATAAACACGTGATCGCAATAAAAGAAATTCTTAATTCGACACCTGTGCACATTGCTTTACTAGATATCCCCACTGTTATTTTCATTCTCATTTTCATATTTTTAGTTTTTGTGTTACACTGTTTATTACGACACACTGTGCATTCCGACAAAAAATTGTTTCAAAGTGCATGTCGAATTAGGCAGATTTACCTGTACTAGAAATGCAGCCCCCCCCCCCCCCCCCACTTTTAAAGTGGTTACTCATCCCCAACAATAGGTCAGTTGAACATTTGAAGTAAGTCTATAAAACATTTCATTTATATAGGTACCATGCATGCAATTTTCATTACTGTAGAATATTTTGTTTATAGTACTAGGAATTAAACCTGTTCACAAAAACTCTTGCTTACAATTCTGAAATATGTTGATTAGTTGCATCACTTGGAATAAGACTGATGGTACGTATTATATTTATAATCGCGTAAGTTTCATCATTCTACAACATACATACACTTCTGTTTGTTTTACGTCTAAACGGGAATTTTTTCACTATGTCGAGACATCACCAGATGCAGGTGAAGTGCCACAAATTTAGACCTATACGGTGCTCTGGGGGCGCATTTCAGTTAAGGATCAACGTCCAGGCGTACATGTAACACTCGTCTAGGCGTAAATAAAGGCAGATAATTGCGTTTATATTTGTTTAGCAAATCTATACGTGTATTTATTTACTATACAAGGAGGGGGTTAATATATAACAAGTTTTATTCTTAGAAAACAGTTTCAAAGTCATTAACAATTTTACTCTGCAGGTCAGTTTTATTGAACATCACAATTATATTCCAATAAGGAATTAGGAGAAATTTTTGGCGTAAATTGACTAATCGGGCTATAAGCATAAGACCTTTCAAGAAACCAAACACCGCAGCGGTATGGGTAATTTTATCGTCCCAACGCCTTCCATGATATGGGACGTTTCCGAAGAATGATCTGCGATTCCCACTTCAAAATGCCGAGCGTCTGTCGAAAAAGCCAACTCTACCTATTTTTGCACGAACAGGTGAAGATAACGAACAGTAATCAATCTACAAAGAATACAAAATTCAAATTAGAGCAAACATGGACCCCTCGAGATACTAGAAGTGGGATCAGGTGTCAAGGAGGAGTAAGCATCCCTGTCGACCAGTCACATCTACCATAAGATTTATATCTCGACCAGGTAAATGGAGCAATCAAAATCAGTGTGTAAAGAACGTCTCAGTTAGTATGAAACATGTCTTTTTACCCAATGTCAGGTTGAAATGGTAAATTAGATAACGACCGTAAAATTTGTGAAATGCTGACTTTAACGAGATTGTTGAAACCTCTGTGCACCTTAGGTTCGATGCAGTCAAAGTACAAGCGGTCATCATAAGGTTACTTGAGACTGAACTTGTCTATAAAATTTTTATTAGTTTACTCATCAGACAGAATACAGACCCTATTCAGTGGAGGATCTAGAGGGGTACGTGGATTACACCACCACCCCCTGTTGATTATTTTAAACAAAACTAGACGTTTTTGCCATTATTAGACGTTCAATTCACTCTTTACAAACCTGGGTCGTACTCCCTTGAAAATGTTATGGATCCGCCTCTATTATTGCTACGTCTTCAGGTTAAGTATAACCACACTATAACAAAGTTAGAATCTTAGAGAAGCGATCCTTTTTGCTCCTATTCAGAACCCTAGGCCCAAATCAGAATTTCATACCCTTACAGCAGATGTATAAGCTGTATTGTAATGACAAGAATGAATGCCTACGGACGAACAAAGAAGCCAGAAATATACTGAAACTTTCAGATTGTTTGTTTGTTGTTTTCCACCACACTCAACAATTTTTCAGTTATCTGGTGGCATCCAGTTTTTTATTGGTGGAGGAGAGAATCCAGATACAATATACCCGGGAAGAGACCACCGACCTTCCGAAAGTAAACTGGCAAACTTCCTCACATATATCGGCTGGAGCCAGAATCGAACCCGTGCCGACTAGAGGTGAGAGGCCTTGTGATTTTAAGCGCAATGCTCTAACCACTCGGCCACGAAGGCCCCTGAAACTTTCAGAGAATGCACGTACAATACATATAAAACTGATATACTGCTCTTTACTGATCTGGTGAGACCTACGTATTGATGACAATATTACGTACAAAATAACTGTTCTTTGTCAAAAACAGATAGCCTTTCCTTATTCATATTTCTTTAACAATGACCATTTGATTTCAACTTATAAATAATGATAGAATTCAAATGCTATAGTAAATTCATGTACTATGAAAGAGTCAAGGACTGGTGGGCGCCGATTTGCCACTCGCAACTTGGCAGATTTATCCATGAGCGTGTTTGGTGCTTCCGTAAGGTAATTATGTGTTATGGTGCTGTCACTGCCTTTTCTCTTTAATACCCTTGCATGTACTATTTCTGCTTTGATATATTCCACGCTGTTCTATGGGGGTTTAAATATAGAAAATTAACATTTTATGAAGGTTTGCTCAGCAATTACTATAAGATCTGTGAAAACATTCTAAGACAATGTAGCCTGAAAAAAAAATGTCTTTGCTTACTACCATCGAACAGATCGTTTGTAAATTTCAGCTTCAAATTAAATACAGAATGTAGGAGTCGCTTTGCTGATTTTATGTGCAAAGCTGTAATTTAGTCCAATATTATGTCGGAAATATCAGATGTAATATTTAAAGTATCTTCCTTCAAACTGAGCTTGATTTCAATAGGAGATTTGTCCACTTTGTGTAATGTTAGTAGTCATTGCTTTCTATCCATAACGTTCATTGCTTTAACCCTGGAATCCTTCATATTCAGGAGAAGGACATCAACATGCCACAGAATTGCTTGAATTAGCCGAGTTAATTCCTGTTCCATGATGGAGAATGTGTGTTAACTAATGCTGATCTCCTCGGGTATGATGGAACATGTCTTTAGTTGTTCCGATATTCCATCAAACCAAAGGTGACCGTCACCAGTCGCCAATGTGTAGTCATTCCAGTTCAATCAATGTCCTTGGTACTTCCATCGGAGCAAACAACATGACAATCGCCAACCCGCATCACGTTTCCTCCACCAAGAAGATATATCATGCAAGATTTGCAAAAAAGTATAAAGTAACACTTTTATGTAAATATATCGTTGACCTATAGGGGTGGTATTGGTTTCAGTCTTTATAAAAAGCTTATTGATTTCCGTTCCGGTCGATGACCTAGGGCCACCTGCGTGTAGTTCTTTGTTTCTCATGCATCGCTTTAGTTCTAATCAATACACGTAACTTATAAAGATAGAAGAAACCATTTCGCAGTCGTTATCTGAGCAGCATGAATTTTGGACGGAGCTTTAGTTCCCTATCATGAAATTTCATTTCGTATTTCTCGATTTACTTTTAACAATGCAGTTACTTCAGATACGTTAAACAATATATATTTAATCAATCATACGCATTTATTTACAATATAAAACATAAACGGTACCAATAATGTCTCTTCAGTGATGCTCAAGTTAAAAATGTTAGAAATCCGAAATAAGAACAAACTTGGAAGAGCAGAAAGAACCGAAAATACCAAATGGTGAAGTCAAATCTGGCAAAGGATCAGAGCTATAAATGAGGGAGATAATTCTTAATTTTGAAATGAATTTCAGCAATTTTTTATCCGTAAGTTATGCTAGTACAGACGTACTTAGCAACTGGGCTGGTGAATACCCTCGGGGACCAACAGTCTACAAGCAGAGGCATCGACATCTCGATTCAAAGAAATAATATTTTAAAAAGTCATTAGTGTAAGAAATACAAATTATAAAATGAAATTCAAGAAATTAACTGTCGTTACTGAAATGTAGCCCTACAGCTTAAAAACCTGATCAGGATATAGAGTATTGTCTTCAAGGTATACAATTTTTAAATGTAATTTTAATATATTTAGCACCCCCTTGTCGTAAAGAGGTGAGGGCTCTGATCTGTTTTATGTTTTGAGTATGAAGGTATTTCATGTAGACGGACGCTTAAAAGTTTGGGGTTTTGCCATAATTGAATGGATACAATACCATGTTCATTCAAGAATATTTGCTGCATCTTGAGTGTTTAGATATTTGAAAGGAACTAGTGTGTGAAGCTGATCGCTCTTACAATTGTACTATTTCCCAGTGATGTTTTTAAAAGGCAAACGCAGCAATTTTGGCTGGGTATGATTTTTTTCGTGACACTTGTGTCGAGTAACACAGAGTAAATGATTCTTGTCCTCGAACAAAGTGTGCTTAGACTGAGGTATAGTTCCGGTTGATTGCTTTGTGTTACAGAGAATTTATTATCTGTATTCTCATAAATGTCTTTTATATCAAGAGCAAACATGCATTTGTACACAAAAAAATTAAAATGGTGTTTATACAGGCGAAAGTTTTAAAACAGTAAAAGTGTACCAACAGGTGGATTCGAACCAGGATACCAATGATGATGATTTTAATCTATTTTTAATTATTCCGTAGATCAAACCTATCAAAATACCTTAATTTTTATTAGGGACAGGCCTGTCTTGAAGGATGTGTAAGCCAATATTCCTGCAAAAATAGACGGGTTTTTTTCTGAGAAAATGTTGTTTTAGCCAACTTTGAAGGTTAATTGAAATATTGCTAATGCGAAATTTTATGTTCAAAATCCAAATTTGAAAAATTTATAATATATACGGTAAGAAATAACAAATGAACATGATTTTCAAAGTGAAATTTTTCGGGAAATCGTTCTCTCGTATAGGTCAATAATTTTGATATTCCGAATACATTCTTTGCATTTTCCAGTTGTGTTTCCTTCATACGTTATGATAACAGAAATTGTCGCCTTTCTTATCATATAAATTAACGTTAAATCCATTGCTTGTTATTTGCAACAGTGAACAGATGTTCTGTTTCAAGTTCGTTAGATCCGGTTTTAGTGTTGTCTGTCCGCGTGTGAATATGCACATTCCTCAAACTTCGCGACTTAGTTGAAATTGCTAGGATGTATATTTTCTGCTGCACTTTTAACATTTTATTTGAATTTAGAATAATAGAGAACGCAAGTTTAGAGTTTGTCCCTCCTGGACTATTTTCCTTTAACATCGTCCAAATATGGACATCATTACCAAATATGGAGACAAGTCAAGGTCATATGATTTTCAGCAATTACATTGAAATAAGCTACAGGTCTATAAAATTTATATTTTACATACTTGAAAGTATTTATATTAACTAAAGTACAGAAAAATATAAATAATAAAATGTGTTTCTTTGGTTTGATAAACGCGAGATAAAGGAAATATTAAGGTTGCATACATTGCAGAGAGATTTGCATAACGCGCGGATTACGCATTATTTTGCAATGCTTACGACCTTCATGTCTCGTTTAAGAAACAAAAAAAACCCCCATTCTATTATTAAAGAAATTCCCATTTCGAGGAAATGAACGTTTAATTTTTAATGTCAACTACTTGTTTTGTACGTGTATATACCAATATACGCCTGACTCACTTTGTCTATGTAGTGTAGAGATTTATTTTTCTGAAAATAGAAAGTCAGACACTTTACTTATTTTCACATTAAAGGTATTTTATCTCTAGAATTATCATATTGGATCGTGTATTATATCTTTAAATCTTTCCTACCCACCTTTTTGATTTGAATGATGTTCAGATGATGGTTGACCTTTGACGTTCGCTTTACGCTGTGCGGTATAAGGCTGTCACGTTTACAAAATTTTGTAAACGTTTAAACGAATCATTGTAAACGAAACGTTACCGTTTAAACGAAGTGTTGTATAATTTAATATAATTTAATAAAATAAAATACGCACAGAATTTTAAGACCCATTAATGACCACTATGTTTGTGTTTCAGTTTTCATCGTTCTATGGAGATTGTCACCGGACGTTCCGGAGTATAAATATAAGACAGAATAAAATACACGAACATAAATATCCGGATAGCATTTAAATTGAATTCAATTTTATTCACACTGTACAATATTTGCACAATACAGATCACAAATTCACAATAAACTTCATTTTTCAAATTTTCATTTCAGTGATTTCACATTAGATTGTCCAGAGAGGGCAAAGCTGGTGCCGCGGCTTCTTCCGTCGGTTCGGTTTTAACATGGACTTCACGTGCAGCCGGTGCAGGCGGAGCAGCGCAATTCACTTTATGTTTTAATCTTTTGTTCAAAAAGATCAGTTTGTCTACGTTCTCAGCGTCAAGGGAGGAGCGCAGTTTTGTAACAGTTCCACCCGCTGTGGAAAAGACGCACTCAGAGGCAACGGACGTTTATAAATTCATTACTTCCCCTCGCAATTTGTTTAATAAGTTTGTTCACTTGAAATAATTATTCAAATAATTTAGATTGTAATTTGAACCCTGCATGATTTGTGCCACATATATAAGACATCGTTTAAACGTTTAGGGATTTTGTAAACGTTTACAGCCCAAACACGAAACGTTACCGGTTACACGTGTACACGTGACAGCCTTAGTGCGGTAACTAAGTGATTAGAGCGTTCATTTCGTAACCGGGAGGTCGTGCGTTCGAGCCCCGCTAGTGCCATGTCAAACCTAAGACGTAAAAATAGGTAGTGATTGCTCTTTCGCCAAACGCTCGACATTCAGAAGTGAGAATCACGAGTCTTTCGGATATGACCTTAAAAACGTAGGTCCCGTGTCACGGTAGGCGTTGGCACGTTAAAGAACCCTCACTGTTACAGAGTTGTTTCTAAATATAGAGCGAAAGAATGGTGTGAATTTACATGCAATCTAACATGACTAAATCAACAAGCAAAATCCATACAAGCTGTGGGGTTTTGGTTCGCGCGTGGCTTTATAGAATTTTTTTACGCAAGTGTAGTAGGAAAATATATCAAGAAGTTTTTGATATGAATATTTTGAGTTTAAAGAAACGAATGCTTTAAGGGCTCTTTACACGAATAAAGCAACAAAAAAAAGATGCATAGGTTGGTATATATTTTTGATTTGATTTGATTGTAATGTTATTTGATTGTAATAAGTGCAAAGCCCCGTGGGGATCCGGATTGTTAGAATAGATCCTCAGTATTCCTTGCTTGTCGTAAGAGGCGACTCAAATTGGGCGGTCCTTCGGATAAGTCTGCAAAAACCGAGGTCCCGTGTCACAGCAGGTGTAGCACGATAAAGATCCCTCCCTGCTCAAAGGCCCTGAGCGCCGAGCATAGGCGTAAATTTGCAGCCTTTCACCGGCAATGGTGACATCTCCATATGAGTGAAAAATTCTCGAGCGAGACGTTATACAACATATAATCAATCAATAATATAAATATAAAATTCCTTAGAAATGAAGGACTTGTAAATTTCCCCATGATGTTCAAAAATTTAAATATAATACCTCTTCTTTGAACTTAATTGAGAAATCATTGGAAATAAATTACATTCCATGTGGTAAATTGCATTCATTTTACTTATAAAGGCAACTCTATTATTATTTTCATTATTATTATTTTTATTATTATTATTTTTATTATTATTATTTTTTTGGGAAAAAAGGTTTGCTTTTCGCAAGTGCCGTTATTCGTGCGGGAAAATTTCGCTTTACATCGAAGGTATATATAAAGGTTGGGTGTAGCTCTCAGGTATATCGCATTTCCCCTCAAACAGCTACAGTTCTGCAGCTACGAATGGACCAATCTTAATATTCTTATTATAAATAATTGACAATGTCAATAACTTTTAAAATAAAAATCTCACCATTTTTCACGAAATTAATGTTTTATTTGTCTACTTTAATGTGTAGTCCCTACTGTGGAAAATGTTGATAAGAATGGCCGAAAATCTTCTAAATCTGATAAAGAATACAAAATTGAGATCAGGGCAAACAGGAAGCCCTATGAACACCGTAAGTGACATAGAGTGCCTAGGAGTATTTTTGTTGGTTTTTGTTTGAGTTTTATTTCCTTAAGAAAAATGTACTGCCAACAATGACGAATTCGTCATCCATTCGTATTAGAAGGTACAAATGCAATACAGAGACGAGGATAAGATAATCGTCAGACAAATGCAATAATAGCAAATTCTCGGGCCTTTCCGGCATATTCCGAAGTTTTCGATCATTGGATGTAAGATCTTTGTGACATGATGGACCGTTTCAATCACTATACCCTCACTTTTCACTAATTAATGACGTGATTTTAAACTTATTATAAGGAAATATCATCTTTTCTGGCAGAAATGTATGGTAAAAAAGATAATAAATCGTCTGCATGTTAAAATATAATAGGAAGTTATAGAAATACATTCAAGGTTGATTTTTGTTTGTTTTCCGGACGTTTGCAACTGACGAATGTAATAAGAACATAGAGGAATGAAGAGGAACCCACGAATAAAGAAGAATATGGTAAAGTTAATTTAAGGCCAATATATTATAAAGAAGATGAAAATGAAGTGGGATTCCGAAATGAGAAGACAGTGTATATAGGAGAAGAATACAGCGATATGGACATCGGTATATATGCCGGGATTGCATCATTTTATGTCAATGGACGCATCGCTCCTTCTTTAACTCACGCAAATGCTGTAATAGTTCAGATGGTGCGGAATAAGGGCAATAAAATAGGTGTCAGGAAGCGATTTTGGAAGCAATTGTCTCACTCGTCCGGCTTTCGTGTCAATCTCGCATGTGTTCTGTCTTTACGATTGCAGATTCGTGATGGTATGTCCTGCCCTACGCCTCTTTGAGTTCAACGTTCGATATGAAGCATTAAGGAATTTGGGAATTAATACAAACAAATCTGGAGATTTTTCGGCCCTTTCTATACTCTTTTTTTTTTTAAATCAAGATAGTGATATGGGTAACAAATATTAAAATTTTATATTTTACAATATTTCCAACGAAGAAATAAAAACGACAGAAAGGTAGCCGTCTTCATTTAATTAAAGAAATTTTACTAAATCCTTTATTAATTATGCTGATCTCATAAATTTTAAAATACTAATTACATACAGCCTCATTTTACATAATTTTCTTCGGATATGGGGAATGTGATGCCGTTTCCAAACTATTTTATCAACGATTTCATAAATTAACTACAACATAAAATGAAATGTTCATAGCGTTGTTTGTGAATACCGGTACATTGCCAAAACTGTAAAACCCGCATCATTTGCATAAGCTGTAGAAAATATGAATGCCACAAACAGGTATGAAAATGCAAAACAAGATTGCATTCGTGAAAGAAGTGGCCGTAATATCATATACCAGCCATCGGGAAAAATAATTCAAATTCTATAAACGCGACCAGATGAGAATTACAGAATGGATCTATTTTCTCGCGTGTTATTATAATTTATGTCATGTCCTAGAATTGCAATTTTATCGACAGTTTCAGTGGATACCATTGATTGATTCGGGTTTTACGCCAATTTGGCAATATTTCAGTGGATACCGTTGATTCATTGATTCGGGTTTTATGCCGACTTGGCAATATTTCAGCCATTTTACGGCGGTTAAGCAACTGAAATATGGTTGGTTATGAAAGTTGAAGTTTCCCTGACGGCCCCCAGTGAGCCTACTCTTTTTCGAAAATCAAAGAAACGATCTTTACGTGCCAAGGGGATTGCAATCCTTGACACGGGGCACCCTTTAACGTTCCATACGACGGACTTAAAAGTTAAAAATACGTAAACAGGTAAAAATATATATCATTTTGTGTATATGAATAGGTTATATTGTAAAGGATCAAATTTTCTGTAAAAGTCGCATTCTTGTAAATGTTTAATAATAAGATGATAGTCAATATTTGTAAAAAGTTTATACATTGATTGCAATTATTAAAAAGTTTATTTCGTGTCGGTGTAAAATCACTACATTCCAATAGAATGTGTTGTAAAGTTAATGGACAGTCACAAGATATACATTCAGGTTGAAGTTCTCTGTTTAATAAATAAGAATGTGTCAATTTTGAATGTCCGATGCGTATTCTTGAAATAATTACTTCGTCCTGGCATTTCATTACGATGTTACACGATTTGTTTACTTTGTTTTGAATAGAATACAGTTTACTTCTGTCACAGAAATCCCAATATATTTGCCAAAGATCATTTACATGGATACCGTTCATTGATGCAAAGCCAAATAAAGTTCAATATGAAAACTTTCGAAAAAGTAAAGTAAATCGGAAAACTGACCGGTATAATTTAATCTGATAGTTGACATAATTGTCAACACTAGAGAAAAATTGTGGGCGTTACATTAGCACTGGAGAAGTGTACCAGCATTCGAATACGAGCGAATGATTTAAACGAGAAAACGAGCGGATAATTTCAAACGCTCTTGATTTTCTTTCTATGTCTGTACTGAAACAAAGTCACACTATCAACTAATGTAAACCTTTTTATAGATATAATTTTAGACAAAGGCTATAACGAGCATTACAGATTAAGCGGGTGAATAACAGAAATAAATCTTGACTTCTATTCTATTCAATTAATGTGTTATTCAAGAAACAAAGTTCAGTTCTAGAAATACATGAAGGAATGAACTGCGACGCTTTACGCCAGCATACTTCATGAAAGTTAAATATAATATTTGCATTCTATTTTCAGTTTTTGTCGGAATGTTCAGTCATTAAGGTAGACGAACTATATCTATCAAGATTCATACGCATATTGTTCACATCAGCATCGAATTCATGAGGAAATGGCTATCATTACAATTGTTAAGGATATCAAAGGTGAAAACATATATTAAATGATGTTTTGATGATTTTTTTTATATTTCCTTTTAGTGAATACTTCATAGAATAAGACACTATACAACGGAACAAAGGGAAATCGTGCAAAACATTTTATCACAAATTTTTAGGAAATGGATTTTCATGATAAAAAAAATATAAACAACCATGCTGCAAAATTTAAAACCGTGCAATTTATAAAATTTTTCTAATTTTCGCGCATATCTGATTTTAGTTGATTTTGTAGTATAAACATACTCTACATCCCTACAATGAATAAACGTACAGCATGTCTTTGAACCATGAAATCAAAATCACAAAAAGCAAAACCTTTTGGTCTAAAAGCACAAAATTCGACTCCACAAAAATAAATGATTTTAGATAGAGACCATACTGCTGTCATGAAGATGTACTCACAAGTGGCGTCTTTCCTGTCATTTCAAATCCGTACTGCCCTCCCTCATGTATCCAAATCATTTCAGATTACTCCATTCATGCATTTTATACTTTTCAATGGGTGTGATAGTTTATTCTATCAAATCATCGACGACTGTATATATTTTTTTTATTTAATCTAGTGAAACTGACACCACAAAGAAAAAAGGGATAAAATATAAATTATTGCTCGTAGAGACACGTGGTAATTTATGTAAGCGATTGTTTTCTTGTGTGAAATTGATAACTTGTGGGTATCTTCATGATTAATGAAAATTCAGGTACCACGTGGTATTGTCGTCTGCGACTAGCAAATCAAAACCAGCACGAGACATTTCCGTTTAAGGGCAAAAACACATCATCGGTAGATCTTGAAGAATGGCAAACTGCTTTTCTCCGTAGGCGAGTTTTTTTTTAATGCAAGACACCCCCAGGATTATTTAATGTTATTTATTAACGACATAAATAATTCATGGCAAATCTTTCTTTTACAGGGCACTCAAATTTGAACTCAGATACATTTTTCTCATCTAACCCTATCAATCTGTTAAAGAAATTGCATTTAAGAATATTTCTTTGATAAGCGTTTACAGAATGACTTAAAGAGAAATGTTCAAATCAATAATTAATTGATATCTTTACTTTCCAGATTTATAAAGGAAGCGGCTTACGATTCAAAAGCTACTAGAAACAAGACATTTGAAGTGATATTTAAACTAATTAAATATATTCATAAACATCTGGAATTCTGATATTAATATATTTTTGCAGACATATATTGAAAATATTTTTGGATGCACATGATTAGTCGATTCCAACACACACATATTCATTCATTGAAACAAATTTGGAAACGTAATATTCCTTTAAAAAAAGAAATATTCATGTTTACTTTTCAGTTTTAATTCAAAAAGGTATATCAGTTAAATATTATACAATAACCAATATATAATATCCAATAATATAATGCAACCAATAAATACTATACAATAACAAATAAATAATATACAATATCAAAAGATAAATAATATATAAAATCCAAAATATAATATATAATAACCAATACATAATATACAATACTATACAGCTAATTAATATACAATAACTAATAAAAAAAAAAATACAATAATATACAACCAATAATTAATATACAATAAAACATATAAAACACAATAATCAATAAATAATACAATATTAACAGATAAATAATATCAAGAATCCAAATATACAATACAATAACCAGCGTTATATATAATCAATCTATACAATAAACAGTATCTAATATACACTAACCAATACATAATATACAACCAATAAATTCTACACAATATTAACAGATAAATGATATATAAAATCCACAATTTAATATACAATGACCAGTATATAATATATATTAACCAGTATATAATACACAATAACCAACATACAATGCATATTATTCTGTTTCTAAAAAAACAACAACATGTAAACATGTATATAACAGTTACTAAGTTACTAGTTACAGTGTAATTGCAATCAACATGTTCAATAAAAATATTTCTCATGCAGTGTATATCATATATGAACATATTAAATATACGCCAAGGAACCCAATGATCATGTAGCGTGTTATAGCGTAGGGAGAATTTCATCTTCTTTGTAAACACGTCTGTAACAATTGCCCTAAATGGTCGAGCGGCTTAGGTCACACGTTCCTACAAGCTAGGTCAAAGATCAATGTCAAGATTACAAGGTCAACAAATCTGATATCCTTGGAAAAGTTTTCTCACAAGTAATGCACATGCTAATTAATCTTACGATTACAAAAATAATTAAACTTACGATTTGAAAGATAATATTTACATTCAAATTTTCTTAAAGTAGGGTCCCGTGAGGACCCGGGTTAGAATACGTCCTCAGTACCCCTTGCTTGTAGTAAGAGGCGACTAAATGGGGCGGTCTTTCGGATTAGACCGCAAAAAATCGAGGTCACGTGTCACAGCAGGTGTGGCACGATAAAGGCCCTGAGCGCCGAGCATACGCCTAAATTTTGCAGCCCTTCACCGGCAATGGTGACGTCTCCAAATGTGTGAAAAATTCTCTAGAGGGACGTTAAACAAGATATAATCAATCAATCTTAAAGTAGGCCAAAGTTCAATGTTAAGATCACCAGATTAACGATTTTTCTGTCAATGAAAAGGAATTGCCACAAGGATTATACATATCGATTATGACCCCGTGGGGATCCGGGTTAGAATAGATCCTCAGTACCCCTTGCTTGTCGTAAAAGCCGACTAAATGGGGTTGTCCTTCAGATGAGACCATATAAAGCGAGGTCCCATGTCGCGGTAGGTGTGGCACGTTAAAGATCATTCCTTGCTTAAAGCGCCGAACATAAGTCTAAATTTGCAGCACTTCACTGGCAATGGTGACTCTCCATATGAGCGAAAGATTCTCGATAGGGACGTTAAACAATATACAATAACCAATCATCATACCGATTATGAAAGGTCTACCTATTACGGTGTAAAGCATATGACCAAGGCTAAAGGATTTGTTTTACGGTAGGCGTTGGCACGTTAAAGAATCCTCACTGCTACGGCCCTGAGCGCTAAGCATAGGTCTAAATTCTTGGTACTTCACCTACAGCTGGTGACGTCTCAATATGAGTGAAAAATTCTCGATGGGACGTAAAACAAACAAACAAATCAAACCAAATTAAGTCAAAGGTCAATTTCAAGGTCACAGCGTCGACAAATCAGGTATGTTTGAAAGGTTGATTGATTGATTGATTGATGTTTTCCGCCACACTTAACAATTTTTCAGTTATCTGGTGGCGTCCAGTTTTTGTAGGTGGAGGAGAGAACCCAGACACAATGTACCCGAAAAGAGACCGCCGACCATCCGAAAGTAAACTGGCAAACTTTCTCACATATATCGGATGGTATAAAAAAGAAGTTTAACTGGATTTATTATAATTGTAATTGGCTCACTCAAGTTATACAGTAAACCAAAACTTTAAAAGAAATCGAATTTTGGCGGAAAGATGTAAATTAATTGAAGGAAAAAGGTTGTTGTTATTTTAAGTCTTGCATGCATCAGATGTATGCACTTTGCATTTATTTTGTAATCCCCAGATGTGGACTATAGTATTTGTTAGAGGATAACGAGAACACTGTTCACTTGATTGCCAATCCAATATTACAGGTTTATGCGTTTCACAATCTTTCAAGGTAGAAACAGTAGACTTACGGAGGTGGGCAGATATACAGTAGATAGAGAAAGGTTTGAAACGGTATTGAATTTCAGAAGTAATGTCATTCTTGGAGCTAATTTCAGTAACCTCATTTCAAAGACGGCTGTAAAAGGTTTGCCACGTGTCTTAAAAGAAAATGAGACATCCCTTCTGTAGTTGTTGGGATTTGTTGGATCAACCTTTTGAAAATACAAATAATTATTGCCTTTTAGCATGTATGCGGAAAACTAACCTCAAAAATTACATTGTACATTTTCATTAACACCGGAATCATATCGACTTCAAACACTTTTAAAGATGTCAATGAATGTCTTCATTATGGATTTTTTTTTTCAGGTTTTTTTTAAAAATAAATTTCTATTAGCTTGCATTGGCGTAGGTGCCATTGAGGCCAAAACACCCGGGCGTACACATCAATTTGACAACAACGAAAAATGATTGTTAATTCTTCATTTTCTTATGCATGATTTTATAGCTAGAACAACCCATAAATGTAACCTAAAATGCCTCAAAAGCCATGGGCCTCCGGGGCCTTCGCCCCCTGTAGTCCCACCACGGCCTTGCCCTGGACCCACTGGGGCCTTAAGACGGCCCAAGCCTTTTCTAGATTTGTCACTGTGCGTACACTTTACCTCAAGGCTAACTACGCCATTGTCTTGTGAGATTTCTATTTTTCTAAAGGTATCACTTACTACTTAATTCCGGAAAAAGTCCACTCATCAATATTATTGCAATTGTTTGCAATACGTTCAGCAATCGCTTTCTGAAACATACTTCATCCGAGAAGGTTGTCCAATTTGGCATGATGAACATTAGGCGCAATGAATTGCATCAGGCTATTTTTGACAAAGTTAATAGACTAACAAATTTGTTACACAAGCAATGTACAGACTACGATCGATTCTAAACTGGGTCCGGGTTAGAATAGGCGCACAGTATTCCTTGCTTGTCGTAAGAGGCGACATATGGAGCTGTTCTCCGGATGAGACCGTACAAACCGAGGTGCCGTATCCCAGCAAAAGGATTATACATACCTATTATGACCCAGTGGGTATCCGGGTTAGAATCCTCAGTATCCCTGGCTTGTTGTAAGAGGCGACTACACGGGACGGTCCCTCGGTTGAGGCCGCATAAACCGAGGTCCCGTATCACAGCAGGTGTGGCACGATAGAGATCTCTCTCTCTGCTCAAAGGCTATAAATGCCGAGCATAGGCCTAAATTTTGCAGCCCTTCACCGGCAATGGTGACGTTTCCATATGAGTGAAAAATTCTCGAGCGGGACGTTAAACAATATATAATCAATCAATCAGTTAGGATAGAGAGTGGTTAAAGATTAGGAAACTAATTGCAACCCGACTCATCTGTGTACGAGCTATCTAACGATATATTGATCCCCTGACCCGCCATCCTTCCAGACGTATCCACGGACAAAGCCTGTCTAAACAATATATCTGGAGAGATTTGTCAGATATTTCTTCGACTAATACGACAGTACTGTGGCAGATTCCGACAACGGAGACGATATTTATCGAGCCCAGATGAGAGCAGAGAAGAACGTCAATGAGGACAGATGATTCAAGAGAAGCAGCAGCATATTCCTTCAATACTACAAGAGGCCTGTCGCGGAAACCTGTTTCACGATTAGAGACGGATGAGAAAACGTTTAAAAGCAGACGAGGCAGATGTCATTACTGCTGGGCGAAGGACCGAAGATGACGCTGTGTAAGAGAAGACGATACTGAAAAAGGCGAGGAAGAAGACAAAACAGTGATCAATCTCATAATTCCATATAAAGAATATAAAATTAAGAGTTCGTACCAGAGGTGGTATTTTTTTTATGAAAAACGACGTGTTTTTTTTTTACTGATACTGAAACGTCACCAGCTGTAAGTGAAGTAACAGAAAATTTGGACCTCTGCTTAGCACCCAGGGCCTTCGCAGAAGGGGTCCATTAACGTGCCAACGCCTATAGCGTCATGGGACCCCCGTTTTTAAGGTCGTATCCGAAAGACCCGTGATTCCCACTTCTAAATACCGAGCATTTGGGGAAGGTTTACAAGTAGACCCAAAGTTATCGTTTCGCAGGCAGTAGCAAGAAGCAGTAATGGTAAGCCATGTTTCGTTCTTGACTGTAAATATATATCAATCCAATTTACAAACATTTAATTATTTAGCTGATTATGATAATGCTTCACTAACAAAGAAACGTTGAAAAGGGAGACATTTATTTTTACATGTGGTCTTGAATATTGAAATTTAAAGATGACATTTATAGGAGTTAGAAATTGAAAGAAACCTGCTGAGAGTTTGAGAGCAAAAGGTATAGCAACCATATTCAATTTTTAGTGTTAAACCATTGACATTTACCGTCCGCGACCAATACTTCTGACATTAAAAACTGTTGCTGAACATACATGCTTAAAGATTTTACAGTAAACCGATACCACCATCCAAAAAGTGGCGATTCCAAGGTTAAAGTTCTGAAATATGAAGGAGGGAAAATATTTCAGTAAAGAAGACGGGATTAAGCGACCTTTGTGTCAGTTTAGCATCGCTCTTTTTGAAAGTTATGGAAACCATTATTTTAAAGATGTGCGGGACAAACTATTTCAGTGAAAACAGGTATTGGAATTGCTCCCAAGACTGAAAACAAGATACTTATGAAGAAGTGAATATAACGAATAATTTATCCCATAATCCCCATTATGAATACGAAGAGTAAGGCAGACTTTAAACTAGACTGTTGAAACACCTGAAACATCAACTTGTTTATTAGTAGCCCACCTCGATTGAAGAATTTATCATACACAGAACATGATCTCGCGCATTTAATCATTTCAGATGAACACCATATAGAGGTGGTGATTGACTATTTGCTATATATATATGGAAATTTCACGATGGGGAAGCCGAAGTCATCCCGTCTGACAAAAGCCGAGTTGCTAGTTTTCCGAATAACGATTACATTCAGTAAAATATCCAAATGTAAAGGAGATATGGGAGATATCTAATTCAAGTTCATTGGGATATATCGATTGATTGATTGTTTATTGTTTTACGCCAAACTCAACAATTTTTCAGTTATCTGGTGGCGTCCAGCTTTTATTGGTGGATGAGAGAACCCAGATACAATGTATATGGGAAAAGACCACCGACCTACCGAAAGTAAACTGGCAAACTTTCTCACATATATCGACGCAAGCGAAAATCGAACTCGCGCCGACTAGAGGTGAGAGCCCTTGTGATTTAGAGCGCAGTGCTCTAACCACTCGGCCACGGAATATATCGAATCGGCATATGATTGATTATATACACTGAGTCAAAAAAGAAACTTCACATTCTCTTGTCAAGGCACTTAAAACGAACAAGAGATAATAGGATGGTGCCAGTGATTTTATTTCATTGCTGAGATGTGTATGATGTAATCAATACACTGACAGTGCCACAGATCTGTTCAGTTAGGCTACACGCCGTTCCAAAACATTTGTACACAGAATGTCAAGTCACAAGAATGAAACGTCGAAATGTCTCAGTTCAATATTGAGTATGGCCGTCTCGCGCATTCACCACAGCCATGCACCGTCTCCTCATCGACTGCCTGATGTTTGTGAACACATGGTTGGGGATTCGGCGCCATTGATCTTGCAAGGCAGCGCCAAGTTCCTGCAAATTCTGCGGTTGGTTCCTAAGTTCACGAAGCCCTCTCCCTACTGCATCCCAAACGTGCTCGATGGGATTAAGGTCAGGGGACCTCGATGGCCAGTCCATGACGTTGATGCCAGCATTTTGAAGGAAATTTCGTGTCAACAACGCGGTGTGCGGCCGTGCATTATCATGCTGGAACTGTAGACCTGGACCATGAGCCGCCATGAAGGGAATGAGTTCAGGGGTGAGTACCTGATCGCGATAAGCAGCAGCTGTGAGGTTTCCATGGATGACCAGAAGTCTGGAACGGTTATTCCCACAGAAAGCACCCCATGCCATGCAACTTCCGCCCCCGAATCTGTCCACTTCCTGCACACAACACTGGGCATACCGTTCAATAGGTCGTCTCCAGACTCTTAGCCTGCCGTCCGCAAATCTGAGGGTAAACCGCGATTCATCACTAAAGACGACTCGATTCCAGTCTCTCTGGGTCCATCGGAGGTGACGTTGGGCCCACAGCAGACGCTGACGTCGATGAAATGGCGTAAAATTGGCCCACGAGACGGACGTCGAGCATGGAGATTGGCAGACCGCAACCGATTTCGGATGGTCTGTGCGGACAGCAGACCTTGAAACATCTCAGCTCTGGTTCGTGCAGCCGGCAGAAATCGGTTACGAAGGTGACGTAGGACGATGTTCCGGTCTTCAACTCGTGACGTTACACGTGGACGACCCGACCTTGGGCGATCAGCAGTGGTGCCAGTTTGTTGTAGACGATGTCGCAAGTCATACACAGTACGACGGCTGCATCCCATTGCTGTTGCGATGTCAATAACTGATCGCCCCGCTTGCAACATGCCAACGGCACGTTTACGTTGCACATTTGACAATCGCGGCATTTCAAGTACTGTTACAAATGTGGCTTAAAAGTGTTTTTTTAATGTTTGAGGCCATGGCAAACATGTGCAAATGAATCCAACTTCGATGTGGAGTTCACAACATTGAATGCACGTGCAAAACCTGATTTGGCACGAAAGGCATTTACACAAGAAATGGATGGCTATGAGTGGGTTTGGCTAACGGTTTTCCAGAGTCGACAGATAGGGATCCCATGTTGGCTACACAGGTGTATCATCAGGGGGAAAGTATTCAATATTTTACAAAAATAATTTTGTGAGGTTTTTTTTTGACTCAGTGTATTTATTCTTTAACGTCCCTCAAGAATCTTTCACTCATATAGAGACGTCACCAAGGGCTGCAGTATTTAGGCCTACGCTCAGCACTTGCGGCCTTTAAGCAGGGAGAGATCTTTATCGTGCCACATCTGCTGTGACACAGGGCCTCGGTTTTGCGGTCTCATCTGAAGGACCGCCCCATTTAGTCGCATCTTACTACAAGCTAGGGGTGCTGAGAACCTATTCTAACAACCCGAATCTGCACGGGTTAATCAGCATATGAATGATAGTGAATATTGCTAATAGGAAAAGAAAACGTCCTTTGTGTATCTAAAGGTCGAGTTGAAGGTCACATCAAGAAATTGTTTCTTCTCATGTAGAGGGTTTTGTATAAATTCTGCCCAATAAGAAATAGATGAAAGTTCAGGTAATAAAAATGCGCAATTTGTGCCCATGGGAATTTCAATAGACTGGTTCCGGCTCCAAATTTAAGATATAAACGGTTCGAACTACTTTGATACTTCCCCATCCACTCGGTTTTTAAAGAAAATTTCCATGACTCTTTGTATGAATAATATGTGAAGAAATGCAAAATAAAAATTCTGTGCGGAAATGGTTGCTATGGAAGATAAAATATTTTGGTTTCCATAGCAACCAGTGCATAATAAATTGCAAAGTGAACAAAGACATGATTTTTAAATTATAGTGACCATTTATTTGGGAAAGGCAAAGGTTACCTTAAAATAAAAGTATATGGTAATAATGAAATACTTTTACATGATGTTTGTAGAGGATTTCAGAATTGGATTATTTAAACGTTTATTGATTTTCAGTAAATTTGTTAATTTTATGGTTTTTTAAAGAAAGTTATCGGGAAAGTGCCCAATTGATTGATTATATGTTGTTTAATGTCCTGCTCTCGAGTTTTTCACTCCTATGGAGACGTCACCATTGCCGGTGAAAGGCTGCAAAATTTAGGCCTATGCTCGGTGTTCATTCATGGCCTTTGAACACAAAAGGATCTTTAATGTGCCACACCTGCTGTGACACGGGACCAGGTAGTGATTGCTCCTTCGCCAAACGCTCGGCAATTAGAAGTGAGAATACATAGGTGAAGTACCACACATTTAGACCTATGCTTACCGCTCAGGGCCGTAGCAGTGAGGGTTCTGTAACGTGCCAACGTCTACCGTGACATGGGACCTCAGTTTTTAAGGTAATATCCGAAAGACCCGTGATTCTCACTCCTAAACGCCGAGCGTTTGGCGAAGGAGCAACCACTACCTATTTTATTATTGCATAAAAATTTTATTATTGCATTAAAAAGACGAACTGTCCGAGATGAAACGAAAGCCTTTGAGTCCCCCAACAGCGATTGGCGTTCCTGGTAACGCGATTACGAGGTCATGTAATAATTGTCATAGAAAGGATTGATTGATTGATTCGGGTTTTTCGCCATGTTGGCAATATTTCAGCCATTTTACGGCGGTTAAGCAACTGAAATATGACTGGTTATGAAAGTTGAAGTTTCCCTGACGGCCCCCAGTGAGCCTACTCTTTCGAAAATCAAGGAAGCGATCTTTTACGTGCCAAGGGGGGTGTAATCCGTGACACGGAGCACCCTTTAACGTCCCATCCGACGGACTTAAAAGTTAAAAATACGTAAACAGGTAAAAATACATATCATTTTTGTGTATATGAATAGGTTATATTGTAAAGTATAAATTTTTTCTGTAAAAGTCGCATTCTTGTAAACGTTTAATAATAAGATGATGGTCAATATTTGTAAAACGTTTACACATTGATTGCACTTTATTAAAAAATCTATTTCGTGTGGGCATAAAATCACTACATTCCAAAACAATGTGTTGAACAGTTAATGGACAGTCACAAGTTATACATTGAGGTTGAAGTTCTCTGTTTAATAAATAAGTATGTGTCAATTTTGAATGTCCGATGCGTATTCTTAAAATGATAACTTCGTCCTGGCATTTCATTACAATGTCACACGATTTGTTTACTTTGTTTTGAATAGAATAGTTTACTTCTGTCACAGAAATCCCAGTATATTTGCCAAAGAATCTGTGTAAGGAATTTTAAACTGTACAATATCGTAGTGCATTTGTTGCCTCTTTGTCTGCTTTGTTGTTACCATGGATACCAATAGGACTAGGAATCCAGCAGAACTCAAAAATTTTAATTTGTCATAGAAAGTGACACCGATCCATTATGAATCGGGCAACACGTCTTGTCCCTACCAGTCCTGTGAGGGGTACCAGGTGTGCGATATTGAAGCAAAACACTCAGACCATAAGCATGCTGTTAATGAGGTAAGTTCCTTACGTCAAAAGGTTATATATATAATAAATGTACAAGTGAAGTAAATGAAAATACTTGTGAAATAGGAATACCTATTCTAATTAATGAATTTATTACGGAATTTCGAAAATTTAAAATCATAATATGTATGCAAAATAATAATAATAATATACTACCTAATTTTATCCACGAATTCACATGGGGAAATTTATGTAATATACTGTTCAAAATACAAATGCTCCGCGGGACACTGGTGAAACTAAAACTTGTACTTGAGCCAGCAATACTGTCTTTGGATTCATTAAACATGCACATATTGAAAACCCAGAGTATTCAAAATGTGGAATTCATAATCATTTAATATTTACCCTCAACAAACAAAACAGTAGCTGTGATCAATACAGTAGCTGTAATCCTAGTATGGGACCGGTCGCGGTAGCTCAGTGGTTAGAGCGTTCGCTTCGTAACCGGGAGGTCGTGAGTTCGAGCCCCGCTCGTGCCATGGCCGCGTCAAACCTAAGACGAAAAATAGGTAGTGATTGCTCCTTCGCCAAACGCTCGGCATTTGGAAGTGAGAATCACGGGTCTTTCGGATATGACCTTAAAAACGGAGGTCCCGTGTCACGGTAGGTGTTGGCACGTTAAAGAACCCTCACTGCTACGGCCCTGAGCGCTAAGCATAGGTCTAAATTTGTAGTACTTCACCTACAGCTGTTGACGTCTCAATATGAGTGAAAAATTCTCGACGGGACGTAAAACAAACAAACAATCAATCAATCCTAGTATGGGTAGGGATGGGTTGGACAGTCTTTATAAATGAAATATCACAAGAAACATTTTTTGTTATCCAATGCAATATCATTTGTTTTATTTTAGGTAGCAAAAGAAATCAATGATATCGAGAAGCAACTAAAGAATATAAATGATGAATTAAACAGCATCAGACTGTTTCAAAACCAGAACAATACCAATTTTGTGTCGGCAATGTGCCCACTATTAAAATCTTCGCATCCTTTGAAATGTGAGGGTAAAGAGGGAGCACAAAATTGACAGCGGGACTTGCGATATATTTAAAATCGCTGCTAATGGTCAAATTCCTGAAGATCATTTCCCCTTCTTGCATAAATAGCCTGATGATGAAGGGGAAATCAACAGTCACCGGCAAAGTTCCCAGCTTTGACACTGAACCAACTGCCACTATGTCAGATCCACAAAAGCCCAGTGCTACAGATGCAGTTGAATGCAAAGCATCCCCAAGTAGTACTGATCATATAAACCAGCCGATGTGGTCGGCGTCCAGTCCAGCATCTGTCCAGCAGCCATTACATGTACTACAACAGAGCTCTCCATTTCAAATTTCACAGAACAACAACCTTTATTATCCAACAACTCCTTATCAGTATTTCATGTACCCAAATCATGGGTATGATGTATATGGAAATGACATGTATCGCATAAATTTGACCCCTTCTACTGCGAGTCCGCCATTACCATTTAATTCACCACCAAAGAACCCGCCATTACCAAAGGACTGTGATATGTGAAATGTTTGAATTGATATTTCACAAATATTATAGTGTAGCATTGTATATGTTCTGCAACTCTGCTGATTGGTTTGAGTTTGAAAGTTAGTTGTACATTTATACTTTATACATGTCTTGGTGGTTGATACGAAACAACACGTAGATACTTTAATCTTTGCTGTAATAAAGAAGTTAAATAATTTGTTTTTCAAATTGGGAAATACAAGAAAAAATGGTGTTTGATTGTAGTCGTACGAGTTTGATTCATTTTCATTTATGTAACTTCCAGGAGTTTCAGAATGTATTCCCAGTTATGAAATGCTAAGGTGCAGCAAGTTCAAATAAAGTTTGAAACATTCAATTCATTTAAGTATAGTTTACAGATAGTTCAGTGTACCCTTCATCTTCTTTACAATGATTGAAATTTACTATTTATAAACAAGATACATTTGTGGCAGCAAAGTAATTTCTAGTACCCAAGAAAGGTCATGCCACAAAAATGCAAATGATTGATTGATTAAATATTGTTTAAAGTCCCACTCGAGAATCTTTCACTCATATGGAGACGTCACCATTTCCGGTGAACGGCTGCAAATTTAGGCGTGTGATCGACGCTTATGGCCTTTGAGCAGGGAAGGGTCTTTTACGTGCCACACCTGCTGTGACACGGAGCCTCGGTTTTTGCGGTCTCGTCCGAAGGACCGTACTATTTAGTCGCTTATTACGACAAGCAAGCGGTACTGAGGATATATTCTAACAACCCGGATCCCCATAGGGTAAAAACGCAAATGAATATGAAAGCCCTGTCACTAACCATTCAGAACTTGTAGCTTAGTGAACGTTTATCAAAATTAGGTCAAACTTCAAGGTGACTGATCTGTCAACATAATTTTATTTTTGACAGCTACAGTTCTGCAACTATCCATTGATACAAATAAAATCATGACGCCTATTTAGTAATTACAAGTGTCGACTTCAAAATAGTGCTCATTCCATAATCTTTTGAACAAGAATAATGTTAAACAAGAGATTGATAGGCCATATCGCTTACCCTGGCCTATATTAAAGATTTTCCTTATACGCATGTAAAACTTCGAACTGGAACTTTTCTGACCCCAGAGGTTGTTGAGAAAATTTTAAATGACTCCACCCAATTTTTGTGGTCATCTCCCCCTTTGAAGTGGGCATGGTCCTTCACTTTAGAAAATTTTAATCCTCTTTACCAAACGATGATTTGTACCAAGTCAGATGAAATTGGCTCAGTGGTTCAGAAGATTTTTAAAATAAATAAGAATGTGTCAATTTTGAATGCCCGATGGGTGTATTTGAAATAATAACTTCGTCCTGGCGTTTCATTACGATATTACACGATTTGTTTACTTTGTTTTGACTAGAATAGAGTTTACTTCTGTCACAGAAATCCCATTTACATATAGTTTAATGTTACATTTGAAATATGTGTAAGAAATCTTAAAATGTACAATATCGTTTTGTAGTGCATTTTTTGCCTCTTTGTGAGCTTTGTCGTTACCATGGATACCAATATGACTAGGAATCCAGCAGAACTCAACTATTTTATTTTGTTTAGTTAGAAGATAATACTGGTTTAAGATGTCTAAAATATATGGATGATCAATATTCATATTACTTCTAGACTGTAGACAAGATAGGGAGTCTGAGAATATAGTGAAGTATTTGTCATTAGAAATTTTCATGTACTCTAACGCAAGTTGGATAGCCTTTGCTTCATCGGTATAAATTGTTGCTTCATTTGGGAGTCGTGCGAAGAAAACGTTGTTATTGATTATTGGAACAGCAGCTTTATTTTGGTATTTCGAATCATCTATATAAATATCAGTTGTAGAATGTTTAGATTGTTTTAGTTCGGATAACTTTTGTTTGAAAATAGCGGAATTTGTTTATAGATTTTTTTATATTCAGAAAGTGAAGTGTCAACTTTTGGTTTTAGTAATTTCCATGGTGGTATTTCTGAACGTGATGAGGGTTTTATGATGTCCATAGATAAGTCAGAATCGTGTTAATGTTTTTTGACTCGGAGACCAATTGGTTTTATACACGTCTTAGTTTTTTCATACAAATCTTCAAACTATGGGTGGAAAACGCAGTTAAATGCAGGATTGTCAGTGTTAGCTTTTAATTTAACAACGTGTTGTAAGATAAGTTTTATTCTACGTAGATCTAGAGGTGGTTCGTTTGCCTCAATATACAGACTATCTACAGGAGAGGTTCGAAAAGCTCCTGTGCACAGTCGAAGTCCTTGATGGTAGATTGCATCAAGGGTTTTAATGTAGGATGTTCTTGCCGCTCCATATACTATACAGCTGTAGCCTAGTTTAGGCCAGATGAGAGAGCGATACAGATGTAGAAGAGTATTCTTATCTGCTCCCCATTTTGTGTTTGCAACAACTTTTATTATATCAAGGGTTTTTGTACCTTTCTCTTTGAGCATTACTATATGCTTAATAATAGAGAGTTTATTATCAAAAATGACACCTAAGAACTTAATTTCTCTTACAACTTTTAATTGGAGTACCATTTAAAGCAATATAAGCTGTCAAAATTGTTATTTTGGGGTCCCTAAAATTTAATCGAAATTTTGTAAACATCTACCTTCTAATACCTGATTTTATCGATTAAACTTTTGACATGTTGTATTTTTTGCATTAAATGTAAAAATTGTTCGACAGTTGAAATTAAGTCTTCCCGTACCTTAATTTTTCCGACATTATTTCCGTATGCAATGACCTAAAGTTGAACTCATTCGGCAAAATCAAATGCGCAAGCGCAATATTTCCGGTAAGCACGAAAGATGTCTGACACGAAAGGTTCGAAGCGAGGGAGAAAGCCGACTTTGACTGATTCGGGACGAAAAAGATATAAAAACATATAACAGCGTTAACAATGCCAAAATAATGATGGTAACTATATTTTATCTCACCTCGCTGTCCATATTTGAATGACCCGGATACAACCCGATCCACCCCGATCAGTATCAGAATCATTCGTGTCAACATCGGTTACCTTCGGGATTGTCGCCGACGATTAATCAGCTGCCGTTGTTAGGGTCAAACGGAATGTCGAGGAATATATTTTTCATCACGTAAAGGTGTGTAAACGATGCATAAGAGAGGAAATTCGATGCAGTTCTTTTTTTTCAATCATATCAACGTTCATTTAACCTCTTTTAATGCCACTATAAAAGATTGCAATTTTGGCAGCTTATATTGCTTTAATACCAACTGCGGATCATCGTGGTGTTTCCGTTTAGAACAGAAATGCATGCACGCCGTTTTAGTTCTGGAGAATTTAAAACCATTTACATCAGCCCAGTTTTGGATTTTGTAGAGACATAATTGTAATTTACGCGCATCATCATCGACATATAGACTTCCACGAAAGTCGTTTTTAAGTACTTCAGCGAGACTGTTTATTTTTATACTAAATAATGTAATTGATAAAATACTTTTGTGGCACGCCCATTTCTAGTTTGATTGATTGATTGTTTGTTTGTTTTAACGTCCCGTCGAGAATTTTTCACTCATACTGAGACGTCACCAGCTGTAGGTGAAGTACCAAGTATTTAGACCTATAGATACATTCAACAATATAGCGAATACTATTTCTAAAATCTCATCAAAAGACGACATGAGCACAAATTTCATCTCATTCAAGAATACAGAAGAACGGAAAACTTTAAATGTTACAACTGAAAACAATGAATGTTATAACGAACCATTTACTTATGATGGATTACTAAAATCTCTAGAAAAATCTCATGATACATCTTTAGGTCCGGACCAGATCCATGATCAAATCATAAAACACCTTCCTAAACCTCCTTCCTAAACCTATCAAAGAATGTCTTCTGCAAATCTTTAACATGATATGGGAAAATAGTAACTTCCCATCTTCCTGGTCGCAGGTAACAATTATTCCTATTCCCAAACATGGTCAGGATCACCCAGATCCTAATAATTACAGACCAATAGCCTTAACAAGCTGCGTATGTAAAACCATGGAACGGATTATCAACGAACGCTTAGTATGGTTTCTTGAGACTTATAACATTTTAACTGATATACAATGTGGCTTCAGGAAAAAACGAAGCACGGTCGACCAGTTAATACGACTTGAAACTTGTATTCGAGATGCCTTTGTCAAGAGAAAGCACGTCGTCTATATATTTTTTGATTTGGAAAAGGAATACAATACCACATGGAACTACGATATCTTAAAAGATCTTCATAATATAGGTCTTAAAGGCCATTTAAAAACTATTAGAAATTTTTAAGTAATAGGAATTTCAATGTTCGCTTAGGATCTACATTTTTTGACAATTTTGAACAAGAAATGGGCGTGCCACAAGGAAGTATTTTATCAGTTACATTATTTAGTATAAAAATAAACAGTCTCCCTGATGTACTTGAAAACGACTTTCGTGGAAGTCTATATGTCGATGACTTTGTTCTCTGTTATAAATCAAAACAATATGAATTCCATCGAGCGTAAATTACAGTTATGTCTAAACAAACTCAAAAACTGGGCTTATGTAAATGGTTTTAAATTTTCTAGAACTAAAACGGCGTGCATGCACATCTGTTCTAAACGGAAACAACACGATGATCCACAGTTGGTATTAAATGGTACTCCAATTAAACGTTAAGAGAAATTAAGTTCTTAGGTGTCATTTTTGATAAAAAAAAACAACTCTCTATCATTCCGCATATAGCAATGCTCAAAGAAAAATGCACATTTGATGTAAGAAAAGTTGTTGCAAATACGAAATGGGGAGCAAATAAAAATATTCTTCTACAACTGTATCTCATCCGGTCTAAACCAGACGACGGCTGTATAGTATATGGAGCGGCAAGAACATCCTACATTAAAACCCTTGGTGCAATCCACCATCAAGGACTCGACTGTGCACAGGAGCTTTTCGAACCTCTCCTGTAGATAGTTTGTATATTGAGGCAAACGAACCACCTTTCGATCTACGCAGAATAAAACTTATCTTACAATACGTTGTTAAATTAAAAGCTAGTAATGACAATCCTGCATTTAACTGCGTTTACCATCCACAGTTCAAAATTTGTATGACAAAAATAAGAGGTGTATGAAATCAATTGGTCTCCGAGTTTAAAAAAAAACAACAAACATTTACATGATTCTAACTTTCCTTTGGACATTATTAAACCCACATCACGTTCAGAAATACCACCATGGAAACTACTAAAACCCAAAGTTGACACTTCACTTTCTTAATATAAAAAGTTTGAAACAAATTCCTCTATTTTCAAACAAAAGTTAGCTGAAATAAAACAATCTGAATATTCTACAACTGATGTTTATACAGATGGTTCAAAAGACCAAAATAAAGTCGCTGCTGCTCCAGTAAACGAGAACAAGGTTTACTCCGCACGACTCCCAAATGAAGCAACAATTTATACCGCTGAAGCAAAGGCTATCCAACTTGCATTAGAGTACATTAAATTTTATGGCAAATACTTCACTATATTTTCAGACTCCCTATCTTGTTTACAGACTATAAGTAATATCAATATTGATCATCCATATATTTTAAACCAGTACTATCTTTTAACAAAACAAAATAAAATAGTTGAGTTCTGCTGGATTCTTAGTCATATTGGTATCCAAGGTAACAACAAAGCAGACTAAGACGTAAAGAATGCACAAAATGATATTGTACATTTTAAAATTTAAAACACAGATTTAAAATATATCATAAAACTATATGTAAATGATCTTGGGCAAATATGTTGGGATTTCTGTGACAGAAGTTAACTGTATTCTATTCAAAACAAAGTAAATAAATCGTGTAACATCGTAATGAAACGCCAGGACGAAGTTATTATTTCAAGAATACGCATCGGACATTCAAAATTGACACATACTTATTTATTGAACAGAGAACTTCAACCCGAAGGTATATCTTGTGACTGTCCACTAACTATACAACACATTCCATTGGAATGTAGTGATTTTACATCCACACGAAATAGACTTTTTAATAATGTGCAATCATTGTAGAAACATCTTATTATAAAATATTTACAAGAATGCAACTTTCACAGAAAAATCTTATCCTTTACAATATAACCTATTCATATACTCAAAATGATATGTATTTTTACATGTTTACGTATTTTTAACTTTTAGGTCCGATGGACTTAAAGGGTGCCCCGTGTCAAGGGTTACAACCCCCTTTGCACGTAAAAGATCGTTTCCATGATTTTCGAAAAAGAGTAGGCTCACTGGGGGGCCGTCAGAGAAACTTCAACTTTCAAAACCAACCATATTTCAGTTGCTTAATCGCCGTAAAATGGCTGAAATATTGCCAACTCGGCGTAAAACCCCAATCAATCACTTTCCGGTTGACTGAGACAGTCAAGATTTTCATTCCTTGTTTCAATACATTTTTTATTCCCGAGTACAAAATTGCACGATTATCGAATCTCTCTTTAATAAGATATTGAATGTCAAACATAGCTAGTGATGCTTTTCATCTAAAGTTGAGTACTGTGCTGTAAAGGTAAGGCAGGCAAGGAAAGATACGACAAGTTAGCCGACGTTTATGGGTCTTCTGCATCCTCATATTGAGACGTCACCATTTATAGGTTTTGTACTACTAACTTAGACCAACGCTTAGCGCACAGGGTCGTAGCAGTGAGGGTTTTATAACGTGCCAAAGACCTGCTGAGACATGGGACCTCCGTTTTTAAGGTCATATCAGAAAGACCTGTGATTCTCACTTATGCTGAGCGTTTGGCGAAGGAGCAATCACTATCTATGTTTACGTCTTCGGTTTGACGCCACAGAAATTGTGCCATACCTGCTGTGACACGCGACCTCGGATTTTGCTGTTTCATCCGAAGGACCGTCCCATTTCGTCGCCTCTTACGAGAAGCAAGGGACACTGAGGATCTATCTTAACCCGGATCCCCACGTATCAATTTTGTCAAAATCATTTATTACGTATGAAGGTATATAGCAGAATAATGACTGCGGCTTTCCTTTGCTCTTTGTAATAACCATGGTAGAATTATATTATTGGCGTGAAAATGAAAGTTTGAAAATTATGAAGTTTCTCTATTTCTACAATTTTTATAACTACGTTGGAAAGTGAAGTTAAGAAGATTATGAAATCCTTCGTCGACGTCTAATTAAAACTTTAATTTTGTTGTCTAGACGTATGTAGAGAAAAAGCATTTCTTTAAAGCTTCCATTATTTATAGAATGTAGGGATAGAATCTGACTGATTAACTGCCACTTTCACTGTTAGTAGAAGATAAATCATTTGACACGTGATATCAATGCATGTGGGGTGAATGAGGAGCGGACGAAATTGATCTATAACATGGTTGCATTTTGATTTATCGCGAAGTAACCGATATTATCAATTTTTCGGTTTATCAAGTTCTTGGAAGTCTGCACAGTTTTATAACGATGTTATGTAATTCGCTGCTATAAGTACTTTCTGTTCTGAAATGGTGTCACGTTTGTTCGTTCTCAGTATTTGAAAAATCAAAATTTTTAGTGAAATTTACATCTGTAACGACTTCTAGCGAGCGTTACTTCAGGGTGATCATATTAATTTTATTTACGCCGCAGTGGAGTACAAAGACAGGGGCAATCTAAAGCATTAAGCTTGGTTCACATTTGAAAGATCGCTGGATTTCTACCTTTTTATTTCAATTTCTTTGTCTAATATATCTTTGTAATTCATATATTTCTTTAGTTTTTTTTTCCGTATATGAAAAAATATTAAGGAACTACCTGAGTCATCTTGGCATATTTTTTTTTTCAAACACTTTAATTCCCCCAGACCATTCCATCTTGTCCGTGAGGGTCAAGATGCTGGAAAAAATTTACCATCATACAAACAATCCTACTTTAAGTATCCCTTTCTGTAGACAACGAGAAGATCACTTCAGGCACTGCTTTTCTACATGGACACAACGATAACATATCCAGTGTCGGAAATTTGACTAACCCACCAGGAAATAACATGAATGTGATGGGACTTTTTCCAAATACACATGGACGCAAACGCAGCCATGGACATCGTTTATATGAAAGACCTAGTATACACGATGTCACACTTGACGCGCTTTTATCTTACATCAACAGACAATTAGGTCCACATCATATTCGCACACTGTTCATTAAGAGTTTTGAATACGTTATTTGAAGAAGCCACAAGTAGTGATCCATATGTGGATTTTTGCACACAAGAATATAGACTGAATTCTATGATCATGGATGTTGCCCATCACAGGCTCTTTAAACCACCGCGGGTTTTGGATGATATTACTTCCGAATCTAGCCGCCAGTTCCTTAAACATAAATTTACTAACAAAGGAATTGACGCCGTCAACATAAGCAACATTCTTCGTCATAAAAACGTTCAGTCTTGTATTCCAGAGTATTTCAAGTTCAAGTCCACACCTTGTATTTCCTACAGATATACTTCCACTATTGCATCTAAACTTTTTAACTACAAACAAACTTTGCAGTGCCTAGATATAGACCATCGCGACAAATAACACGTAATCATAGGTAGTGATTGCCCTTTCGCCAAATGCTCGACATTTAGAACGGAAAGTTCCGGGTCTTTAAAATGGAAATAACAGCAGAGGTTGACACGTTCAAAAACCTCACTGCTACGGCCCTGATCGCTAGGCATAGGTCTAAATTTGTGGTATTTCACCTACATCTGGTACCGGTCGCGGTAGCTAAGTGGTTAGAGCGTTTGCTTCGTAACTGGGAGGTCGCGAGTTCGAACCCCGCTCGTGCCATGGCCGCGTCAAACCTAAGACGAAAAATAGGTAGTGATTGCTCCTTCGCCAAACGCTCGGCATTTGGAAGTGAGAATCACGGGTCTTTCGGATATGACCTTAAAAACGGAGGTCCCGTGTCACGGTAGGTGTTGGCACGTTAAAGAACCCTCACTGCTACGGCCCTGAGCGCTAAGCATAGGTCTACATACGTGGTACTTCAACTACAGCTGGTGACGTCTCAATATGAGTGAAACATTCTCGACGGGACGTAAAACAAACAAACAAACCTACATCTGGTAACGTCTCTATATGAGTAAAACGTAAAACAACCAAACATTGAAATACTGGAAATAAAAATGTTTCACGTTTTTTGCTTTACTCAGACGTGTTTGGTTGTTTTGTCTTTGGGTTGTTTTTTTTTTTATTTGTTTTTTTTTCACTTGTCCAGGTTGCAACAGGAATTTTGAGGAAATATTACATTTTCATTGTGTGATACGACTAGAAGATCGGTCATAGAATCAGTATTGGGACGTCCCGTGAGGATCCAGGTAAGAATAGGTCCTCAGTACCCCTTGTTTGTCGTAAGAGGCGACTAAATGGGGTGGTTCTTTGGATGAGACTGCAAATCCGAGGTCCCGTGTCACAGCAGGTGTGGCACGATTAAGATCCCTCCCTACTTAAAGGTCATTATAAATATTTTTTTTTGTATACAAGCTTGTATATTTTACTTCAATTTTCTTCCTTGAATGGGGGCCGAGTGGTTAGAGCATCGGGCTCAAAATCACAAAGCCTCTCACCTCTGTCGGCGCGTGTTCGAATCTCGGCCGCGGCGTTATGTGAGCAAGTTTGCCAGTTTACTTGCGGAAGGTCGGTGGTCTCTTCCCAGGTACATTGTATCTGGGTTCTCTCCTCCACCAACAAAAACTGGACGCCACCGGATAACTGAAAAATTGTTGAGTGTGGCGGAAAGCAATAAATAATCAAATCAATCAATCAATAATCAATCTTCCTTGAATGCATGTTTGCTCTTGATATAAAAGACATTTATTAGATTGTTTGTTTTTTATATATAGTCGCCTGAGCAATTTTTCAGCTATCCGGCGACTGTCACTATTACCGGTGACGGGGCTGCAAATTTAGACCTATGCTTAGCACTAATGGCTTTTAGCAGTGAGGGTTCTTTTACGTGCCACACCTGCTGCGACACGGGACCTCCGAAAGACCCGTGACTCTCACTTCGTAATGCCGAGCTCTTGGCGAAGGAGCAATCACTACCTATTTTAACGTCTTAGGTTAACTCACGACCTTCCGTTCACGAGGCGAGAGCTCTACCACTGAGCCACCGTGATCGGTGACAATTATTAGAATACAAATAATAAATTCTTTGTAACTAAAAGCAATCAACCGGAAATATACCTCAGTGTCAGCATGCTTAATCCGAGAACAAGAATTGTTTACTCTGTGTTACTCGATGAAAGTGTCACGAAAAAAATCATGCCGAGCAAAAATTGCTGCGTTTGCCGTTCAAGAACATCACTTGGAAAACATAAAATAGGTGTTTATACAGGCGAAAATTTTAAAACAGTAAAAGTGTGCCAACAAGTGGATTCGACACTAAAAAGGCCTGACTATGTGAGCTATACTAACTATGAATATAAACTGCATAAATATGAACCACGATGGTAGAAATAGGTTTTCGCTTTTTTGTAGGTTTTTAGTAAATTCGATCCCAGAGCAGGGGTGTCCCTAAACAAATCCAATTTTAGATTATTCCTTAAATCAAAACCTATCAAAATGTCATAGTTTTTATTAGGAACAGGACTTCTATGCCAAAATTCATGCAAAAATAGGCGATTTTACTGAGAAAATGCTCTTTTAGCCAACTCTGAAGGTTAATTATGATTTGCTAACATGGAATTTATGTTCAAAATGCAAATTTGAAAAATTCAGAAATATATATGGTAAAAAATAAATGAATATTGATTTTCAAAAGTGAATTTTTCAGGGGAAATCGTTCTCTCTCATAGGTCAATTCTTTTGATATTCCGAATACATCCTTTAAGCCTATGTTCGACGCTTACGGCCTTTGACTTGCTGTGACGCAGGGGCTCGGTTTTTGCGGTTTTATCCGAAGGACAACCCCCATTTAGTCGCCTCTTGCGACAAGAATGGGGTACTGAGGACCTATTCTAACTCAGATCCCCACGGGAATCAAGAAGAGGCAGTTGTCATTACTGCACAACCTCCACAAGAATTGAACTGACCTTGAAAGTGTCTAAATGACCTTGGGATAGGATCTGATTGATTGATTGATAGCTTGTTTGTTTCCGCCACACTCAACAATTTTTCAGCGTCCAGTTTTTGTAGGTGGAGGAGAGAACCCAGATATAATGTATCCGGGAAGAGACCACCGACCTTCCGAAAGTAAACTGGCAAACTTTCTCACATATATCGGCGCTAGCGGGATTTGAACCCGCACCGACTAAAGGTCTTGTGATTTTGAGCGCAATGCTTTAACCACTCGGCCACGGAGGCCACTGGGATAGGATCTGGACACATCCGCAAGGCTGTCTATAGTTCTTTGTCAGATTTCACTATCACGATTTACCAGTCAACTTCTATTTCATCTATAACATCATATTTCTTCGTGCTGCAAACATGAGATATATACTTTGAAAGCACAGGAATAATTTATTTGAAATAGTAAAAATAACAAAAATAATCTCTTTTTTTAAAACTGTTGTAACTGAGACATAGGATACATTAGCAGAAAGTCCCTAAGTTCTGTCTAACATAATTTTCTGTATCTAAAAATACAGTACATACGAGGTTTATTTGAAGACGGCATAAGTTTTAAGTATTTTACTGAATTGGATTATTTAATTAATTTCTTTAATACATAGTTCTTTTCACACACACACACACCCTCAAATAAATTTTCACCTTACGAAGGTCATGAAAATCCCTTATATTAACCATTTCGTTGCCACGTCAAATTCGAGAGTGCCAACGTCATTTGAACGGATTTTGTCAAAATTAACTATGACGTTTTAAAACTAGGCAATGTCATTGTATATTAGTCTGTCAATGTTTGTGACGTCGGGTACCTTGCGCACTTGCATTTCGTAGCGGATCCCGTGGGAGAGGTTGACTTATTGGTATATTAAATTTTTTAGCTCTAGACCAATGCGTCACTTTGCCGCATAAAGGTTGCCGTTCCAGGATCCACCATGGCGATTTTGATGGCCTGTAGAAGGCGTCTGTTGGACCGAACGGCTCCCGTAAAGTTCGTGCCCCTGTTCATGAGTTTTCTTGCTAGGTCAATCGACGAAAAGAAATTATCAAAGTATATATCGTATCCTTTGTTGAGAAGTGAACTTTCACGTAACAGTGGTCCCCGGAGGTTACCATCTGCCGCAGGTTGAAATTTCTTCTCACGGTAACATGTCATTTTAACAATATATGCGGTGGCACTCTCTGTCAGTACCGGAACTTAACTCCGACTTTCGAGTGCTTTGAAGGAACACATGTTTTATATTGGAGCATTGACATCCTCTTTCGTTACCACAAGAGATTCATCCACACAAACGTCTTGTTTCGGACGGTAATAGCGTTCAAACATAGTGTTAGCAAAATCCAAAAGAAGTTTGACTTTACTGTTTGGTCTATAAAGAAATCGGCATTTTCTATAATGAATCCATCCAAGGGCCTCCGTGGCCGAGTGGTTAGAGCATCGGGCTCAAAATCACAAGGCCTCTCACCTCTGTCGGCGTGTGTTCGAATCTCGGCCGCGGCGTTATGTGAGCAAGTTTGCCAGTTTACTTGCGGAAGGTCGGTGGTCTCTTCCCAGGTACATTGTATCTGGGTTCTCTCCTCCACCAACAAAAACTGGACGCCACCAGATAACTGAAAAATTGTTAAGTGTGGCGGAAAGCAATAAATAATCAATCAATATAATGAATTCACAAATATCGCTTTACTTTGCAGGCAACAGAGAAATGATCAAACTTGAATCACGGGAAGCTTTCATGTAACTTTAAACTTTTCTGGCCCAGTGGTTTCTTGATTTTTAAATGACCCCCACCTTATTTTTGAGTTTGCACTTGAATCGGCCCGATGGCACTCTACATAGTTTGCAAATCGGCTCTATGGCTCATACTTAGTGATTTAATACAGCGATATAAAGAGAACATATTAATCCATAATAAAAAGTCAACGGGACCAGTAGCGACCGACAAAAAAAAGATTTTCAAAACTTTTTATGGGGCGGGGGTTAATGGTGGTCTAAGTTGGATCATCTACAACACGTCAACCTGAAGATTGTTTACCGGCCATGCGAAATAGTCTAGGTTAAGGAACCGGTCGCGGTAGCTCAGTGGTTAGAGCGTTCGCGTCGTGAGTTCGAGCCCCGCTCGTGCCTTCGCCGTGTCAAACCTAAGACGAAAAATAGGTAGTGATTGCTCCTTAGCCAAACGCTCGGCGTTTAGAAGTGAGAATCACGGGTCTTTCGGATATGACCTTAAAAACGGAGGTCCCGTGTCACGGTAGACGTTGGCACGTTAAAGAACCCTCACTGCTGCGGCCCCGAGCGCTAAGTATAGGTCTAAATTTGTGTTACTTCACATTCAGCTGGTGACGTCTCAATATGAGTGAAAAAAAATTCTCGACGGGACGTAAAACAAACAAACAATCTATCTACCTTGTAGGTCATTATAAAAATTCTGATGTCATTTTGAAAATTCTGATGTATTATATATTTGCTGGCAGGTCCTGGAAAAGTAAAATTTCCATACTATATTCTCCTTTTTTAAGCTCTTATTATTGTTATTATTATAATCGTGCTCGGCTGTGGAGTTGGATTGTATTCACGAACTCGCAAGCACATAAAAACTTCATCATCAAGATTAATCGGTTCTGTATTTTCAATATGCTTTTGCCTTTTATTTTCCAAGAAATAGATAAACTTTCAAATATGAACTTAGTCAAAATGCCCTGTTTGATATTATTCCAGTTTCTTTACTTTGTGGCATTCATTAAAAAGATTATCTGTTTGTCATTTTAATAAAAATAAACAGTTCAATTACTTTGGATCTCAACAGCCGGTCATCCATTGTTATAATTCTGTCTATTAACTGCAATAGTAGCAGGATGGATCAGAGAACTTAACCCAGGTTTGTACCTTTTCCACCAAAAAAGGGGGATGAAGAGCCCACAGTGGCAAATTTTATTTTTGTTAAAATGGTCAGCTAAAGGGTAATTGCAAGCCTCGTAACCCCCTTCCCCAAAAATCATCTACTTACAAACTCTGATTCTTTTGATGGTCTCCTTGGGGATCCGGGTTGTTAGAATAGATCCTCAGTACCCCTTACTTGTCGTAAGAGGCGACTAAATGGGGCGGTCCTTCGGATGAGACCGCAAAAACCGAGACCCCGTGTCACAGTTGGTGTGGCACGATAAAGATCCGTCCCTGCTCTAAGGCCGTTAGCACCGAGCATAGGCCTAAATTTTGCAACCCTTCACCGGCAATGGTGACGTAAACATACGAATGAAAATTTCTCGAGCGGGACGTTAAACAATATTTAATCAATCATCTTTCGATGATTTACGATAATTTAATGGGTTTGTAGGTCACTTAAGTCACTCAGGTGACCTATTGCCGTTGGTCTTCGTCCGTTAACAAGTTTTCAGTTTTAACTTCTTGAAAACTGCAAGGCCAATTGTTACCATTTTTGGTGTGAAGCATCTCTAGAGTAAGCGGAATATAAATTGTAAAATTTATTATCTTACCCCCTATGGTCGCAGGGGCAGGGCCAAATATGTTTTAAAAGGCTGTATTTTTTCTGAAAAAAAATTCTTCTCTACTGTCACACATGTGGGGGGAAAACTAAATGCATGGTTATGATGTCCAAGAAGCCCTCTATCAACAGTGTGAAATTTATGGGTCAGAGATTCAGGCCCAAAGGTGTGGCCATATAGTGAAAATACATACGAAATCTTTTCAAACCTTCTCTACTCCCATGTAATTGCAGGAATTACTAAATGAATGGCTATAATGTCCACTCATGAAGCTTTCTACTTAAATTGTGAAATTCGTGGCTCCTGGATCAGGGGTTCAGGCCCCAGGGTGGGGCCAATATGATCATATAGTGAAAATGTAATAATTCTTAGAAAATGTTATACTCAACTCACTCACACAGATGTGTGTGTGTGTGATTATGATGTCCAAGTTCATGAATGTATGTATTTTGTAAGATTATAAACATGTGCACTGAAGACTCCATAATGAGGCTTATATGGAAATATGAGACTCCCTTTCTGGGCTATAATATGTATGGGCCTCTTGTTTCATTTAGCAGACTAGAGGTGAAATGAAGTGCCGAGAAGGAGTAAGCATCCCCTGTCAACTGATCACACCTGCCATGCAACTTTTTAATGTAGAAAGTTCTATTTCAAGTGGTTCATATCCTCCATAGTGCATTACATATTTATTTTTTTGCATCCCACACTTCAGAGAAACAAGGAGAGCTCACGGCGTGTGTGAAAGGTCAAAGGAAATGCTTACTCCTTCTAGGCACTTATTCCTTATTGGATTTATGAGATATATCACTGTTCAATATCTTCATCATTTTATAAGCATGTTAACTCAGATTATTATCGAAATAAGAATATTTCATGAAAGGTTTATATGTCATAATCAGCAAACTGCTGTACACATGATATGGTGCATGTCTGAATCCTGTGTTTATGCTTTCAAGGGAAAATGTAGTTTTCTGTGCTTTATGTTTAAAAACTACAAGTTGCATAATAATGGAGGTATCGGCAATTTGCCATAACTTATTACTTAAAATTTCAAACACATAATGTGTTGTTTTCATTATAGCAATTATCTCATTCTATAGAAAGAGCAAATTTTAATCTGTTCACAACCGAAATCAACCCATTCTGAAATGAAAACAATCAAGATGCATGGTGATCTTAACACTATCCTTACTTGTGTGTGATAAATCTAGTTATTGTTGAAAGCACAATCCAACAGGTCAATATATAAAGCTGATTTACGGCTCAAATACTTCAAATGCTTCAGTTTATTTTACGTATCAATTCTATTCCTCTCCAAATATCCAGGTAAGAATAAATTCTTTGGAAGACAATAGTTCATTTCATAACACATGAGATAACAGTTCTTCTGTAAAGGAAGAAGGTTTAGTATTTAGTGTACCCTTCGACACTTGAGTTGGTGGAGCGTATATCGTTTATGTATATGACGGTATAATTTATGAAGAAATGTCTTACATTGACCAGCAGTATATCATAGCAATCACAAATTTCTGCCACCAAAATGACAGCTATTGTAACTTTAAATGATCACAGGAAAAAGAAATTGTTAGATTAAACTGTTACATCAGTTAAACAGCGTTTCCTCTTTTAAAACAGAAAAGGATTTGATTTTAATCTGAAACATTCTACGCTCCAATACAGATAAACTTTCCCCCACAAATCTAGCCGTTGCAAAGCAGCTGAGAATGTCTTGATAAACGAGTAGCTTCGCGTCACATTGCATGGAAGAGTTCAGTAAAGGGAAACAACTATTGGGCAACTCGGAAATCACGTATTGCATGATTGATTGCTTGCTTGATTGATTATGATTTTACGCCATTACTACGTCATAGTTTATTGGTCAAATTATATTGTTAGAACGATTTAAGTGCGCGCCTTTTTGTGGAGTCCCTAGATGAACGAACATCACGGAGGTTCTGTAGATCATTTATGTCGCTGTAAACATTTCAAATCCTCACATCTTAAAAGAAGTAGAATAGATCAAATTGTATGTACATGGACATTTCTATTGGTATATTGAATTCTTTATATATAACAAAAAAGTCCTTGTGTTGACCTTGGCCACAAACTCACCAAATGTCTTTATTTTTCGTCCCCAGAGATTCGGGGGTTCTCTAATCCCGGCATTTTTTCCTATTTAACCTTATTGAACTAAACTTTTTGTAATGAAAGTCGAGTGATTGGTGTGACTCCTTAGGCGGGGAACGTGTGCTTTGATGAAATCCTCAGATTGATGTCTTTTGATGAATAAAACATACTTCTTTCCTTGACATATTTCGACTTCATACGAAAATTCTTAGTTTTCCATCAGAAGATCTTGTACCATTAAATCACTGTAATTCACCATTTTTGAAGTCTGTTATGATCAACAAAACCTATTCAATGATCGCCAGATTTTTATTCCCTAAACGTATCTCACCACACGATAGAGGGGCATTATGTAACGTGAACACAGAAAAATTGAGGGCGGTGCACTTCATTATATATATATATATATATATATATATATAAAGATTGTATATTATTTAAATTTAATGTCTCACTTCAGAATCTCTCACTCATATAGAGACAGGGAAGGAGCAGAAGAACCTCGTCTAACCCGTATCTCCACGATATATAGATATATATAATATATATATATATATATAGATAGATAGATAGAGCCACGATATATATATATATATAGAGAGAGAGAATTGAGTTGCTCTGTTAACTGATGTGCAACGCCGTCGTAAATTACCATTCATAATCATTTAATGCTCAATTTGTACATACCTTTGGTGTGGAGGTAATTAGAAAGAGAGGGAGAAAAAACTTTGTCTTTCACAACTTTTCTTGTGGACTTTTTTTAACTAACAGGACTAAAACGCCCAGGGCCTTCATTCAATTATACAATACTCTTTGAATGGAACATCTCTGTGCAAGTTTCACGATTCTTTGTACACTTTCTATCATCGCAGAAAAATATCTGTTTTTGTAGGAGTAACGTCTCTTTAATCATCTTTCCCCCAGTGATGAAACTTATTTTTATACACGGTATTTCTGTGTCCTTTTATTGACTGCACTATCTCAACCATGTGTGCCCGTCCGTCTGTCTAAATATCGCACTTCCTTGTCACTAGAGGTCCTCTTACATCTTAAGAGATAGTCCTATTGATGTGGATTTCAAGATCATTGTTTGTGGATAGACAAGATACATGATGGCTATTCGATAAAGTTCAGGCGTCCGTATGATGGCTATTAATGGTCGAAATACTATTTCTGAAAGGTTGTTTGATTTCAAATTGTAGATTGTAGGTGTCAATAAGATTTCAGACATACTGCATTTGACCTATATTTTTCACTTGAGTGGCCAAGCTATTATTACATGACAAGTTACCGATAGAATGTTCTAGAACAATGATACTTATCAAGATTATATCTGTGAGGATTTACAGCATCAGATTTGGTTCAGGTCCTGAAACTTACTTCTATTTAAGGATTTAATTTTATTTCTAAAAGTATACGAGGTCTAAACTACGACGCTTCACACTCGTTAGCGCTGCATGTTAAGTACGCCGACGTGAAACATTGCAGTTCATATCCCTATGTCCAAATCTCCTAATCTGTGGAAATTATACTTAAACAATTCATAAGTCCAGATCTTCTAATCAATGGAAATTATACCTAAATAATCATCGCACTAGTCAAATGCTATTGATTGATTGTTTGCTTGTTTGTTTCACGCCCCGTTGAGATTTTTTTACTCGTATTGAGACGTCACCAGCTTTAGGTGAAGTACCACAAATTTAGATCTAAGCTTACCGCGCAGGGTCGTAGCAGTGGGGATTCTTTAACGTGCAATGTCTTTCGTAACTCGGAACCTCAGTTTTTAAGGTCATATCCGAAAGACCCGTGATTCTCACTTCTAAATGCCGAACGTTTGGCGAAGGAGCAATAACTACCTATCTTTGATGGGGCCATGCTACGAACGTGAATCAAACTCACGACTACCCGGTTATGTAGAGAACGCTCTACCACTGAGCTACCGCAACCGTTACTGCTGTACCATCTAGTCAATGGAAATTATTCTTTAACAATCAAAAAACTCTAATCTATATTAATTATAACTAAACAATTAACAAGCTCTAATCTCTGGAAATTATACCTAAACAATTAAAAAGCACAATTCTTCTAATCGATAGAAATTATACGTAAACAATCAACAAGCTCTAACCTTCTAATAGATAGAAATTATTCGTAAACAATCAACAAACCCAAATATAATGCTGTATATTCTAATCAATGTTGTATATTCTAATTATACTTAGATAATCAACAACCCAAATCTTCTAATATGTAAAAATTAACAAGCCCAAATCTTCTAATCAATGGAAATTACACCTAAACAATTAACAAATTTAAGCTTATGGACACGGGTTAGAATAGATCCTCGCTGCCCTTTGCTTGTCGTAAGAGGCGAGTTAACGGGGCGGTCTCCCGTGGGGATCCGGGTTAGAATAGGCCTTCAGCACCCTTGCTTGTTGTAAGAGGCGATTAATGGGATGGTCCTTCGGATGAGACCGCAAAAACCGAGGCCCCGTGCCATAGTAGGTGTAGCACGTTAAGGATCCCTCCTTGCTCAAAGACCGTAAGCGCCGGCATAAGACTAAATTTTGCAGCCTTTCACTGGCAATGTTGACATCTCCATATGAGTGATAAATTCTGGAGATTGACGTTAAACATTATACAATCAATTATATGTTGTTATCACTTATACACTGTATGGTATATGTGATTGTATATTACGTAGAGAAAGGATTATCTAAGTTTTGGAACTTGTATCCAATCCTTTTGTCTAACTGGCAATAAAATATGTTGAACTCAATCAATATACTCACTAGTTGTGTAAGCAATTCTATGGTGATTAAATCACTCGTACTGTGAAACGGGCGCTATAACAAACAGCATCGTATCCTGCTAATTACAGTGGACCAACATTACCAAGGAGATGAAAAATTCATATTATAATCACTTGCATATCATGTCGAAGGATCATGAATAAATTCTGCTGTTATAATGAATGGTAGGCAGATCTTTTCCTTATTTTACTGACTCGTACCGATTGGTGGAGCAGAGTATCTAAAACAAACGAAGAGTTAGTGAAAGACAAATAAACATATGCAGTCGATTGGAAAAGTTTGATAGACTAATTCATATACTTCCAGTTCCTCAAACGTCCACGTGTGTGTGTGGTTAAAAATCATCATCCTGGTTTAATTAGCACTAATTTTAAAAGAAACAAACTATTTCATTTGGTATACAAGTTTTTATTGGTTAAAAAGCAGCTTGTAATTAACAGCAATTAATCTTTGTTCACAACAAACGTCAGGTAAGAGTGATTACATGTTGAATAGTCTACTTTAATGGTCGATGAAAAGAATTTCCTTGTTTTATTGTCGAAAGTCCATACAGGTGTATAATAGCAAACGACCTCCGCCAAGTTCTCTCTCTCTCTCTCTCTCTCTCTCTCTCTCTCTCTCTCTCTCTCTCTCTCCAGGTCGCACCAAAATTAACCAATATTTACCGTCACCAAAACCGGCTTGTATCTTTTGTGGCAAAATTAAAATAAAATTGATGTGATCTGTATTTCAACTTGTCCACATATTAAATACACACAAACTGGACCGAAAACAGTTGCAGACAATAGTACCCCTTGCACGGATACTCATTTTCTATATTTGCCGATGGTTTACATACCTTAAAAGGCTGAGCCACTGAAAAAAATGCACGTCTTATTTAAAGATATCTATCCGTCATCCTTTGGAAGGTTTGCAACATCTTCATGCTGCTTGGAGAAAAGTCGATCAATTTCATCAACTGCTGAAAGGAATAATTCCCTTGTGTTGTCGTTCCTTTACTAAGCATGGCACAGAAGATGGAGCCTGTTTATGTTTAGGCGAAAAACTACCAGAACAACGACCAACCACACAGCCCTCACAAAGAATAAAAAATTAAGAGTTGGAAAACACGGACCCCTGGATATACCAGATTTAGGATTAAGTACCCTGGAGGAGAAAACATCCCCTGTCGAACGGTCACACCAGCCATGAGCCCTGTATTTTGATCAGGTAAACGGAGTAATCCGTAGTCAAAATCAATGTGTAAACAACGGACGTCTCCATATGAGTGAAAATTCTCGAGATGGACGTTAAACAATATACAATAAATCAATCAATACGACCTAACAATTGGTATGAAACACGTGAGACAGCATTTGACCTAATGACAGGTTGTACTGACGAACTAGATGGTTATAACGACCATAGAATTTGCGAAATGCTGACTTTAAAAGAGACTGTAGAAACCCCTATAACATCAACTTGTTTGTCAGTAGCCTGCCTCGATTTAGAATCTGATCTTGAATTTTTCTCATATAGTTTATTTCAGAATATATAACAATAATAAATAATATATAACACACTTTCATTTCTTGTTAAAATAGTGAATACAGAGATCTGTGATATGGCATTCCTTTAGTATCTCTCTCAGAATCACCAACAGTTACAACTCGCGCTCCTGAAGCATATATCCGAACAGTACCCATGTGACAACGTGATGATTGCATGAAATTCATTGAAAATTGCATGAAATTCATTGAAAATTACATGAAATTCTATTTTCATTCAGTTTTAATAGCGTTGTTGCATAAACAGATACATGTACTAACAAGATTTTAAACTGATTTTATTCAAGAAATAATTGAATTTTGGTCAGTGGTTTAATAAATATATTTCAAAACAAAATTGAACGTAAAATCGTAGAAAACAATTTGTCAGTACTGTTTACGGAATAATTCCTGAGAAGGCATTATAATGGTACGGACGTCTGGGTTTTTTTTCCCCCAAGTCTAGACGAAGGTGAAATAACGCTGTGTCTTGATCTGCGCAACGGTGTCCATTTTGTATCCTGCGCAAGTTCCGTACCACGTGTACGCTTTGCATACGGGCTTTTCTTTCAATACGAAACACTTTGATCCCATAATGTTGAAATAGATCTTGCCCAAGAAATTGGCATTTGGCGACAAGGACTGCTGAAGACATTGGCGAAATCTGAATTAAAAGCAAAAAGAAAATATTTTACATGTTTTGTTGATATTTTTTTTAAAACACTTGACAATACATATAATCCCTGGTATTATGATAGCGAGTGGTGTGCTTCTTTAAGTTCGAGTTCTCAGTAACTGGGTTTAAGTAATTTTGTGTATTTTAGCACTAGGTATAATGCATTGCATGCATGCATAACGTAATATATTTAGAGGTATTTCTCAGATAATTTTCTACCATTACATTTAAGTGTGTATATATAGATAATTTACAATGTACCGTAATGAACCCGACTCCCGCTGTTTTATTACACATGGAAAAATAAAAGCATGTGAATGAGAAATGGATAATTAGCTGGTGAAACTAACACATATATACAAGGCACACCTAGGGTGTTTATGTCTGATTGAGTCCACAACAGTACTACAGAAAACACCTACAACTAAGTATTCATAACACCCAACCATCCAAGAAGATTAGCAAGGTCTGACTCAAATAGAAAAATATTAATGTTCTCAATGTGGAGTCACCTATATATTTTTATGTCACCATTCGTTAAGTAAGGAGGAGGGATGCATAGAAATTAGCCGTTTGGGTTTTGAAGTCATATGCGATATTCCCCTTTGATGCAAAGAGTTTCTCAAATAAAAATTAACATTTTTGTTCGGTTAGATTTTTATTTGTTATGAAATCAAGACCGTAAAAATTATGATCCCAACCTCCACCTGTTTACTAACTGTGAAGTTCTTTGAACATCCGTGTAGAAAGATTTACAGATTTAAAGTCAAGCCTTCTGTCAGGTAAATCAGAGATCCCTGTGATACAAAACTTATTCAAATGGCATAATTTAGAAAGTCTTTTACATAAAACAAACAAGTGTCAGTTTCATATCAAATTAGACACGAGATGTTTTTTTTTATGACTAATTAGATTTTAGGAGATGGACAGCGTTGTTGGTTTATCGTACCTCAAACACTTTTATAACATCTTGACTTTTTCGAACTCGGATTGTTTCCTTCTGGTATATTTTTTTTCTCTTTTATAATGCGGAATTTCATTTATCTGAAAATACTCGTACGCGAACGGTTCTACGCTGCTGTCAATTTTTATTCAGGATTCATGGTGAATGAGGGGGGAAAAGATTCAAATATTTAAGTCTACAAATATTTATTTAAGAAGATTACTAGGTCGAGATGCTCGTGTTCTCGTTTTCTGTAGAGATTAATTACTTAGATATCAACAGTTGCTTTTCTCGTCTTTCAAATCCAGCATAAAACAGTATTTAAAGTGACAGAATTTCTGTCAAAACGATATTTAATCAGTGTGCCCTATTCTCTGTGATAAGAAGGTTTTAGTTACAAGTACTGGTAACACTATGTGAAAGACACCTGTAGAAGAAAGTTTGCTGAGATCAGTATACAAATTTTAACTGTCTCTGCAGACTTCATTAAAAAAGAACACTTGTCTTATTACAGTCCACATAGTTTTTTTCATTAATTTTGAAATGCAAATGCATAATCCCTAATGTATGCTTTATTCAACAAACTCTACGATAGAGGCGTTCATGATGCAACTAATTTGAAATAAATTCACCAGGACAAATACCATGAATTTCAAAACAATTTGCAATGAAATTGGAATTTTTCGAACATTTGAGAAGATAATGTCCAGAAGACCTGAGATGGTCGAATCTACACCAGCTGTGCGTTTATTTGACTTCTGTGTGACCACCTGATTGTTATCGGAAGGTTTCGTGTAAAAGACTGAACTAAGGATCAAATAAATTCACCCAAAGAAGGCTATCATTAAAATTGATTAATACCCGGGAATTTTAGTCCGATCCAAACAAACCAAGATCTTATCATCGCCATGACTTGCTGCAAAGAAGAACTATAAATGATGCGTGGCCACGAGAAGACTGTGGATTAATTTATTTTAAATGCCAGAAAACTCATAATTACTGGTCTTTTGGAATAGTTGACATGATCTTAAAAGGATCTCCGCGATCCCCTTCAATTTCTGAATTTATTGCTCACTAGAAAATTCAAATTTGTGTTGTCCTTATTTATGACAAAACCAAAAGAAAACAAAAGAACTTCCATAAATATACCCTGAACAATTATCTGCGTTTACCTTCGTATGGTTTTTTCAATGAACAGTTAGATTGCGAATATGATTTCTCATCCATGATTTCGTTATAATTAGGTTAAATATTTCTATTCTCTCTTCATAATATATTGATGGCATGCAAAAGAAACGGAAATTCCAACTAAACGTCAATAATTTTTGATAATTCATTGTTAGGATTTTTGAATTGCATGATATCATAGACATTCCCACGCAACTCACTGTTGATTGAACTCGGTCACACTACGCGTTCTCGTGTCAGCGAGACAGACCCCGATTAACACGTGCACGGATACTTCCGACGGGTTTTCATACGTCTCAGACTTGGCTGTTATTCTTCTGGTATCTGGTCCAATATTGAAATTCGTTTCTCATATTGCGTAAAGGTTACCTAGGTTACGTAACGATGCACGCAACAGAGCAGTGCAGTTGCTATCGGCTGTTATGTTGTTCAGATTCTCAAGCTCGGGTTATACGATGGGTTAAAAAAATTCGTGGGAAAATATAGATTAAAAATCTTTTCAAGAACAACAGGACCAGGGTGGCTTACGTTAGCGCTGTGACCCATGAGCCTCTTGCTTGCGGAAGTGTCAGTGACTAACTCGATATTCATTGTTTTATCCAACAGAATAAATGGTGGTTAATTTATTGAAGCATTGAGAGACATCGTCACGGGTGTAATACAATTATATGACAATCTTGTTTGCCTTTAAATATACTCTCTGTCGTCCTTGTGTTACTAGCAAAGAAACCACAATAGTTACCATATAACACACCCTATACCATATATACTAAGTCTTTATATATATATATATATATATATATATATATATATATATATATATATGTCAAGATGCATTCAATATTCTGTTGGACAAGTGCCTAGGGGTCATCCAAAATCCTATATCATAATTGTTGAAATATATTTAATACAGTTGAGGTCCTGAGACTCCTAAACCATATGTATTCCTGCGCATATATCTAGGTGCATTGAATATTCCGTTGTCACTAGGTCATCCCAACCACTATGATTTGTTTATTGTTCAAATGTCTTTAAAACGACTGAGATTCCCATCCTAAAAGCAAATATATTTTTTGTCCGTCGTTTTTCTACTATATTTGCCCCCCAAGGTGAAAAAGAAAATTTGATTTGGCTTCTGCATAAAATGTAAGATCAGTTCCGAGAGCAATGGTGAACAATGAACAAGTTTTTGTGTAAAATGTATGAGAAGTTCTAGGAACCAGGTTATATATTTTTTTTATAAGAAAGAAAGATCATTTTTTTTACTCCATTGGGTCCTTGGGGTAGAATTTAAAATTCCATAACTTTATTGCAAATCTACAGGAAAACACCTATCATCTTCCAGATTAATTGGTTACTGTTTAAAATAAAAGAAGAGTTTAAGGGAGAAGAAAGTGTAACAGACGGACGGACGGACCGGGGTAACAACAATACACCCGAACTTTCTTTAGAACGTGCGGGTATAATAACAAAAATATTACCTAAAAGTGGAGGTTGCGTTCTTTTGTATGTCAATAAATATCTACCTTCTTGACAGTAAAAAGTTAACTTTAAAAGCCCTTACACACGATGGCAGATATAAATGGAAGCAAACATGAAAAGTTCATTCATCCCCTATTTCACTGAAAGAAGAGCCCTTGTGTTGTGGAGTGGCCCTCCTGTAATGGAGAGTCCAAATTCAATCACCAAAATCAAACACTTGGTCACTATTTATGCAAACGCTTTACGACTGGTTAAGAACTTGGTGCCAACTATTAACAGCTCTAAGTATTTGGGAGAAAGCAGAATCTTGTAACTTGTCCTTGCTGCACAATTTCAGTAACCCGATTTTTATCGCGTTTCTTCTTTTACGTAATAAAATCTTTGAATTATTTTTGACAGAAAAGAAAATTGTATATAAAGAGTTAGCGTCTACTGACATCCGGGGGGGGGGGGGGGTCAGGGGGTTCAGAAAGGTCGGGGATTGATCATAATTTAAAAAAAAAAACTAGCATGGATATAAGGGGTTTGTGTGGTCCTTTTTGTCTGGTGTGTGTGCTTCATCGAGAATATACGTCTCAAAAATCAGAAATTGGACACCGTGTTCTGCAATATGTCGTCAGGAAAAATGCGGAGTGATTTTTCTTTTTGTGTAGAATATATTACTTTGCCAAAAAACACTTCCCGACCCGAAGAGAGAATTATAATTTTGCTCAAACTTTAATCTCACGCCACAATAACTCTATATCGGGATCAATTATACGTTTTATGAGTAAACTGATATGAGGATATATTTTGTTGATGAATTCGCATTATACATAAATATATTATTTGTATTGTATAACAACGGTATTGATTCTGCAATATGTCAATATCTTTGAGGAAAAATTCATGAATGAACCATGCTCATATTGTGCATTTTATTTTGCTATTCAATATCCGAATATTATGCACTAGATAAGAAAATCCCTGGACTTGAACTGCTGAACCCTCATAAGTACATGCAATTATCACTGCATCTGTGGCCATGATAGAGAAAAATGGAGTCTGAAATACGATACACGAAGGTAGAATAGCGCGCGGCAATATGACAATAGAGATGTCATCGGGTCAATATTTGTCTGTCACTTTACGTACAGTTCACAAATTTTTATTTTTTTACACGTCTACTTAATTGTCGACAACCTTCTTTCTTGAAGTTATTCACGCAATTTGACCTGATTTATTTATCGAGGGGTAAGACCTCCCTTTGCACCTTTTTCTCACCGATTTCACGTTCATGACTCAACGAGGATAAAAGTACTGATTACTAATTCATAGATTCTAATGGATTTTGACAACATCAAATGCGATATATACAGATCGCAAATAAAACTTGCACCTACATGTCTATTTAATCAAAATACCACGTTTTAGGTAGTGAAAGATAAAAGAAAATGACATTGTATTAAATTAATCATTGGCAAAGGGGAAAAAATAAAATGTCCAAAGTTAGGTAAAGGTCACTTTAATAAGCTTTATGTAAAATCTGAGGTTTTCCAATTTTAAAAGGTATACTTGAATACATGGCTAAGCTAGAGGGCAGAGGTTTATTCTTAAAATTACATAAATTGAACAATAGTTTAAGTGGTGTGACTTTATCAAAATGCTATTAAATTGACCTTACTTTGCTGCAAACATTGTGTGCACAGCACACATTAAAATCGGCTTAATGAAGTATATGACAAGGTTCTTCAAATATAGGTGTAGATTATAACGAGTTTTAAAAATAAGAAATTCATTCACAGACCACCTGCTCAGATTAAATATGAAGATAAGGTAGTTCTTTGATCGTTTTAGTTCCTGTTTTGCGTTATGTGCAGTTATGGATGTCGATTTTCTGATGAATGTTCCCTATTTCTTTTAAGGTTATTTAATTCTTCAGTCAACCATTGTTAGACATTCATTTTAAGAATAAATTCTTGTGTCACAGAAAAGTTACACTTCATTCAGACCCATCCATCGTTTATTTCGCTGATTCTAATTTTCTTTCTGTCGGTTTTTCAAAACTATAATTGGACACAGAGAAGGCATTTCGTGTGTGTGTGTGCGTGTGTGTGTGTTTAAATTCGTTGTGTACATTATTACCATGCACATGTCTTAAATACAAATACAAACAAATGGCGCTATTCCTGAGATAGCTAACCTGAATATGGAATGTTTTAAAACTGCTTAACAGTACATGGAAAATTATACAATCTGCTGTCTCCCATCCAATCAGTTTTGGCTGAACATAGTTCCTAAAACTAAACTCTCCGCTTTGTGGATATCATATTAAAGCTGAATACTTACTCTTCATCGCATTTACAATGTAACACAGCATGAAAACGGTAGTTGAAATAGTGGAACTTCCGAGTGAAGGGCTCAATGATAAGTGGACAAAGGTCATGGTCTCTGCAACACACGTCCAGTTCATTATCCTCTCCCAGCTCCTCGTACTCGGTGGCAAGTTGCCCCCTTCCACACCATTTTGTGCCGGGGTACATCAGAAAGCTGGCAAATAAAGAGGATCTTTTTGTACGCCCACTTCGCCTGATCCATCCCTCTGAGATCAGAGAAGAATCGTCAATTTTCACCGGAATGTTTTCTTCCTTTGGAAGACGATGAGCTCGTTTGATTTTGTTTGCGATTCGGTGGCAAACTTTAATGTCATGTCTGATTTTAATTAGATTTCTGAACTGCTTCAAAAACTTTCTTCTTCGAAAAAATTGAAGAGCACTTGCATTCGTAAGACGTGCCGTTGAATTATACACAGAAAACACGTTACCCTCCTCTTTTCGGTAATAAATTTTAAAGTCGTTTGCAAAATCTTGCACAAACTGTAAAATGGTACTGTTGTCGACACTGAAATCACAGTCCTTCACAACACCATTCTGAGATACTGTCTGTATTAATTTGGTTCCGTCCGTGATTTGATGCAGTGTTGTTTCATAGATTGAATTTAAAAAGGCAGTGGTCTCTAGCATCAGAACACCTTTGAACGCAATCCGAAGTTCTCGGTCATGTCTTGTGCTGTTGTATCGTACACTCACAAAATTTTTGTTCACACCACTGTTGATTGCCGGCCATTTCCTGCCATCAGAATATTGAATCAAACACAGAAATCCAAAACACAGTGCCAAAATTCTTTCCCAGAAATCTTTAAATTTCATAGTCGTTCATTGTACGGAAAATAAAATTTTTCTTCGAAATTTATTAAATTGTAATTGCTTCATTTAAACGTCCGATTTACACGCGGAAAAAACAAGGGGAAACTGAGGAACAGTTGGTAATGTCCTGTCTTATAGGCGCTTTCCACGTCTGACTTACTCTCAACAAAAGTTCTGTCTCACGCCACGATCGGCTGCTCCCAACGATAGCGGTCTCTTTTAGTTCCCAGCCCCCGACAGTAAAATGACTAAATATTAAATTGTCATATTTGATTTGGACAAAAAAAAAAATCTATGTCGTCACGGTAAAAGGGGTAATCAGGTGAAAAATTTCCCGTGTGGTGTTTTTCTTTTTTTGACGACCGAGTAGGTTTAATTTTGACACATTTGAAAAAATATTTGAATTAAGTGCTTGGAAGAATAGCGGACAAATAAGATGTATTGTATAAAAATGATTAATGTCAGCTTTGTGAAAATTGAAGTGCAGACTGATGAATAATGTGATTAATTCTTTAGTCCAAACTATCCTTTAATATGAGCAAAGGGTAATCGCACGTGCACATGAGAATTATGCTGTCCACAGATCTGACAGATATACATACCTTTGCGGGTTGTTTTTATATAAGCTTAACGGCAAATATAAGTAATAAAATATATACATGAGGCATTTGGAATATCCATGTCTTTTAAACAATAGGAATCAATTCACTGAATGTCTCGTGTAGGTTACAAACATATCTCACCGACCAATTAAAATGTCATAAACATTTGCACGTTGTACTTTTGCTGAAACTTTGTCTCAATGGAGTGTCGGATAAATTACAATGAGGAAATTTTCTTAATTACGCGTTAATTATAATTGGGCTTTAGTTTTCTTCCTCTGACGTGACTGCGGTTGTTATGTAATATACACGGTCTGTATTTTTGCACTTTTGTATAGCTAAGCCTCACGTATATCACATCAAATAAGTTGTTCGTCGCTTCATATCGCAATACAATACGTCCAGGGGTAGTTTAATAATAAAAAGACGATACAGTGGCATTGAAATAATCTCATGCAAACTAATTTCACACAGAAAATATCAAAATTTTACTTAGAGCATAATCAAGTAGCCATTATAGTTAACATAGAAGTTGCTTTTCTCAAACGTTAGTTTGTTTATGGTTTTCACTAATCATGTTCATAAGAAATAGAGCGCAATTCTGATCCGTGAAGTAGGTTTTCTGAAAATAATGAATAAAACATAATTTGCTTCATTTGTATATAACTTGTTGTATGTCTGTCGAGGGCCCATTACCATGACATGGTCTGAAATACGTTTACGGGAGATTGTTGAAGGAATGATAAATATAAACTTTCTGCAATATTTCAAGGGTGGTAGTCAAAGAATTTATTTAGATGAAGAATTGTCTAAGGTGCAGAGAGCATTTCCTTTGGCGACTATTCTTATCGACACAGTTTGTAAACACTGAGTTAATCTATAATGGTAATGATTGGAATTATAATTATATGTGTGTAGAATAAGACACTAAATTATACTGGTTGAAAATAAACCCAGCCCAGGAGAAACTACAATTTGTCAATTTTCAGTAGCATAATATGACCTTATTTTAAATGAACTGCAAAAAAAAAAGAAAAAAAGAAGAGCTTTTCATTGTGCATTGTACGCACGTAAATAGTATTCTTCTTATCACACCAGGGAGTGAAATTTGATGTATTTTATTTTCAGTTTTGAAAAATAATATTATAAGAATGTGTACCAAATTTCAAGTAGGTCACATTAATGTGTATTAATAAATGTTCGTAAGAATTTTCCTTCCAACGACCTTGCCTTTAGAAATAATCTTGAATATTGTCACAATATACTATACAATGTACTGATATGGTATACCATACAATTACTGTCACGGTATATTGTACAATACATTGTCACGGTATACTGTACAATGTACTATCACGGTATACTGTACAGTGTACTGTCACGGTATACTATACAATGTACTGTCACGGTATACTATATAATGTACTGTCACGGTATACTGTACAATGTACTGTCACGGTATATTGTACAATGTACTATCACGATATACTGTACAAGGTACTGTCACGGTATATTGTACAACGTACTGTCACGATATACTGTACAATGTGCTGTCACGGTATACTGTATAATGTACTGTCACGGTATATTGTACAATGTACTGTCACGGTATACTGTACAATGTACTGTTACGGTATACTATACAATGTACTGTCACGGTATACTGTACAGTGTACTGTCACGGTATACTATACAATGTACTGTCACGGTATACTATATAATGTACTGTCACGGTATACTGTACAATGTACTGTCACGGTATACTGTACAATGTACTGTCACGGTATACTGCACAATGTACTGTCACGATATAATGTACAATGTACTGTCACGGTATACTGTACAATGTACTGTCACGGTATACTGCACAATGTACTGTCACGATATAATGTACAATGTACTGTCACGGTATACTGTACAATGTACTGTCACGATATACTGTACAATGTACTGTCACGGTATACTGTATAATGTACTGTCACGATATACTGTACAATGTACTGTCACGATATACTGTACAATGTACTGTCACGGTATACTGTACAATGTACTGTCACGGTATACTGTACAAGGTACTGTCACGGTATACTGTACAATGTACTGTCACGGTATACTGCACAATGTACTGTCACGGTATACTGTACTGTCACGGTATACTGTACAATGTACTGTCACGATATACTGTACAATGTACTGTCACGGTATACTGTACAATGTACTGTCACGGTATACTGCACAATGTACTGTCACGATATAATGTACAATGTACTGTCACGGTATACTGTACAATGTACTGTCACGGTATACTATACAATGTACTGTCACGGTATACTGTACAATGTACTGTCACGGTATACTGTAGAATGTACTGTCACGGTATACTGTACAATGTACTGTCACGGTATACTGTACAATGTACTGTCACGGTATACTGTACAATGTACTGTCACGATATACTGTACAATGTACTGTCACTATATACTGTACAATGTACTGTCACGGTATACTGTACAATGTACTGTCACGGTATACTGTACAATGTACTGTCACGGTATACTGTACAATGTACTGTCACGGTATACTGTACAATGTACTGTCACGGTATACTGTACAATGTACTGTCACGGTAAACTGTACAATGTACTGTCACGATATACTGTACAATGTACTGTCACGATATACTGTACAATGTACTGTCACGGTATACTGTACAATGTACTGTCACGGTATACTGTACAATGTACTGTCACGATATAATGTACAATGTACTGTCACGGTATACTGTACAATGTACTGTCACGGTATACTATACAATGTACTGTCACGGTATACTGTACAATGTACTGTCACGGTATACTGTAGAATGTACTGTCACGGTATACTGTACAATGCACTGTCACGATATACTGTACAATGTACTGTCACGGTATACTGTACAATGTACTGTCACGGTATACTGTACAATGTACTGTCACGGTATACTGTGCAATAAATACATTATTTTGCACAATGCTCTGTCACCTGTATTATGTAATATCAGGAGTGATTTGACTTGTCTTCTTAATGAAATCATCACTGATGTTACGCGACATGTCTTTGGTTATTTTTTTTATTGGAATATTCGGGTGTTTTCTTTTGACCTGCCATAGCCCATTATTGTGCTAAGCGGCTCTCTGTGGATTCAAAGGGAAGTCTACCAGGTCAGTACATTAAGTCTACCGCATCCAACTGGTTATAAAAGTTAAAATTAGAGCGAAAACTGATTTTTTTGTTGTTGTTTATTTTACGTCCCGTCAGGAATTTTTCAAGTTACGAACCCGCGCCGACCAGAGGTGAGAGGCATTGTGATTTTGAGCGCAATGCTTTAACCACTCGATTACGGGGGTCCCCATTCAAGTTACGAAGCGAACAACTCTACCACTGAACGAAAACAGTATCAAACTGATTGATTATATATTGTTTAACGTCCCGCTCGAAACATTTTCTCAACAATATCAGAAAATGGTGGGTTGTGTTTCTTACCTTTATGTATATACCTCAGTGCACGTGTTTGACCCTCGATATATAATATACAACTAAACGGAATATTCCTCGATGGTACACATTTTACCGAGTCTAAATGCAGGAAAATAAATATTTTCGTAAAATAGAAAAGATTAAATCCAGGTCCAGCGGCCGAGTGCCAGTGGTTAGGACGCTAGTTTCGCAACCGAGAGTCACAGGTTCAACTTCCGGTCAAACAGAAGTCGTGTAACACAAGTAGTGACTTCACCAAGCATTCGGCATCAGAAGTGAAAGTCGCGGATCTTCGAAAACGGAACTACGTTAAAGAAGCGTCACTGTTATGGCGAGTCCCACGCATAGGTCAGAATTTGCAGTACTTCACCCTATAGCTGGTGACGTCTCTATATGAGAGAAAACTTCTCGAATGGGACGTAAAACAATATACAAACAAACAACTTTTAGAAAGGCCTATATTTTGTGGTTATGGGTTATTTTGAAGAAATGACTTGAAAGCAAAATATACCCATCAAGGTGCTTTGCATTTGAGATTTCTTTATCCCAGAGAAAATCTAAACTAATCGCAACCTGGTGCGACCAGCTCCTCTTCAAAAAAAAATATCTAGATTTGATATTATACATTTTAAAGATTCAGTATCATTCAATAAGTCAAAGATATTGATATACTGAGTAATTATAAGTGTCACCTAAAGAGTTAGACGTGAGATATTCCTGGCGCTCGACGTACGAAAAAACACCAAACTGAAAATTACGTGGACACATGTTGAAAATCACCTGCATATCCTAGTGTAAGCAGATGATCTCCAATAGCTGTGAATATATTGTAGAGTTTGGCGTCTGTATTCCTTTTCTATAATTTGAAAATCGATCCCAATATTTTCTTTTTTTTAAATTCTAATTTAAAGCCCCTTGGGGATCCGGGTTAGAATAGGTCCTCAGTACCCCTTGCTTGTCATAAGAGGCGACTAAATGGGCGGTCTTTCGGATGAGACCGCAAAAACCAATTCTCCGTGTCACAGCAGGTGTGGCACGATGAAGATACCTCCCTGCTCAAAGGCCATAAGCGCCGAGCATAGGCCTAAATTTTGCAGCCCTTCACTGGCAATGGTGACGTCTTCATATGAATGAAAAATTCTTGAGCGGGACGTTATACAATATATAATCTAATCAATCAATTGTTTTTTAAATTCAGATTTTAAAATGCGTGCATAGCGATATGAATTACATGGATTTAAAAGAAAAATACGTTTAAGCCTTTGGAAAATGTCATAAAACAAAACCTTTATTAACAATTTAGTTCTAGAAATATTCACAATTGAAAAATAATAAAGTTTAATCATATTATTTCGCTGTGTTTCAATGTCTTTATTGCAGATATTTCATCTATATAATTGTAAAGTTGCAAATTTGAAACCGCTCAATGATGCAGTTTAGTTGCAGTTTGTAAAGTGTCAGCCCTGAAAAGGCGGAATCCAATAATAGACTTAATATCAAATCACATGTATTATACGTACTATATATACTGGGGGAAAAGTTAGGGATCGTGGGCATTATGGTTTGATAAAGTTTCTGGGAGAAATGTCTAGTGAAATACCACATATACATGGATTGAAAAAAACACATTTTGTGACTTGAATCCTGTTCACTGTATGCTTCTTCACAATTTGCACGTGCCCATGAGCCGCACGATAAAAATGTACATTTTGGGTAGTTGTGTAAGGCAGACAATCAGTCAGCAGACGTCACTACGCTATTGATAAAGTGAACAGCGATTGAACGTGACTTAAGTAGAGGTATGCCACCACAAAGACGTCATTTACAGGCAAATGAGCGCAATCAAGCAATCAGAATGCTTCAGCTGGACAAACCCAGCGAGATGTTGCTATCCGGTCATCTCTAGACTCTGGACACGATTTCAGGGGACGGGTACAGTCAATGAGAGGCCTAGGAGTGGCAGAACCCGTACCACATCGTAATGCCAAGACCGGTACATCTTAACATTAGCCCGAAGACAGCGTTTTCATCCTGCTCCAGGCCTAAACATTACGCCCCAGACTTTCTTTTAGAAACAGAAGTCATGCTACTAATCTCAGGACTTACAGGCCAGTAGTGCGTCCCAGACTTCTCCAACGTCATCGACAAGCACGCTTTGAATTCGCACGTCAATATGTGAATTGGGATAGACGATGTTGGGAGCCGGTAGTGTTCACAGATGAGTCCCGATTCTGTCTGGATTTCCACAATGGTCGTAGGCGTGTGTAGTAAGAGGCCAGACAGAGATACAGGCAGACATTGGTGGTTGAACACAATCGGTTTGGGGTGGTTCTGTGATGATTTGGGGTGGCATCGCTCTGGCGGGTCGCACTGACGTGGTAGTCATCAGGAACGGCCTACTGACTGCTCTCCAATACAGGAATGAAATTCTTCACCCAGACCAAAACAACCACAGACTTGACCTTGAAAACGCGCTGAGAGAGGAATGGAATGATATCCCACAACAAAACATTGTGAATCTCATAATGAGTATGCAAAGCCGATGCCAGGCTGTTCTGAGAGCAAACAGAGGTCACACCGAGTATTGATGAAACTATGAGTCAATTTTGGACATGTTCTATAAAATTCAAGTTGTCTTTCATGCCAGATTTCTTCACGTCATTCAGTGATATGTTGTTTTGTGCACTTTTAATAAATGAAATCGAGATTTCTTATTAAATATTGATGAAAAATGATGTCAGCGTTTGTGTTTCATATATTCTGCCATGTACGTTCAAAGGTTTAGTTTTAGTCAATGAAATAGTCCGTGATCCCTAACTTATTTTGTCCAGTATATATCATATCACATGGAATATAACATATCACGTGTACTACATATCACATTTTCTATATATCACACCACATAGATTATATATCATATCACACGTACTATATCATATCATATGAACTATATCAATCATGCGGACTGTATCATACCACACGTATTACATCAATCCACACGAACTATATCGTGCCACATTGACTATTTCATATCGCATGATAGTGTACTACAGTGTATATCATATAAAAAAGAAACACATGAGGGCATGAACTGCGACGCTTTACGCATACGTATATTTCATAAAGCGCGAAGTTCATGCCCTTGTGTATTTTCAAAAATGAAATTTATTTTTGTGTGTTTACATTCTGCTTTCATTTGTATTGGAATTTCCAGTCATTAAAACAGACGTACTATATTTATGAAAATTCATATGCACATTGTTCATGTCAGCATCGCATTCATAAGTAAATGGCTATCATTTTATCAAAGCCAAACACATTGGAAATGTAAGAATATGAAGATATATAAAGGTTTGTTTTGGTGCTTTTTGGTTTGCCAACTTATAGAGCAGCATTATTTTCGTGATTTTGTCTTTTTTGGAGGAAATCGAGCTTTGAGCCATTTTGCTTTGCAGGTAATTTGATGTAGAATTGTATTAGCTGATTTTCCCCAGAATACATGTTGAATATCTCTTTCCTTCATTTGTTAATTTTTTTTTATTTCAGTCACTCTTATGTTTTTTGTATCATAGTATATAACAGTAAAAACGAGCTTCGGTGAGAAGCGAGCTGGGTAATAGAAGCTTGTAAAGATATATAGAAGTGCATTTCATAACGCTCATGTCTGCACATTGAGTAATGTATACCACTGCAATTTTCAATCCTATGATAAAAACGTGTATATTCCACAAAGTGTAAGGGTCATTTGAATTACGATATATATAAAATCTAACATCTTTAGAAATTGGAATTAATTGGCTTCCACGTCCAGACGTATCTCAGGTATTCAATAAACACCATTAAAGACAATGAACAATAAATTGATTTGAAGATTAAAAGAATACGACATCAAAGAGCGAGACATGATGGATTAGATTTATCTTGCAGCGGATGTTTGTATGCGTGTTTTTGGGGGGTTTGTTTGTTTGTATTTGGGTTTGTGTGTTTTATTTTGATACTTTTAGTCTTAAGTACCTTGGAATTTGTGCGGTTACTAGTACTAGATACCAAAAGTGTATCCAGTTAACACAACTCCACGGCAGACATATTGCTGCAGAAAGAATAAGTGGAATGTTGCAGTTTTGACATATGTATAATTTATGGGCTCTTTTACGTCAAGAATTAGTGGCGATTTGGAAAATGCAGTGCAACATGAAGTCGTTAATATGTGATATTTTTTTGTCATTCTTTTGTCACTAAATATTTTTTTTTTTACATTTTAGCATTTTTTCAACACCATGCTGTTGATTTTTTAACTAGCTGTGACAATATTGGAATGTTACAAAAGTTGTGTTCCACCAATGATTCACAACAAATAGAGTTGATGTTTGTCGGTGATTGATCCATTATTTTTGACAAATTATCGAAACCGCATATCATATCTCAAGGTTTTTCCTGCGACAGGTGAAAGCCAGGTGCATGCATTCTTTAACGCTCTCGACCACAACCGAAAACCTCAACCTCTGGATAATCTACAAGACAGGAAGGAAAAGAGACCTAAAGATTTAACTTATGAGTTGTAATGAAAGTATTTTGCAGCAAATTTGAGGTCACCGTGTAAATTCAAACTTTACTGGATGACAGAAAGGTTTTGTGGAATAATTTGGTTTTAAAACTTATTTTACTTGCCTCTTCACACTTGATTCAAAGTAGGATTAGCATAAACAAAATTGGGGGGGGGGGGGGGGGGGGGGGGGGTGTTCGATTATGCTTGAATTGTAATTTCTGAATATTATGAGACCTTTAGTACTTGTTACGACTTATTTCTCATATACACGTAAATCAGTTTCCGTGCTTAAAGTTTTCTCTCCTGAAGGTGGGTGTCATATTCTCGACCAAAAAACACCGTTGATCTTAATTTTCAGTTTTTCCGCTGTTTTGTTAAAACGGTATCGGGTGTCCAGCTACCCCCTCTGATATAAGATTACAATGGGATATTGTGGCTAGCTTTAGATTAAATAAACTATTTTATTCCTCAAACTTCATTCAAGTCCTGCGTCTTATGAGGTGTAAATGTGTCAATTTTCAGTCTTTAAAGAGAGTCCCGTGTCAAGACATAAACAACAGACTCGCACTACAGAGAGATAAAGTTAGATATATGTTGAAAACATCGTTAAGTCTGCCTCCTCGATACTGTTTTTGTGGGGGTCTCTTTATGCCTTTTTATGACCAAACACAATCAACGTTTCCCCCCGTAGTTCAATAGATCATCATGGTATAAAATAAATTTTACGAATTGTCCAACAAAGCTGAAAACCTGCATCCAATCCAATCTAAAAGTCAAATTTAAATTCGTCTTTAAAATTTAAATTTTGATATATTTTACATGCATGCGACCAAACATAAATTCGCCAGATTTAGCAATCTGTTGTAACTTCTTGCCAAAATCTCTGCGTGATCTTTTCCAGTTCATGAAAAAAGGCAAACCCTTTCGTATATAACAAAATATTGGTAAGTTACAAGGGAATGGATATTGGGCTAATACCATCTTTGCAAGCCAATGGTTTGTGGTCCATTCCGTAGCGGAGTGGACCGAAAACCCTTGACTTGTGAAGATAGGCTGGTAAATGTAGGAACAAATCAAGCTAGTTTGATTGTTGTGGAACATTAAGAAATAAAAAGGAAGATTATCTTTTTGGTTGGGGGTGACAGGCATAGATCCAGCTTTTTTCATCGGGGGGGGGGGGGGGGGTCCAAAAGAAGGCCGGGGATCTGGAACCTGGTTTCAGGGCGAAGAAAGATGAGACTATATTTTCTTTCATTTGGAAATTCCAGGGGGGGGGGGGGGGGTCTCTCTCGAACCGCACTAAGGTGATTTTATGAATATTAGTAGAAATGGACAGATGTGTTTAACACTGCTACCTTCAAACCAAATAAAACGTTCGATGTCATGCAAACTCACGCGCAAAATTTTCTACTCCGTGTCTTTCAAATGAAAGCGATTTATTTTACACCAAAATATTTATTTAGTTCATACATATTATAAAAGGAAGAGGGTGGCCTTTTTTCGAGTTCATTAATTTTCAAAGTACCCAACCAGACATCACAGACTATAGCTATAGGCAAAACGGTGATATATCTGAGGATATTTATCTCTTATCAGATGGGAGAGAATGTATTATTTTCAGTTCCTAATTTCGTTTTTAATGGTTTGCTTGATAAAATCATGAAAAATATAAGATAATTCACCCCTTTGACCTCTACGTTTTACCCGACTTACTCAATAGTCCTGCCGTGTTTTACCTATTACAAATGGATCTTCTTTGATCTTGTTGTAATTTATGGCTGAGATACAGCTATATCGTTGTGAATGGATGAAGGTTTGTGAAGATGTGCGGTAGATATCATATAAATAACTAAATACATGTATGGGCACAATTTTCATTTTGGCCATGTCTTCAAGATTTAAAAGGGCCCCGTGGGGATCCAGGATGTTAGAAAAGATCCTTAGTACCCCTTGCTTGTCGTAAAAGGCGACTAAATGGGACAGTCCTCGGGCAAAAACCGAGGCCCCGTGTCACAGTAGGTGTGACACGATAACAGACCCCACCCTGCTTAAAGGTCATTAGCGCCGAGCATAGCCTAAATTTTGCAGCCCTTCACCGGCAATGGTGACGTCTCCATATGAGTGAAAAATTCTCGAGCGGGACGTTAAACAATATATAATCAATCAATCAAGATTTAAAAGGCACTCGGTACAACCAACGAACGGTATGTCTTTGGCGTAACTACTTCGGCACCAAAGATTCGGCATTTAGTGAGAGTCACGGGTCTTTCGGATTAGATCTAGGATCCGTGTAACGACAGACGTTTGGCATAATTAAGAACCTTCACGTACTTCTACGGCCTTAAAGCAATATAAGCTGCCAAAATTGCAATTTTTTATAGTGGCATTAAAAGAGGTTAAATGAACGTTGATATGATTGAAAAAAAGAACTGCATCGAATTTCCTCTCTTATGCATCGTTTACACACCTTTACGTGATGAAAAATATATTCCTCGACATTCCGTTTGACTCTAACAATGGCAGCTGATTAATCGTCGGCGACAATCCCGAAGATAACCGATGTTGACACGAATGATTCTGATGCTGATCGGGGTGGATCGGGTTGTATCCGGGTCATTAAAATATGGACGGCGAGGTGAGATAAAATTCTAGTTACCATCATTATTTTGGCATTGTTAACGATGTTGTATGTTTTTATATCTTTTTCGTCCCGAATTAGTCAAAGTCGGCTTTCTCCCTCGCTTCGAACCTTTCGTGTCAGACATCTTACCGGAAATATTGCGCTTGCGCATTTGATTTTGCCGAATGAGTTCAACTTTAGGTCATTGCATACGGAAATAATGTCGGAAAAATTAAGGTACGGGAAGACTTAATTTCAACTGTCGAACAATTTTTACATTTAATGCAAAAAATACAACATGTCAAAAGTTTAATCGATAAAATCAGGTATTAGAAGGTAGATGTTACAAAATTTCGATTAAATTTTAGGGACCCCAAAATAACAATTTTGACAGCTTATATTGCTTTAAGAGTCATGCACAAGTTTAATCGTGATGTCGTCTCGACATGAATGCAAAAAAAAAAAAAGTAAAGAAAAGTAATCCTCGAACGAGACGTAATTTTTCATTTTTCAACAACCAAGTATATGCATGCAGTGCAAGAAACGACTCGTATTGCAACAATGCGGTAACAGATGTAAGAATATGAAATATATATAGAGGCCATGAAATCGATGTAGGTTAAGAAGGGGTCAATGGGTGCGAATCCAAGGGTCACGAACGTGCTCGGGGTGATTACATGTACCCATTGTCATCCTGGCTCGGCATTGAGAGATGCTAGAGTAGTTATCCGTGTTATCCTCTCCAGAGACTGGTATTAATAAAATAGTCCGTGCAATAATATAGCTAATGCATCTCATTTGAACTAGTTAATTTGTCCTCTCAATGCCGTCTATTGGTCGGAGTCTGCAGCGTTCTTCTGCGTGATTAGTTCTCGTGTAAGGTCACGTGATTCCGACTCTTTACAGTTTACGAGGTGCAACAAATTTACCATTGTGACCTTTTAATGAACATTCAACTTGATAAAACGGTTAAAATCATGCCTTTTTCTTCTAAACATTTTAAATTACATACTGTCTTACATCGCTAGACTATGGGTATTTTTATATCTTTTTAAACTATCGCCAGGTAAACGAGAGAGAGAGGAGAGAGAGAGAGAGAGAGAGAGAGAGAGTGCGTATTAAGTCATTAAAAATCAAATTTCTAAACCTTGATTGTGTTTAAAACTCCTAACCATAAAGTACTTTAATCATTTCTGTTGTTATAAATACGTTTACATAATATATGAAAATTAAACTGCCAACTCCGTTCAAAGATTAAAACTGTGGGAAAGATCGAGTTATTAAATAAACCCCCAGATCGTTTAAAGGTTGAAAAGGAAACCAACAATGATGTAGATTGGTGTAACAAAACTTAATCAAGTTTCTGGTTTTCGAAAAATTTAAAATAAAATTCTAAGGGCCCATTGCACGATATAAAATTCCCTAGACATTATAGGGGTGTTGTCGTTATCACTCTTTGCATCCTTTGTTATATGAAAACATAAATTGTATTTAAAAAACCGTTACTATGTCATTTTCATGAAGTTTTTATTTTCAAATGGACCGACATATTTCCATCAAATTGTGAATAAAAAGCGCTCTCAAAAACAAGCAAAAGGACATAAAAATTCCTGTGAATCGGGCCGTAGAGATTCAGCTAACCTTTATTTCATAAACTGTTGCAGTGGGGTAATGCAATGTAGCGCAGGATTATAAGCTTCTGTCGCCGTAATTTGACCAGCTTTTAAAGCCAATCAAAATTTTATGTTTTTGGAACAAGATGATACCAGATCTTCACACCCTACACCGGCGCTGTACAAGGCGGACAACGATCCCTCTGACTAGGGTTACCGGTTTTTGTCTGTAATTAATATGCACATGTTCTTATTGCATCTGAATAATAATGGAAATTCAACAAAAGGAAAGGTCACTGCGCGGAAATTGAAGGGGAAAAAATGAAACTAGAGATATCCTCAAGTTAAAGAGTAGGTAAATATGCAAAAACATCCTTGGAGAAAGGGGGGAAAATATGTACACACACACACACACATATATATATATATATCATATTTTATTTGTGATGACGTGTTGCAGTCGTTATTTGAGTTTTGGAGGTATTTTAAATTTCTAGTGTCACTAGCATTTCTCCCCCGATAAACACACTGTAAATGACGCTGAATTCAATAGCGACACTTCAAAGCGAGAACAGAAAAGAAACGCTAAGAATGAAAAACATATTCATTTCAAGTTCCTTTGACAATGTTTTAATTAAATTGTTAAGTTTTCTACTTGATAACAGTTTTCGTGACATACCGCTCTATTTTAGCAGACTCAGAGAGTGACAAGGTTGAACCTTTAAGTCGGGAAAGTCGACGCCTCACTAAGGCTTAAGCTGGGAAATGCGCACTGGAGGACGTACTGCAACCACAAGAAGGGAACGCGATCTCATATACAGTTAAGAGTGTTGACCAAAGGATTAGTGGTTTTTCAAACTATCAATCACAGCAATCCATGTCAACTGCATAATGGGTTTAACCTGTCCGGCTTGTCACGTGTTGCGGCAGCGACTCCCCATTAGGTGAACCTAACCATTTCGACAATTAGTTATATCAACTTGCAAATATTCGTTAAAATGATAACAATACCATGTTACTTTAAGATTTGTATTATTTTAACTCTCCGCCATGGGAACGATTTGTTTATAAAAACCCGGACACGGGGATGTCAGACGAGACGAAAACGTCTACAAAGAGGTGGCTAAAAGAAGTAAATATTTCAAGAAAATATACAATTTGTTTTTGTCTCCTGTTTAAATGTCATACACAAACTGCCCACAGATAAGCACATGACGCTGTGTATTAGTACTGAAAACTTACTGGGCGGAATGAGGACGACACAGCACACCACAATCTTTATACAAAAACTGCACCTTCGGCGGATCAAGGTTTATTTTTGCAAATATAATAAAGTAGAATGGGGATGTCAAGGGGCACTTTTATTGCGTTCACGGCAAATAATCGGAAGCTTCACTTGTGTCCACGGCAAATAATCGGAAGCTTCTGGGCTTCAACAAGTAGAATCAATTTCTTATTTCCACAAGGAAAACCTCAATAAAGTTTCAATATATCAATTTTCAATTAATTTGTGTGCGTGTTTTGAGACTTCAAACATCTTCTTAGTATAGGATTTAGTGACGATTCATACTCTAATATTTTTAAAGGCATTCTGATTGAATTGCAGGCAACACAAAGTCCCCTACCGGTACTATAATCCAATTAATTGTAAGTCTAACGTCACGAAACTCAAATTTGATCTGAAACTATCCAAGACAAAGCCATATATAAAATTTCAGTTGAATATCTTCATCCAATGCGGAGGAAAGTCCGGAAAATCTCAAGAGACCCAGGGTAAACTAATAGTCCCCTTCGGCAAAGCCGGTAGGGGACTAAAAGAGGAACCGATATCTTTTACACTAGTGCGTCGTGATATATGGATCAAAAAAGGGTGCAACTCTGTATCCGCCACTTCCTGTTCCGGGACTCCTCTTGGATGCCCACTAGTCAACATGTCCGCCGAAAGCTTTCTGCTATTTGTCTTTTTTTATTATTATTTATTTTATTGGTGCCATTTCATCGTTTATGCGAATTCCGTATTCACTCGGCATGCTGCAACAAATAGGAAACGAAAATTCTTTTAACGTGGTTCTTAGGAAGAGAAGCAGAAATTTCCATCATTTTGCTTATGAAAAAAAATTGAAAACCATTCTTTGATTATACCTTAATAACGCCAGCATGAACAACAAACCCACCATGAACAAATATCCCTTGTTCATGGATTGTCATGCTCGCCACGTGTGCAAAAAAGGCATCAATTCTCGGACTGACTAATCGGTGATTAATATTTGCTAAGCGCAAACAAATTAATAAAACGTCCTTGGAATAGAAACCGAGTCTCGGGGGGATGGTTCTGTAAGATAGCTACATTAAAAACGCTGTTCAGTTGAAGGACGACCGATGGTGCAACTTTCAAGATGACTTGAGAAAAAGAAAGTTAACTCTATTTGTTTTGGCGTGGTATCCACGCCAGAGTTATTTAATGACAGGTTATGTTACCCTGAGATGTAAGGTATACACTTGATTGTGAAACATAATTACAGCGCAATGTGCAGGGTCACCTCAAAAGAGCATGAACAGTCTATCATATTGCTGCTTTTGCAGCTTTGGTTCAAATATCCGAATAAATCTATTTAAGCAGCATTATAACCAGATCGTATGTAAGACGTTGTTTTGCCTTTTCCGTGTCAGTGATTTGTTTAAGTTTGAGCATATCAAAGGGTTATGTACACAACTCCAGTTTTATACAGCTGTATGTCTATACATTATGGAATGTTGCGCTGGATGGATGCCATGCTTTTTTGGTTAAACTTGTGAAAACTGGCGACATCTACATCATTCACCAAAGTCGTGACTTCCACATAAAAAGATAATTACACTGATGTTAATTACTTCCTGCAGGTTCAACAGAAGATTATGTACCTTTCCAACTTTATATAAAAATCAAAATCAGATGAATGGTTTAAGATTTCTGTATGAATGATCAATGAAAATGAAACAAGGTAAAGTCAAATCACGTGTACAGATCAAAGTCGATTCTCTTAGAGCTGTAGAAAGGTCCATCTTGGTTTGAGGTTTTCCTGACATAAACTCCTTCAGGAAAATAGTCCTCTTCAGTCCATGTCAACATCTGGGAGCTGGTGAAAGGTCCGTGAACTTCTTCATCCTCCATCTTCCATTTGTACTCCCACTTCACTTCCGCTGACGTGGCGGAGGAATCTTCTGTAGGAGAGTGGAGGGTATTAATTAGAAGCAAACTACACAAAATCGACTTTCATATTTAGTCATTACCTGAAAATGATGTGTGATATTTCTGAAGGTTTAAATACCAAATATTCGTCATCTAAATATACCAAATAAACTTTCTAGCGCCTCACTTAAGGTTCCGAATTGTACTGTAAATTATATTTCATAATTTTAAATGTAACCATTAATCAATATTAAGGACAACTAGATAGAAAACAACACTTTTGTCTTTAATCATAATTTTTTGAGACTTACGGGTATCTGAAAATCGCAACATTTAACACCGCGTGTGTATCTATTCCCATGGATAATGGCTAGACATTTGCCCCCCCCCCCCCCCACCCACCCCGGTTTACAAGTTAAAATGTTTAAGGAAGATTATTCCAAGTGTTTATGAAGTCTGTTCCCTGCTCAGGCAGATTTCACCGTGACCAAACGTTATTTTGGTTACAACCATACCTACGCAGGATTCAACAATGCTTTTAACACAGAGTACAACTAACCCCTATATGGCAATTTACTGTGTGTTGATATCCGTGAGGAGGGGCAAGAAAGTGGCCTATATTTTTCTTCATATATATAATTCCAAACAAATAAATGGCCTATCAGGTGACGCAGTAAATTCTGGTGTTAATGATGTGTAACATTCGGCCTGATACCCTACCACTCACTCAAACACTTCAACAGTCAGAAAATTTCGCGTCAATTAGTCTCCGCCGTTCGTTCGTTTTCTTTGTATTTATAGAAAACAGGAAAACCCACCTAAAATTCAATTACATCAGTAAAAGGACATCATTACAAATATATACCATAAAGGTCAGGAAGAAAACCCCTCCACACCGACATCTCCACTCTCCATAGTAAATTGCCGTACAGGGGTTAATTGTACTCTGTGTTAAGAATGATTGTATCCAAATGGCCACGATGGATTTTGTATACTGAACAAAAACAAACCTCTAGTGAATGTCGTTCAGATTCAGCCATACCAACAGCTGCTGCTCTTGCACGTTCTTGTGCAGATATGCACTATATTTTATTCAAGTAATTTTATGGTTTTCCTAAACCACTAAATATATAAAGAACCCAATAAAACAGATTTTTTAAAACCAATCTTAAGGACTAATTGAACACACGTATCATACTTTTCATCATATCCTAGTCTGATTAAAACTAGACCTTCTATCTCGCTCCCCTCCCCTTTTATTTTTTTTTTATGTCCGCTGGTTACTTTTAATACGACTGACCATATTCGGTCACGATCCCATCATATCTAGTCACGGTCCAGTAATTATAGCTTTTTTTTAGCAACTTGAGACAAGGACATTAAACCAAGCAGAAAATATTGTTTTCCACTTTTTGAAGAGTTTGCATAATTTGTTAACATTCAGATTTAACTTCATCTGTAAAGTGTGAATAATTCTGAGTGACAAAATCAACAGACCTGATTTCGAGTCCCCACTTCCCCTTGGTTCAGATTTTGTTGCCTTTGTATCCTCTTTGCTGCCATCTGTTGCACTGGTTTCTTTATCAAAATTTTCAGCAAACATATCCAAGGCATCGTCATTGTCCACACCTTCCGGAATCTCCGTTTTTGATGGTTCGAACTTTTTTAACAGATAATTCACTTTTTCATGCGTCATTTCGTACACCTCCATGTTTCCACTACTTAGTACTTTATCTGCTAGTTCCGTCAGCCGTAAAAACTTTGCCTTGTCTTCCTCCGACTGTTCATCTCCTGACTGTGTTTTCTGTTTCTTTGCTTTCCATCTCTGACTTGCAGACTGAATCTTTCCTCTTTTACCTCCCAGTCTGCGAAGTGCTTTAGCAATCGTTTCACTGGGCTGTAAGAAGGACAGAATTTCTGTAAAAATGCTCTTCTCATCAAAATCTTCTTCCTCGTCTGACTCTGAATCATCCTTGTCATCATTGTGACCCTGCTCTTTCTCTTTGATTTTGACCCAGTCAATATTTTCAATCCAGCTGTCCCTGATTTCCTATAGAAATGAATGGTTTTATTACAATCAATCAAAATACTAACTAAGCTTTATTATGACATTAAGAATGTCAAGGTGATGGAAGACATATTTCGATGGTAAATTTCCTATACTCTTGGTACATATACGTAGGTGCCTCAAACTTTCCATGCCCTCCCCCACCCCTTTGGAAATGTGTTTCATATGAAAAATAATCCTAGTCTAATCAGAATTTGCATTCTTCGATCTGTCCATTTAACTCAAACCTGCCTTAATACAGGTAATGAATTAAATAGTATATGTATTTTGTAAAGTGCAAAGTTTGAGTTTGCATATACTCTGTTTAATGTCAAATTTTGTTTATAGGAATACCATGTAAGTAGAATTTTAAGCTAAACACAAAATATATAGCGATTTTTCCATAAAAATGGGTATATATATTTAATGAGAGCTAATTTTAGTGACTTTATAATTCCAAGAAAGATAACTATTACCTACAATATGGAATAAAATGTTGGCGATATTCAATTCTAGTGATCTCATCACTCTCGCCGACAATGCCAAAATCAAATCCTCACTAAAAATTCTGTTTATATCACTATGAAGGGCACAAGTAGTAGGTTCTTATAAATGCCTTCCAAATGAGAATGGAAATGCATTTGTTGGTAATTAATAGGTTAATCAATTTTACAATTACTAGGAAAAATATTTTATTGCTATTTACACTGATATTTAAAAAAAAAAGTTAATCATTAGCACTTTTAATGAGAGTAGAATTTTCACTGAAACAACATTGAAGAATTTGATTTCTCTTATTCAGTTCTTTTACACATTAATTCCTTGCCTTGCTATTTTATACCCTCCTTCCTAGCTACTTTTCAGTAATTTTAAAACCTCTTGTAGCTGAAATTGTACATTGTTAACCAGAAATGCTCAATGGTCAACTGAAATAATCTATCCTTTAAATCTAAAGCAAGAGAAATCATTAAAGTGTATTCCTATTGGCACTAGTCATCTTTTATTAATGTTATATGAAATACTTCCATTAACATGATTAAGTCTGTAAAATAAACCAGAAATTTATGTAGCTATTAGAGAAAACTTTTTTATTTACTAATGCTACAATGCATCATCATAAGAAACCAAACCAAACTGACCAAAAAAAATCAATCATCATTTTGTAATACATGTACTATCTAAGGATAGATCACTCCAACAATCAAAGTACTAAAAGTATTGAATAGCATTGAAACAGGGCCTTCCTGTGGGAACATTAACAAGGTGTTATTCTAGTATTTTTTACTACTAGTTCTATGTGCAATCCATCACAAACTTAATAAGAGGTCTACAGGCTTTATTGGTCACCTGAGTATTACTTAAAAGCATCACTAGTCCAAGAGGCTTTGAAATCTAGAGAAAAAATCTCTGTTCTGAATATCTAAACCAAATTCTAGTATTCAGCAAAAGTATAAAACAAGATGTGTTCTTAAAACTTAAATATCATCAAAAGTGCCGATAATGATGAAAGGCTTTACATAATATATGTAGCATTAATACATAATGACTAATTTGGACCTGTCCTAATGTCAAAACCCTGACATTATAAAATTCACAATTTTGGTACATTCTTTTTCTACTTTTCCTAAATATGCATTTAATTTTTATACTGTATCTGCAAACTTATCAATGACTTTCAAATGACATTGCACCACTTTAGAACCAAACCCTTACCCCTTAAGATCATGAAGTTTATAATTTTAGTGAATGACAACCTATTCCTTCTAAATATCCATTTAGTTTCTATTTAGTATCAATAGCATTAAGAAGATGTTTTTAATTGTTTTATACATAATTACTGTATACCAAGTTTGGCCCCATCCTGAAATCAAAGCTTCTACCCTGGGGATCATGAAATTCACAATTTTGGTAGAGACCTTCCTGCTCTTCATTACTATGCATTTAGTTTAAATTGCACATGTGCAGTTGTAGACAAGATTTTTGAAAATTTGTCAAATTTTGGCAGTGTTTAACACTAGGGGTGCAGGAGTCCTGCAGTTAACAATTTACATTACCCTTAACCCAAAAATACCAAATTTGAAAAGAATTACAATGGTACTTATCAAGAAGAAGTTAAAAATGTTCAATAGTTAATGCATGATGCATGTTGCACAACAACAGAGGAAGACCAATTGCAATAGGTCACCTGAATTTACTCAGGTGATCTAATACAATTTACCTCTGCTGATATATGGGTAAAAACACTATTTTTATGAGGTATCCTACAATTTACTGGTAACTGAAATTTGCAACATTTACATGAACAGTTCCCTTTATAGTACCCTGTAATTGAAGATATAACCAGTCTGCTTTAATAACATAGTCAGCACTAAATGGTGTTGAACCAGATATCTCTGTCAACTGATTGAAATTTAACTGCTACCAATAAGTACACTGTCGCTTATATTCTGCAATTAAAAGAGTACAGGAAGGACTTCCCATCTTTCTTTTAAAGGAATAATTCAGCCATAGTGGTTCCCTGTATATTTCATTTTTTTCAAGAATAAATGTCTTCTTTTTCATGTCTTAAAATTTTAGTAAATTTCTCAAACTAAGTACATCTATTAAATTCAGTAAATCTTCAAATTAGCTCAAACTTCTAATATTGATAAAAAAGTGCAACTTACTGGAATAATGTCAGTCCTAATGGTTCATTATATTTTTCAGTTCGTCAAAAATAGATGTATCCTTTTTTCTTGTCTTAAAATTTAGTAAATTTCTCAAACCTAACAAGTCTTTAAAATTCAATAAATCTCTAAAATTAGCTTGATTATCTCTTGTTTACCTTCTAACAAAAAGAATGCAACTTACTGGGATATTTCAGTCCTAGTTCCTTTTTCAGTTAGTCAAGAATAAATGTGGATCCTTTTTGATGTCTTAAAATTCAGTACATTCCTCCAACTTAACAAATCTTCTAAATTCAGTATAGCTTAAGTATCTCTAGATTACTTTTAATGAAAAAAAGCAATTTACTGGAACTCTTTTTTAGTCTTTAACATGATATATGTATATATAGAAACTCTAATGCAGAGCCCTTGTGATTTTTTATGTTGCTGAACTTTTAACCTAGACTCATCCAGAAAATCCATCAAAGAATTTACCTTTGTTTTATCAAATATGTACATGCCATCCTTATCAAAATGCCCTTCTTCCAATTCTTCCTTCATGTTGAAAGGAGTAATCTTAATTCCTTCATAAGAATCGATTGTAGTGTCCTCTTGTCCTGAAACATAAATAAGGAACATGAATATATTTTAGAGATTATTTATATTTACTGAATTAAATGAGAGTGAATTCCATTTTAAACTAGTTCAGAGGAATAGGACTTACAAAAGTTCTTTCATTTAATAATGATACCAGAATTGCCCCCCCCCCCCCCAAAAAAAAACCCAATTAGCTCTAAATCTGATATATCGATAACTGCCTTCAATTTCATACATAAGTTCAAATAAATACAACTCTTTTCAAAAAACCATTTCACAATATGTATTATATTGATATACAAATCAATTTAAAAAAGCTTGAGTAAAAACATGCACAATACACAAATCAATTTACTCTGATTGACAATTGTGCAGAATTTGATTCTACTAGTAACTTGAATGCTTTTTGTGTCTAAGATCTCACATTGAAGTATACAAAGTAAAATATTCCATATTTGTTTGGTTTAGTGTATCATACTTTATTAAAATGATGACAAAAGTTAGCCACTCATACTAACATACTATACAGTTATTTATCATAATGCCCATGTCAACTGTGTCACAAAGCGAGGAAGGAAGCAATGTTCCATTGCAATAAAGCTGTTTATGACTTAGTAAGATCTGCCACTGAATACCACACCCACCCTATCTACCAAAGTTTTCACACCCACACCTCATTTGGACATACATATACATGAGTAAGAATGTAGACTTTAGTTCAATGCAGCATATATTATCCATTTAAAACAAATTTATATGGACAAGGATCTACATTAGTGCCGACCAATTAAAAAAATGAAATTCTAAGAGTGAGCAAAAAGCACTAAACCTCATCCAAACCAAGAGAAAACACCAGATTTAGGCTTATAAGAGTCAATGCACACTAACTTTGGTCTAGTGAAGAATGAAGATTTTGATAAATTTATACTTGTTTCTCAGAGCATATATTTGAGAATACATGAGAAAGATGAAGAAAAATACAAAACTGCACTGAAATAAACAATGCTTATTATCTATCCACTGATTTGTTTAGTTATACTTATATTGTTATGAAGAAGTTAGGCTCAATAATTTACTGTAATACTAACTGGGATGTGCTGAAAATGTTTTTGATAAGCACTGTTATCATGTAACGGTTTTAAAAGCAGTCTGCACTTTGATTACCTAATGCACTGATGTGTAAAGCATGAGCTGCAAAGTTTTTAACACACAAACATAATGCTTAACAGAAACATTTGATAATGATGTAAGAATTTAACCTCAAGGAAATTATGAAAAGTTGCATGAGAATAAGAGTATTTGTAATTTTGTATTGTGTAATGAAATTTCCTTATCTGCTGGTCCAACATGTGTGATTGCTAATGTCTGCTGACAAAGCTCAGTTCATAATTATTAAATCATAATTAATGACTTCAAATCTTCTTATGACAGATGCACACATTAATGTGAAAGTTGTGGAAATATTTTTCTCTTACATAAATCCAGATGTATTTGAGTCAAAATGTTGATCAAAGCATAAATTGCCACCTGTTTCTGGCATTAACACGTTTTCTACAATCAAAACATGACAATTCGTAAAGAGAAAAGAATGTAGTTTATGCCTGTCTACTTCTCTAAAGACAATAGTTACCAGGAAGAACACTCAAGGACCCCAGTGGAAATTAGCAACTGTGCTTTTATAGTTATCCTTAGGCACTAATCAATGCAAGATACTGTGATAATCTGTATATTTATTTATTCAAACTTCTAATTTTAAATATTCCATAATATTTTAAAACCATACAGGAAATGGATGTATTTACATTTCATTGTTTCTTGTCTCTTCATAAGTTATTTATATCACCCTGTTTCAACTTGAATAAGTCTCCTACTTCAACTACACTAACTAGGACTCAATATATCTAATAATTCCAACATAGTTTACATGTGTTTTACATTGATGGTCAACTCTTCCTCTCTCTCAGAGAAGAGCAAATAAATGCAATTAACCTAAAAGACATCGAACCCTGGACAGTGGATAGCCTATCAAATTCAATTAACTGGTCCATTACAATCTCTGTATTTAGCTATATAACTTTATTAAGCTATATAGCTTTATAAAGCTATTTGAAATAGTTTGATTTAGTTATTTCAAATCTAATTTCACTGAGTGACCATAGTTCATCCCTGTACTCCATAAAACATAAATTGCAAACAAAAAATATTTCTTAATCTATGTCCCTTGGGAAGAAAATTGACTCAAAATTGTCACATGTTTAAGATTATTAAGTTGTTAAGCAACAGTTATCCAATCTACAGCATATAATAAAAGTCAATGAGGATTGACAAAATAATGGACTGACAATCAGATTCCACATTATAAAGTCATCATACTTATCTATGCATCAACGAACACAGGGTAGTGGACAATTAACAACACAAAAGAAATTCTTTTCATAATTTTGTTTTTAAAACGACATAGTATTATCATGAACTCTAATAAGAACAGTGTTCAGGTTAGTTCAAAGTATAAACATGTTCAAAAATCATTATGCGACTTTTTGGCTTTGTAATTGCAGGTTAAAAAATTCAATCTAATTCAATATACAACAGCTAAATCAAGCTATTTCAAATTGCTTTACAAAGCTATTTAGCTTAATAATTAGCTATACAGTTAAATACAGAGATTGTGCCTGATTAACAATGAACCTTCGATGTCATCTTCTGGAAGAATTTCGTAATCTTGACCCGTCTCCTCCTCCTCATCGCTGTCTAGGGAGTGTTTTTCTTTAAAACGAACGTGCTTTTCTTCAGTACTATCATAAATCTCGTTAATACTGCTCTCTACGTCTATCTTTCTTTTGGACATGGTACCGTGTTTGAACGTTCAAATGAAAACGGTGCAACAAGTGCGCATTAAATCGTTCCATTTCTTCTCTTACGTTGAAGCATCTTCCTTGAGTTGAGAGTAAGCGAATCAGACATTTGACTAGTTAACATGGCATTGAAACAACTATTTTCTTTGAATCTTTTTCCATAATTTTGTAAACCATTTCTTGCTAAAAAGAGAAATGCATGATGTTTTTTTTTTTAGCATACGAAACAATAACAATCGAATTAATCTTTAAAAACTTTAACAAACGAAAATAAACTGAAATGTTTACATCAAGTCTTTATTTATATCTCTTGCATTTTATGTGAAATATTTTAAAATCGTATATGTTTTTGTGCATGTACAAAGTTTTTGAGTCAAATGTTTTAAAAATGTTTTCTTCGTTTCGTATATTATTTATTTTCTCATTGTTGAAAAATGGCTGCTTTTTCTTGGTTACGGTAAAGACCTCATCTGATCAAGTTCATTCCACCAGGTGCGAAGTTTTTATTTTGCCTTCATTGCTTTTGTATTCCAGTAGCAATTTTTTGCGTTTCATATTTTATTTGTGATTTTTCACTCCAGCTACATATAAACACGTCTTACCTTGTATGTTGTAGTTGTAGGTCGGTCAATCAAAATATTAGAATCGAAGATCAGATAAAAGATTTTGCATAGCTAGCTGTTTCCCTTACACATCGTAGTGTTTTTAATTATTAGAGGACAAAACCCTCTCATTGCCCCAAATGCCTTGAGAATGGAGCTTTCCTTATAGGTAATGACTAGATATATGCAAGTTTAAAAGAAAAATATACAAAACTAATGAAAAAAAATCAACCATACCTATGAAACATGAAAATTTTTGTCAAAATAGCGTCAGTTCGAATGCAAGTGTAATAACATCTATATTACCATTTTGAATCTCATCTTCCCAAGTTCATATCATCCTAAGATGTTATAGAAAATATGTAAACCATATTTTCTCAGTCATATCACTCGATTGTATCAAGTCTCCTATGTTTGTAAATTTGCTTAAACACCGATGTTAAATATGACTTCAGAATTCACTTTTTAATTCCACTGCATTATATTTCTGGCATTCAATGAATAGGCAGATTAAATGTCTAAAATCGTGTAACAAGATGTTTTGACAGCACATGTCCGGATAACTTTTTTCATCCAGTTATAAATATGAATACTAATGTACCAATATTTTTTGCTTCACCCTCAAACGTGGTCATTCTGTAAGATATTTTCAAATAAATTTTATGACTTTCAATGAATAAAAATTCATGAAAATTTGAATTTGGACTTATCAGATGATATGCCAAAAATAAAATGCTAATAAATCTGATACTAGTGTGGTAGTGTTAGATACATGGCCTTCCTACTAGCTCAGGCTAGTGGGTTAACCCTTTAACTCAATCGGTAGAGCACTGGACTGTCATGCCATAGGTCCCAGGTTCGATTTTCAACAGAGACACAAACCAGTCTCTGTTACACTAGTATATCTCAAGTGAGTAATTCCATTCCGGTTTCTTTGTGATAGGTCTGGTGTAGAGGTTAAATGTAACGTCAGCAGTACAAGAGATTCCTGAATGCCAGTCAGAACAGAAGAACATATCAGTATGGAACCTTCGTCCAGTCTAGGTGTTGCTCTGGATTTGATTCTGAAAACACTCATAGCATCTCAAGATTTTGCTAGTCTGCAAACAAAAAACTGGGATGCCATAGCAAGACTCATTCCAGGATCAACCCCTGGACAGGTAAAATATTTCCTATCCAAGTCGAAGTCAGAATACACAATTTGGTCATGTTTATGTATTAGAGGTTAGATTTGTTTGTTTGTTTGTTTTATTTATAGTCGCCTGAGCAATTTTTCAGCTATCCGGCGACTGTCACTATTACCGGTGACGGGGCTGCAAATTTAGACCTATGCTTAGCACTAATGGCTTTTAGCAGTGAAGAATTTCAAAAATAAAAAGATTGAGATTGAGATTTTTTCTATGCTTCCAACTGCTTTTTCCCATCTGTTTCAGATTGCTAGGCGATATGAAGAACTTTTATTGTCTGGAGATGTCTATGCAATAAACCAGTTAGAGAAAAACTTCACAAATTCTGGCAACTCCCCTCAGATGAGTTTGTCTGAATCTGATGTCAGTGGAAAAACAGGAGGTAGTAGTGGTCCAAGCTCAGCCAGACAGAAGGGTAGGAAAAGTTCAAAGAACCTAGATGTGTATAATATTCATACGAAAATATTTGATTATGTTACAAACATAGAAAAGTTCGCTTAGTTTCAACACTGAATTACTTAGCTGCAATAAGAATTCATCATCATAAATCTGAATCCTGGTGAGATTTTTTTTATTGTGAATGAAAAATTATGCTGTACCCATGATACCTATTGATTTTGATAATTATGGTCATAATCATATTTATTGTAACAGTTGCATGTCCAATACAAAGTTGTTTATTTTTCTTTTCTTTTTAAAAGTGTATATTCCTTTTTCACACTTTTATTTAACATGAGTAAGCCAGTTATAGCAGGTAATCAATAAAACAACATGTAGTGTGATTATGCTAAAGCATACATAATTGTAGTGGTTTCACCAAAATTTATGAATCAATATTGAGTTCACTTTTAAAATGATCTTCTTTTCTTTGATCTTCTCCCAACTCTTTGGCAAACATTTAGGCACATAAATAGAAAAAAAAACAAAGTCCCCTTGAAACAATGGTACAGATATATACAAAATTTGTAATATAATCATAAAAAAGAAAATTGTTAAAGAAAATCATTTTGAATCATACAAATTTCTTTTAGTCAGTCATGTGAGGGCTGCAAAACAAACAGCTTTTTGATTTTATTTGTGTATGTATTATTTGAAGGAGATAAAGATGAAAAAGACAACACCGATAATAAAAGTAAGCCAGGAGGCCGTAAAGCTAATGACCAAGGGTGAGGACAGTTAACTGTACACTATAATCATATTTTCCCTGAATTTTAATATTGGCTATTTTCACTGAAAACCTGAACTGCAGTGTATTTTTTTTTTAATTTGTACACTTGTAAATGGTTTCCCCCCCCACTCACTATGAGGGTGAAAGGGGCTAAAATTATAGGGGGAGGTGAATATTTTTCTGCATACAATACATAGAATTAATTATTTTAAAAAAGCTGAATTTAAAACTGAAATCTGATTATGAAATAAAGCTGTGAAAACATGTATATATAACCATGACTGATCTGTTTAAAGCTGTATACAGTAAATTAAATATGTATGCAGTAAATTCAAGCTGTATACAGTAAACTGAAGCTGTATACAGTAAACTAAAGCTGTATACAGTAAACTAAAACTGTATATAGCATACTAGAGGAGTATACTGTGAACTAAAATTGTAGAAAAAGAAAGTCTACTATTGAATGACATAATTACAGTTTGAAATTCATGAACTTTTTTTTTTTTCAGACCAATAATGACGATTCATGTTTGTGATGAGGCAAAGAACTGTAAGTTAAATAAAATTTCGAAATAAAATATTGAAAAATGCATGACATAGAATGTTTTTATTAGATTTTTATCAATGTCTTGTATTTGCTCTTCAATATTTGCCGCTCTAGCTTGTACAGCATTATCTGCATTTGATATTTAGTATCAAATAGTCTTAATTTCTATGTACTTTTTTTTTAAACTTTGAAATAAAGCTTCTGATCCTAAGCAAAACAAGACACAACTTGCAGGTAGACAAATATTTTACCACAGATAAACTTTTTACCTGTGTGCTTTTGCCATTAAATGTTTTCTGTTTGGACTTTTTTGTTCCTGTTCCTGATTAATTTCACTCTGTACTTTTTGTTCGAGGTTTCTTACTGTGTTCATTTGATGAACTCTATCACACATCATGTGTTCACACCTCACATGTTCACACACATCATGTGTTCACACATCACATGTTCACACATCACATGCTGTTTGCTGTGACCACATTTTCCTTTGTACTGAATCACATTTTATCAGAAGAGGCTCAGTCTATGATAGCAGTTAGTTACGCAGAAAAATGAAACTGTTAAGGTTTTCTTTACGCTTGTTTCCTTAACAACCTCTTGTTCAACATAAAAAAAATCACAGCCCCCCTAAAAGAAATTGGAAAAATTGATGATATAGTTGTAAATGAAACTTTTTTAATCGTTCCATTGTACAATTTTCTAGTGTTATCAAGTAGGCAGTGTGCCAAAAAATCATCCATAACCATTTGTTAATTCCGATTTTTTGATTTTTTTTTTTTTTGCTTTTGATTTTAGTGAAACAGGATTTCCATTGTCCCAGAGACCTGCTGGTTCAGGAGATGAAGTATTTTGCCGAGTATCTGTCTACTGATGCACAGCGTTGGGAAGAAGTGGACATTTCAGTACATTGTGATGTACAAATATTTGATTGGTTAATGAAGTATGTCAAGAGAAGCTCAAGAGACTCTCCAGAAAAACCCAAACTTGGTGAGATAGCTTCATCTTTCACAGTTGTTTTTGAACTGTTTCACTTATTAGATATACATTTAATACAAAGTGTAATAATGGATGTGTTTGAATTCTTGTGTATGTTTTTTTTCTTTCAGAGGCAAATAACGTAATATCAATCCTGATTTCCTCAGATTTCCTAAAAATGGATACCTTGGTAATATTTTTAATAAAAAAAGAAAACAGACACCAAAAAAACAAAAACAAAACAAACCAAAAAAAAAATATATATATATGAAAATGGCCTACAGTGATAATTGTTTTTTCTCCTCTACAAAACTTACATGTATCAATGTTTTCTACTCCAAACACACACACACACAAATATTTATATCAATTTTGAAAAATTCTTTGCAGGTTCAGGAATGCATTGAATATTGTCATGAAAATATGTCTGCCATAGTAGCAACCCCATGTAATATGAACTGTATCAACGACAAGCTTGTAGGGAGGTAGGTATTAAGTGTTATATGAACTATATCAATGACAAGCTTGTAGGAAGGTAAATATTAAATGTGATATGAACTGTATCAATGAGAAGCTTGTGGGGAGGTAGGTATTAAGTGTAATATAATCTGTATCAATGACAAGCTTGTATGGATTTTCAGATGTAGGTTTTATCTGTGAAGGTGTCATTAGCTGAAACTTTAGTCGAAATGCCTCTTTTCCTGTGTGTACTATGATTCCCTATATATTGACTTCATTTTTAGGATAGCTGATTTGTTCACACACAATGAAGCAGATGATATCAAAGACAGAAAGGATAAGTTTAAAAGGTAATGCAGCACTTCTTGTCCTTGACTTATAAGTATGCATGAATGATCATCATTATACATTGCGGAGAGGAAATGTCTGTTCCTTCGTTGGTCCCTTTGTCTCTTTATCTCCCAGTTTGTCCACAACCATCATTATAACTTTTGAATTATACAAAGTAGAGCTTTCATACTTAGAGAACTAAAAGTTCAAAGTTGAAGCTATGTGACTGATAAAGGTCGAAGTCATTCATTTAAGAGAACTGAAAGGTCAAAGTTGAGGCTATGTGACTGGCAAAGTCAAGAGAACTGAAAGGTCAAAGTTAAGGCTATGTGACTGGCAAAGGTCATTCATTTAAGTCCAGGTTATATTTGTCACAATTGAACATGGCCATGCTTAGGGATACACTTTTTCCAAAAATGTCTTTTTTATGTATTTGTCATTTATGGTAAATAATAATTGAATTATTTGTATTGATCTGTCTCACAGCAAATTGTTTGCTAAGAAGTTGGAGAAGTTGTTTGATCCTGAACTGGTAAATCCAGACTCACCTGACAATGCCTCTACTCTGTTCAGGTCAGTTACAAATTATCAGTTAGAGTGTCCATATATTGTGTTCACACACAGTACTGATCTCTGCATGCAGCGTCTTTCTTGTAAGGTTGTAGCATTCACATACACTGTAAAAGGCCGGTGTTGTTGTGTACTGAGGTGTAATGTACGTCAGAAAGTGTGTGAAATTTACAACAGATATACAAACATCTGTCTGACAGACACGAGGCAAACTTTGATCAGATCAGTGCACTAGCTGCAGAACTGTGGCATTATGGTTCATGGTCAAAGACTAAGATATAAAACCATAACGCTACAGTTCTGCAGTTAATCAGTGCACCTGAGTTTTTATACTCCAATTCTATTGCATGAATACATTGCTCTCTGCTTATTCACTCAATAGTCACATGGAATCAAGCAAACATTGCTTATTCACTCATTCAGGTAATATCAAACAAACATTGCTTATTTACTCATTATTCAGGTAATATCAAACAAACATTGCTTATTTACTCATTATTCAGGTAATATCAAACAGACATTGCTTATTTACTCATTATTCAGGTAATATCAAACAAACATTGCTTATTTACTCATTATTCATGTGTGACTCACATAGATCCTGGTCATGGGTTTGATAAAACTGTTCGTGTGCTTAGATAAACCACATAACACGACAAACAACAGCAGTATAACATTCTACATAGAGATATATCAGGTCTTCTGTACTTCTCTGAAAAAAAGGCTGAAATTTTTGGAATTTATTAGATAGCATTCTCATGTAATGATCAAGTTTGTTGAAAGATTTCCTGCCTTGTGCTTTAGTTTGTTTCTTTTATTATGGCTGTAAACATATTTAACATGTTTAATTGATCCAATCTCCTTTCCAGATGTTCTATATGCAAAAAGATTTTGACACAAACTTTAGAGAAGAAGATAAAATGCATGCCAAGCAGGTATTTATAACAATGAAAGTTTTATGTTCCATGACATGAGCTGTGGTCTTCCTCTTTTTCTTGTGTCACAGTTTAAATCAAGGGAAACCATGAGCTTGAATTTGCCTTGATAATAATAACTGGTGTTATTAAGCACAAAACCCAGTACTGTAAACTCACACCTCTGGTGAAGTGTTGGAGATAAACAAAATGTTGATTTGTTATAACTGTAACTTGTTATATACCTGTACAATGATTTTATAGCATGTTTTAAAACCACAGGGGATGAAAATCATTTGGCTGTAAACACGAATTTATTATAAGTGTGTTCACTGTGTTTTACTGTAAATATTATCATCTGACACAGGAATTTGAGAATAAAAACTACAGAGATATATAGTGTAATTTAGTACCAAGTTTTACTCATTCTGTAAATATATGTTCATGTGTTTGTGAATTTTAGAGGAAAGCCAAAAGAGATTTAACTGTATACTGAAAATGAACTCCATCAGTGTAGTTAGTCTGTTTTAGTAAGACATATGATAACTAATAATTATGCAGAATGACGATAGAGAAGCGAGGGAATTTGACTTTCTGTCACATGAGGGACCAAAACTTTGATGCTAATGATTACTTGTTGGAGCTGAAAGGCCAGCTGAAGTCCTGGCGAGATGTGTATTGGAGAATCTGGGGGATGATTAATTTCCTGGCTTGTACACGGTGTAAAGAGGCATTCCCTTGTAGTGACTTTGGACATTGTAAATACCATGCAGAGCCCCCTAGGTTTGACAATGAAACTGGGATTAACTCTTGTATTGGGACTTATCCTTGCTGTCATCTGAAGACTATTCGATTTGATCCAACTCAGCAGAATAAGGTATTGCATGAAAAGAAGTCACTGTTTGAATAAACAGATTTTTCTGGTCAGTCTTCAGAATATAATGAGAGATTTACTAGACCTCCATCAGATTCATGAAATGTTCATTTCCATCCCAAATATATTTCAAGGAAAGTTAGATTCTGAATTATGGAACTATGCCAATAAAAATGTTCTTTTTTTGAGATGTTTGACATTTACGTGATGTTAATTATATTTTGCTTGGTGTACTAGGGCTGTCGTGTTCGAGATCACATTGTGACATTGGCGACAGAGGTGAACTCCTCAGATGAAATAGATCTGAGTAAAGTATCTCAGAACCGTGTGTATGATGACTTACTGTCACACAGGGATATAGTTTGTGTACCATATCAAAGACTGACAGATGCCAGGTACTGTCTGTATGTCTCACTTCTCTGTAAGCCTCGGGTGTAAGGGTCAAAGGGCAGGTTTTTACCTCATTGTTTTATAGCTGTTTTATAAATGCATGTATTACATTTTACCGACCCTTGTCTTTCTATAAAATTGAGTTTTAACTAATAACTATCACCTGATTTATCTACCTTTTATAATGTTTGGAGATTTTCTTCAATTGAAAAACTGTTCTATTAATACTAATGAATTAAATGTAGTTAGTAGCAAAATAATGAAATCTGAATAACTTGTTATAACAGAACTTGTAATCTAACATCAAACACATACATGTATGATTAACTTAAAAGAATAATAGAAATTATTAACTTAACAATTCAGAATTTAAAAAAATGAACTAGGAATTTGATATGAAAAATTTATGAATACTGAAGAAGTTTAAGAAGAATTCAAGCTTAAACAGTATTTTTAAGAAATATTACAGATATTTATTAATAAAATGAAAAGCGTATGAAAACCATAATGACATATTTCACAACAAAGTAAATACATTATAGATCTGGACCGGGAAGGTTAGTTGCCATGAGAATTTTCTCACTAAATACATTTTGAATAATTAAATGACATATTTACTGTAGCTGTACCCGGAGTGTTTGCTTTCAAAGAGTTTAAGGATTATTTGTGTGATGTCACTAATTGTACAAGTTATAGTCAAGATACACAGATTATGAGTGAAGTGTTTTAACTTTGACGTGCTGCTTTTCATTCATTCTTTCTGCTTCATTGACTTTCTGTAAAGAATCTAAATTATCGTAAATCTAATGCACTAGTATAAGCAAATTGTAGTTATAGTACAATTTATCTCCCTTTTATAAATCATAATTTTTGCCATGATCTCTGATCATCCTTACAGTAATTAGATATGTAGTTAAAATTGCTTTACAGGATTTGTTTTAGCACTATTTAGATTTACCTATTAATAACTTGTACCTAGAGTGTGTGTAAATTTTTAAATTTTAAATGAAGGAAGTTGAGATGTAGATTCTCCTTATTTAATATATGTAGTTTACTAGCAATTTAGATTTGAAGTTAGACGGTGTTTTAATGAAGGCATGCTGCAAAATTTAATTTTCCAGATTTTAAGTATAATGTTCATTAAATGTCTTGAAAAATACAACACTTTCTTTCTTTTATATATATATATATATATATATATATATATATATATATATATATATCAAAATCAACCTTGCTTTAGTGTTTGTGTGTGTGAATTGTGCTTGCAGTTGTTGGTTGTGATAATGATGTGAATAACCTGTATTACACAATAACATGAAGACATTTTATTCTGCTATTAAATAAAGAAAAACATAATTATATAAATGTCATTTTATTTTAAATCTGTATTGTTTTCATAATTTGCAGCATGTCTGATTATTAAAAAGTCTGTCAATGGAGATTAGATCAAATCTAACTAGTTAGTACATATTGGCCTGACTTTCTGATTTTAGTCTTTGTATGAGCACAGACTAATTCTTCTGTCTACAGCGAGTCATTTCTGTTCTCGAGTGGACATTTATTGCTCTGTTAAACACGTGTATACACAGGAGATCAAGTAGAGAACAATACATACTCAAATGCTTTCTTTTTAGTTCATCTCTGATTGATATTTCATTATTTGTATTTTCATTTTCAATATTAAAATGTAGATTTAATTTCACTGCATGATATTGGTTGTTTTCTGTAATCACGTACAGTATGTTTTGAATACAAAATTTCATTCCATTCATGATAAACTGGTATGCAAGGAAACAGTTGTTGTTCATTTTTCACATGAGTAAACATAATTTTTGTCTGTCAGTGAACTGGAATTAAATGTGTTTGAGAATGAAGAGTTCACCACCAGAACCAAGAAGGATCATGGGATTGCTCTACATCCATCTCTGATGTCTGCGGTCGATGATGATAAAAAATCCGGGGAGGTAAGTTATTTTACTAGTTATTGTCACAACGTGGTGGATTTACTGGACAGTTAATTGTCCATTTTGTCAGTCTTGTCTAACTCTGCAACAGAGTTCTTGTGTCGCTGCCCTTCAGTTCTGTAGAATGTGGGTTTAAACCCCGCAAGGAAACTTGCTGTTTTTCATAATATTTTACATTTCTAGAAAGTGGGTTTATTTTTCCTAAATCTTGAATTTACAAATCCAGTTTGTGTGATTTAGTCTGTACACCATTGTGATATTGATAAGAGAAATATTTTCCCCTGAATCCAGACTATTTTAGTAAGTTATCTTGGTTAATTTTTTTTTAATTACTTGTGGTCACTTATATAATATAAATGATTAAAGTATTGGTTATATTAACAATATAAATGGACATACATATACAGTCCAACACAATTACAGCAAAGCACCAACGGTGGTCTGTTTCACAAAGTAATGGGCGTGATTCATTATTTCCGAGGCGTTATTAATGTGACTTCTTTACAATCTACAATACAATACAATGTATTGTATCTTATGTTTATATCATTTTATTTCAATGTTTTATTTAATTCTTTTATGTACTGCAAAGCACCTTTGATCATACAAATGTATGAAAAGGGTGCTATATATAAATATGGTATTATTATTATTATTATTAATCTGCAATTCATCAGCGTGTCTGCTACAACTGTTCATTCATCATAAACATGTCTGCTACAACCAGTCTGGTGTAACTAGTAATTCATCGTAGGCATGTTTCGATAACTGATGATTCATTGTGGGCATGTTTTTATAACCAGTAATTCATTGTAGACATGTTTCTATAACCAGTGATACATGGTAGGCATATTTCTATAACCAATGATACATGGTAGGCATGTTTTTATAACCAATGATACATGGTAGACATGTTTCTATAACCAATGATACATGGTAGACATGTTTCTATAACCAATGATACATGGTAGACATGTTTCTATAACCAATGATACATGGTAGACATGTTTCTATAACCAATGATACATGGTAGACATGTTTCTATAACCAATGATACATGGTAGGCGTGTTTCTGTAACCAATGATACATGGTAGACATGTTTTTATAACCAATGATACATGGTAGGCATGTTTCTGTAACCAATGATACATGGTAGACATGTTTTTATAACCAATGATACATGGTAGGCATGTTTCTGTAACCAATGATACATGGTAGACATATTTCTATAACCAATGATACATGGTAGACATGTTTCTATAACCAATGATACATGGTAGACATGTTTCTATAACCAATGATACATGGTAGACATGTTTCTGTAACCAATGATACATGGTAGACATGTTTTTATAACCAATGATACATGGTAGGCATGTTTCTGTAACCAATGATACATGGTAGACATGTTTCTATAACCAATGATACATGGTAGACATGTTTCTATAACCAATGATACATGGTAGACATATTTCTATAACCAATGATACATGGTAGACATGTTTCTATAACCAATGATACATGGTAGACATGTTTCTGTAACCAATGATACATGGTAGACATGTTTCTGTAACCAATGATACATGGTAGACATGTTTCTATAACCAATGATACATGGTAGACATATTTCTATAACCAATGATACATGGTAGGCATGTTTTTATAACCAATGATACATGGTAGACATGTTTCTATAACCAATGATACATGGTAGGCATGTTTCTATAACCAATGATACATGGTAGACATGTTTCTATAATCAATGATACATGGTAGACATGTTTCTATAATCGATGATTCATTGTACCATGCTCATATATAAATTGATTTTTGGGAAGTAAAATTTTGACTCTGAAGTCTGTGTCTAACTTGTACACATATACAACTACAGGAATTTCTTTTCTTGTTGCACAACTTGCGACACTTGAATGTAATAAAGCATTAATGTTGGTTTAATCAGAAACAAATTAAAAAATGGTGATAGTTTAAGTAACAAAATAGCAATACCAAGTATTACCACTGTGATATTATTAATGAAAATTCATTTTGTTTTAATTTACTCGTAATATTCATTAAAAGGGCCACTAAAAAAAGATAGACTGCAGCAAGGTCATCGTCAGACAATTAAATGCATGCAGTGATATCGATGCCCACTATGTATTATAATTCAACTACTTGTTGAGGTTTATGGGAGTATATACGGAAGGTGTGTTTATTATAGGGAGGTGCATTTATTACAACCAGTAATTCATTGTAGACATTTTTGCTAGAAGTTGTAATAAATCGTAAGTGTATAGCACAGTCAAAGTAAGTGTACTTGCTATAACTGTATTTAGCTGAACATGTATTTCTGTGTAAAAATATCACAAGCCTATGTTTCAAAATTACAGCTTAATTCTATAAATATATTTGGAATTACTTTTTTACAGTGGTAAATTCTATCGATTTAAGAAGTCTATAACTGTTAAACATTTGAAGTTTTGCTTTCTCTTTGTAATCTGGAAGTGGTTTAGTTAAGGCCCATGCAGCTCACACCTGTAAATCAAGTGATTGTTTTCAGTTTATAAGACCTGTACCACGACTCCAGGCCCTGACTGTGGAGAAGGAGCTGTCATTTGAATACTATGACATGGGGATGGGAGAGAGTGATGATGAGGTTGGGGATGATGAGGTTCCAAAGGGGTCAAGTAAGCTATTTAGTTGTCATACAACCAGATTATTAAAGCTGTATGGTCCAATTATTATTTTTTGTACAGAATTACTTTAAAGCAGATGAAATAGTTTTTAAAGTTATTAAGATTCCGATAATTGCATGCTTGAAAGCATTTGCATGTAAAATAAAACAGCGAGATCATTTAAAAAGTAAATATAGTGGAAACCCATAAATACATTTGTCTTTCGTTAAAGGGGCATGGACACAATTTCAACTGAAAATTTATTTTCCCATTTTTAATATTTACAATTCCTAACAAAGATATTTCTAATGGTCAGCAAAAATTTGAATGTCAGTTGTTGAGTTACAAATGAGATACAGCTCTTACATTTCTTTGTTACATGAACAAGGCTTATGCCTTGTTAGGACCTGCCATGAATATGGCAGGGACGTGTAGTGTTTATCATGTCCATCCTTCTGTCACACTTTGCATTTAGCTCAGTTTGATTTGTCTTCTGAATATGCATTAGAAATGGCCAAGTGATGGTTGATTGTAAACACCGATTTAAAAAAGGTAAAATAATGCATGATATGTCATACAGCCTCATAAATACATATGTGTGATGATTTAACAGTGTTTTTACAAGGTGGACAAAATTCGGACCATACAACTAGAAATGATATCATATGTGCTGTGTTTTATTTCATGAGGATTGCTTCTTTATTGATGTGTGTAATTAAGTCTGTTTTATATCGTATTACATTCTTCTAGGTCGAAAAGCTAAAGGTTTTAGGAAGTCCAGAGTTACTATAGATCCGCAAGCAATTCTTCTAGATGCTCCTGATTTTGAGTAAGAACAGAAAATTAATTGAATATGAAATTGAAAAATTAAAAGTTCTAGGGCTTTGCTCAGTGGTTCCTTTAATAATAATTTTTCAATCATAAACATCACTTTTGAACATAAAACAATCAAACATTTAAGGAAAGATAACTTTATTTTTCACTGTTATATTACAAAGAAATATTTGACAATGTTTGTTGTTTGTTCTACACAGCCAAACCAAGAAGTCGACCTGGGACACTGGACGATCCATGAGATACAATCAGGATGCACAGAGACAGGAGGGTTCGTAATGTAACCTGTGTCAAAATTTTCTCTCCATCAAAGCTGTACAGTCAGTATGTTGCACAAGTTTAATGTTTTCTTGTGTGACATGGAGACAAAGACCCTTAACATCTTGCAACATGACTTTAGGCATTTAATCTGCTTGTTCATTTAACACAGTTGATATAAAGAATGCATTGTGACATCATTTGAGCTGCAATGTTTTTCTTTTCAAACCAAGCAATTATCAACAACAACAAATTGTATGAAGGTGTAAGAAAGCTTGTCTGGAATTTAAAAATGTTTGTGGTACTTTTCAAACACTTTATTTATTTTATCTATGGGGTTGTCATTGAAGTATATCACAGTGACAGCAACATTTTTGCCAGAGCACTATGGGTAATCCTCATCATTTTTTCATTTGATGAAGAGCAAATCACATCAAATGTGTAATCACTGGAGTGAGTTTGTCACTTTACAATGCGAGCTTTGCTTGCTATAACATGTACTGTGAATATACATGTAAGAGGTTGAATGCAAAAAAAAAAAGTAAAATCAGAAGAGGATTTTGGAATCATTTTTATTCAGAGATGCATTTTATAGAATGATTTCAGTATTATAACTCTATGTAGCATGGATACATTTCTTTTGTGACTCTGCATACCTTTGAGGAGTAGTCTTATCATTACTCTCCTCCATGGCAACACACTAGGCAAGAAAATTGCTGGAAATTTATAGAATTGTGATAGGTAGAGTATACTCATGATGCCATTTGAAGTAAATCTTCCAAGATCTCGTAATCTGCAATTATGTGATTGAATTTTGTATAAGATGTAAACGTGTCTGATAGTTCTATGACAAACTTCCCAGTGAAAGGTCTTATAAAACATTTCCAGCCAATCGGATTGCTGAGAAAATCTAATTTTAGTTAGATTGGTTCAGAGTTATGAGACAGATAATTGGAAGTTGCTTGATTGAAATGATGTATCCCATTACATTAAAGATATTTAGTGGGGAGGCTTATTTCAGCCCTTCTGAATATCACAACTCTACAGAAATTCAAAATGCATTGACCATGAATTCTCACATTTTATTTATTCATGCATTAGTAAAAGGAAAGGAGACTAGGATCCAACACCCCCCCCCCCCCCCCCCCCCCCCCCCAGATTCTCTAGTCAGATACTCTGCCAACTGAGATATCTGGCCACTGGCAATCAAACCACCACATTCCTCCCTCTTTAAATGTCTTCACAACTTGAAAACCCAGGATCTTTATCCCCTGGCAGGCATTTTACCTGTCAGTTCCAGGGTCTGGTATACAGCATCGAATGTAATAGGACAGGAGAAAATGCAATGGACCAGGCCTGGGTTCAAATCCCTGGCTGATTCATTGCATTTTCTCCCTTCCTGTTACACATATAAATAAATAATGTTCACACTAGTGTATACTATATATGCATAATTTGGGAGTAGGTTGTAGTGGATGATCAGATTTTGAATAATTTCTTTCTTAGATCATAGAAGAATGAAAGATATTAGACATTATTTGACCAGGCTGAGACTTAATCCAGAAAAAGTTGATAAACCAAAGAAAGAGGTGAGTTATTAAATACAGAATTTAACACCCACATTTATGATAAGTCAAAAAGAATCCAAAAATCTCCTGGTTCAAGCCAAGAAACAATTTGATGAATGAATTAAATGTACCTGAGAATCATGGGCTAAATTCATTTTGGCTTAAAATTTCTTATAACCAACATGTTCTAGCCCAAAACTTCTCATGGGCATACATGGTTAGGAGTTTCAGGTCAAAATGGGCCTAGCCCCTGTGCCAAGAATAGGAAAGAATGAGGAAAAAATGCATAAATTTTTCATGATGTATTATTTTGCCCTGGGTACTTAAAGAGACCCATGTCTTGTAACTTTGTAACTCAGGACAATTTGAATCATCTATAAACAGCACTACCATTTTCATGTTGCCCGCAAAGCATAGCAACACTTAGAGATCAATCTGTCTATCTGTGTGTCACTGTTGGAGTTTTTGGTGTGTTTATTCCTTGTATGACTTTCATCCTTAGATAGATAAAGTTGTTTCTGCTTCCTTGACTTTTTATATGAATACAGTCAAACCTCATTATCTTGAACTTGATGGGACCAAGAAAAAAATTCAAGATATCTGAGGATTTGAGATATCAGGGGTAAAATAATTATGGAATAAGTGGTTGGGACTTCTGAATCACTTCGATCCATGGTATTGGAGATATTGGTGTTCGAGATACCGGAGTTCACCTGTATTTGGTAATTCTCTGTATGTTGTAGTTTGCTGGTGGTGCATTCAGTAGGCTGGAGGCGCAGTGGAAGATCAGCAATCTACAGCAGCAAACCAAGCAGCAGACAATGAACACATTCAGGTACACACAACATCTGCTTGTGATATTTTTTTTTTGTGTTTTTGAGAGGTGCTGAGTATGTCCATTGTATATTGTAATAGTCTGTTTGATGCTTTTTGGAAAGATTTGATTTGGAGTGCTTAGATCAATATACATATTATACTGTGTGTGTGTACTCATTAGAATAGGATTCATATTTTGACATCATTGACAATGAAACAAGAATGATGATTTTATGGACACTCTAAATATGTTAAAAAATCTAACTATCTATTATCATACTTACAAGTGCTAAATCATAATTATACCAAATAGTTGACCAGCTCTGTCTGCTGTACACTTCAATGAGTACACACACAGTACTTATACAGTTATATACACTGGTGTTGGTTCTGTAAAGAAAGAAAAGCATGGTGCCTCACATTTAGAAAAACTACTATTTCCGATTTGCAGTGAATTTAAATGTAAACTTGTTCGTAGAAAAAAAAACAACAACATGTAGAATGTGTGCTATATGCTTTATATGTATGTGAAAAATGTACGATGTATTCACAAAACACTGTAATTATGATTTGCACTGTAATTGATGATCAGAGGACGTGGTGTACCAATGAGACGAGAGAGGACGTTCATGAGTTAGCGTCAGTTTACAGGTTTGATGTCATCACATGCATGTCTATGATTTTCCTCATTCCTAAATTATGCATGGGACCTTGTTTGTTTGTTTTTTTTTACCTTATCCTCTGACTTCTGACCTTGCATTCTGTTGCTGTTTTTCACTCTGGAACCATCGACTCCATCCTTCAAACCTTTCATGAAATTCTTGGTATATTTGTCCTCTCAGAGATGCCTCATATAGCACAAAACTGGACTCTGTCCATTCTGTATAAACTTCTTCACCTTTGTGCTTTATGCTGCCTGCACAGCAGAGTAAAAACATTGTATGAATCTGTCATGTGGGATAAGGAAATCTCACCCAAGCAAAACCTTCAACCCCAAGGGTGAGACTTTCCTTATGCCACTGGGATCTACTTGTGATAGATCATTTTTCTCTCCCTGTTTGGGAATCATATAATGATCAGTTTTGAAAATTTTGAATGACGAGACAGAATTAATAAATTCTAAACTTTGAATAAATACCACCGACAGTCAGAGAGAGTATAACTGAAAATGGTATGTACTCGATGAGTAAACACCGGAAAACATTATTTTTTTTTTTTTTTAAAAATACATCAATTGAAAAAGATTATAGAGTAATATCAAGATGTTGCCATAGCTATACAGTATAAAGTGTCAAAAGTTATGACATCATAATGGATGACATCACAGCTCTGTACAATTGGCTGATCTCACATGAGAGAAGCCAATCTTGTAGGAGTGTTAATTGGAGATCTAGAATTGAAAACCAGACCTTCCACTTGTGAAGTGAACACTCTAACCGCTAGGTTGTCGTGACAGGCAAAAACGGAGATAAAAGACCTTAAAATATAGGACAGCAGAGTAATATTATCAATGGAAACAAAGGGTGGATCATGCATGGCATACCCATTGGTTCACAATGTTTTGATGTACTTTTACAACATGTAATTCAGGTTTGCTCATTTTGTGATGTTTGTATTTTAATAAATAACATCATTAACATATAGTGAATTGCTCATACAACTCTGCACAACCTGCTGTGAATGTAGCATTAGAGAATCTGTGTGGATTTAAGTTTTTGTGCTTGTTTTGGCTTTCACTTTGTGGCTTGGATTTAAAATATTTGTGGATTCCTCTGAAATAGTAAATTTCATTGTTTGTTGTATAAAATTACAAAGCTTTTGTTGAAGGAAAGAATGAAAACTAGTCATTTGTCTTAAATATGATTCTTGTTTTAATTATCTGAGAAGACTTTCAGTAGTATCTTACTTAATAAGCTTACTTTTATCATTTCATATAGATCTATAGGTCAATTCTCCTTCAGAATCCTTTGCTGTATATTTTCAGAGCAAAGCCAGTCCGATTCAACCAAGTCAGAAACTCCATCTCTTAGGTCTGTGACACCAAACAAGGAAGTCAAATTCCACAGTATCAAGGAACTAAGTCCATATAAACAAGTCCATCCAAACAAGTCCATACAACCAACTCCAGTCATAAATTCCATTACACCAAACAACCTAGTCTATTTTCAGTGCACTTAAGATCAAACTCTGTGACCTTGACCTTGGTTTTATTTTTACTATCCTGCTGTACGATTTGAGGCCTTTTATCAGATTATGTTTTGTCTGCATTTAAATTTACGATAACAGCTTGTAGGAGGGGGGCTCAAACTCAAAATTTTAATACTTCAATGAAAGAAAGAAATCATGTGAAATTCAAATGTGTACATTTTGAGAATATGAAATAAAAAATGAGGAAGTTTCTCATTTTTACCCAAAATTCAGGTAAATACAATTTTTCTCACATTTATATGTTTTTCATGTGGAAAACAGAGCACATCTAAACAAAATTTCTCCTTCACTAATGTGTACTAGAATGATAAATATATGGTATAGGTATGAAGTTTTTCTAAGCCTAACTCTGTTTTTCTGAATGAAAAATATTCATTATAGGACATAGATGTTTTGGGAAATTCTCATCTTATGATGTCATAATTCTTCAGGTTATTTTATTCAAATTGAGAATAATAACATTTTTGCATTGAGAATCTTTTTTTTGGGGGGGGGGGGGGGGGGGGGGGGGGGGGGGGGGGGACACATGGGGCAAGTAGATCGCTTATCATATCCAAGTTATCATTCTTGATAGTTTTTATTGATAATAATTTGTTGATGCAATTTATTTGTAAGAATTTTATGCAGATTTTTTAAATATGTACATGTATAATACATCTTGTTTTATTTCTGTGATGCAAATTATTTATTTATAATCTTTTTTTTAATGAAAATAGATTTCTTTTATGCATATCAACGTCTTTTATTTATTAATTTAGACCTCAAGATGAGCTTATAATGAGCATGATTCACAACAAAGGGTGAAAAAATTTAAAATACACATGATTAGGTAAGGGTAATTAACAATATATTGCACATAGATTTTTGTCAGTAAAACTATGTCCTTGGTAAAATTAATTTCCATGAAAAAAAAAAAAAATACAGTACTGGTCAAACTTAATCTTACGAAATTTATAATGTTTCTATATTTTTAAGGGCAAACAACTCTTTTTATTAACTAACTCAATTCCATGAAAACGTCCAAAAATGTTAAACTATATATGCTATAGTGATATACTCAGAATATCTTGATTAGGGCACCTGCAATAGGCAGGTAGGCAGTTGCTCTACATTGATCAGGCTGTGTGTGCCTCTGGTACAAACACTTTTCTGTTTTTTGTTGTTAAGAGTTATGGACCTTAAACTTAGCAAAATTCAAGGGATTTTACAATGGTTTGTTTTTTGGTTTTTTTTGTTTTTTGTTTTTTTACTATAACTGCAGCTATTGAAATGAAAATGAGCTTATACATATGTGCCATTGGGTCACAGATTGAATTTGAGTCTCCTTTAAATAATGACACAAAGCAGGGCCCTTTTGTGATGGCCTGCCATTACAGAGAAATTTAGTTTGCATTCTACATGGATTAATACATGGCAGTAATGATGATTTTTTTTTCTGTTTGAAAATTCACACTGATATGAATGCTGCATAATGTAGAAGCAAACCTTTACAGTTCCCCATCTGACATTCAAACCACATGATATTCATATGACATGACAAACATACACACAGCATTCATACAAGCATGAATCATTATGAGCATATGTGATGTTCAGAGAGTGTTCTAAACAACTTCAGATTTCAAAAAACTTTCATGCATGTTAAGTCAATACCTGCATAATTTGTTCAAACATAATTTGTTATGGAGTGCCAAATTCACATGTATTCAAATAATTGTAGCTCACTCCAATGCTTTTATGATCCACCTATCGTAAAATGGATTAGCAGTGCTGTAAATCTGGATATTTTTGTGTCAATTTAGTTTGCGAATTTGGGCAAAATGTGTATAGATTTATTTTTGCGTTTCTAATTTTTGCGAATTGATACTGACGCTAAAAATAAATCGACGCTGAAAATTTCATCATACAGATTTAAGCGTTTCAGTTCTGTCAACCTGCTGTATCTTCAGCTGTATTATAGATATGGGTATCATCACATTTAATTAGGCAGTTCTTGAATTCATGCAGAGAAGTAATGCTCTCGGTAATGAAGTACTGCTATTTCTGATTGAATTGTTGCTCACTGTAAGTGAATTCGATTTCCTATAATTCAATTAAAAGAAAGACAGAGCATTAATTTAGTGTATGAAAAAAGTATCTCCATCTGAATTAAAGAAGCACTGTAATAAGAATCTAAGAGGTCTTTTGATTGATTTTAGATGTTTTAATTCAGTATTAAGTAGCTCCACCCACATGTGATATAGATTTTTGCAGAATCTTTATTAACTAAACTTTGTGCATGAAAGAAATAGATCTTTTGGAGGAATTTATTTTACTGGTTATAAAAAAAAATTTGGTACTGAAAAAGGTTTATATTTTCTATGAATAATCAATTATCTATATTAAAAATGTTGTCAAGGGCAGTAAATTCTATGCTGGTCCCCTGTATTTCTGTTTTGCAATGATTTCCCTGATAATATATATCTGTAAAATAGCAGTTATTTGAAATTGTTGAAATTGAAATTTTGCCATTTTAACCAGTTTTACCATATGTATTATATTTTGCTGTTTAATGAAAAATGTGAGATTTGTGTGTGTTTGTGCGAGAGCAAAAGAGATAGATGAAATCTTTCAGAAACAGGGAATAGAGAAACGGAGATCTAAATCATATGTAGAGAGGCAGATCCACTTGTTACACATAGACTGGTCAAATTACACATAGACAGATCCAAATTACTTGTAGACAGATTCAAATTACTTGTAGACATCCAAATTACACATAGACAGATCCAAATTACATGTAGACCAGACCAAAATTACTTACAGAAGATCCAAATCACATATAGAAGATCAAACTACACATAGACTGATCAACATTACAAATAGAGATTCAAATTACATATAGACAGATCCAAATTATACATAGACAGATCCAAATATATGTAGACAGACAGATCCCAATTACATGTAGACATATCCCAATTACACAGAGATGGATCCAAATTACATATAAACAGACAGATCTAAATTACATATAGACAGACAGATCTAAATTACACGTAAATCCAAATTACCCGGTACACATATACAAATCCAAATTACATGTAGAGAGCACCGTACTGCACATAGACAAATCCAAGTTTACATGTAGACATCCAAATTGCACAGACTGATCTAAATTGTATATAGGCCAGACAGGTCTAAATATTACACATACACAAATCAAATTACACATAGACAGATTCAAATTATACATACACAGATTCCAAAATTACACCATAGACAGATCCAAATTACATGTGAACAGACAGATATAACAAACTACAATGAACAGACAGATCCAAATTACACATAGACAGATCCAAATTACACTTTTACATGTGTATATTTTGCAATAAAGTAGGTCACACAAACAAAATCCAAGTTCATGTTTTTAAGGTTATGAAATAAATACTACTCTGATTCTTACTTTAAATAGCTTGGCTGATGTAATGAGTTCTACAACATGAAGTGATTTAATAAATGATTTATTTTGAGTAGATTGTATTTATAAAACATCATAAAGCACTTCAATGTCTATAGCGAAGTTCAGTAGTTTAATCACATCTCAGGTTGGACCGTTGTGGACAATGGGGTCCTTATTTCATCTATGATGGATTGTTCAACGTGGATTTCATATGGTATTGACTTCATTGGCTGAGCTATGTCAAACTGACCCATAACCACTAGTTGTCTAAGTGAGTAGTTGCTGTTGAATCTGTAGAGAGATACAATGCATGAAACAATGTGTAAAATAAGCATTTAATTCAAATAATCAAATTCTGCAGTCATTTTACACACAATTTTGTATGGGCTATTTTAGGTTGACTGCTAGTCCCCAGAGGATTTAGTACAGATAGTGGTTTCACCTGGTCATTAGGTTGGCATCTTCACTAGCCAAGTGTCTGATAGAGTAATCGAACACTTCACTAGCCAAGTGTCTGATAGAGTAATCGAACACTTCACTAGCCAAGTGTCTGATAGAGTAATCGAACACTTCACTAGCCAAGTGTCTGATAGAGTAATCGAACACTTCACTAGCCAAGTGTCTGATAGAGTAATCGAACACTTCACTAGCCAAGTGTCTGATAGAGTAATCGAACACTTCACTAGCCAAGTGTCTGATAGAATAATCGAACACTTCACTAGCCAAGTGTCTGATAGAGTAATCGAAACACTTCACTAGCCAAGTGTCTGATAGAGTAATCGAACACTTCACTAGCCAAGTGTCTAATAGAGTAATCGAACACTTCACTAGCCAAGTGTCTGATAGAGTAATCGAACACTTCACTAGCCAAGTGTCTGATAGAGTAATCGAACACTTCCCTAGCCAAGTGTCTGATAGAGTAATTGAACACTTCCTAGCCAAGTGTCTGATAGAAATAATCGAACACTTCAGTAGCCAAGTGTGTGATAGAGTAATCGAACACTTCACTAGCCAACAGTGTCTGATAGAGTAATCGAAACACTTCACTAGCCAAGTGTCTGATAGAGTAATCGAACACTTCACTAGCCAAGTGTCTGATAGAATAATCGAACACTTCACTAGCCAAGTGTCTGATAGAATAATCGAACACTTCACTAGCCAAGTGTCTGATAGAATAATCGAAACACTTCAGTAGCCAAGTGTCTGATAGAGTAATCGAACACTTCCCTAGCGAAGTGTCTGATAGAGTAATTGAACACTTCACTAGCCAAGTGTCTGATAGAATAATCGAACACATTCAGTAGCCAAGTGTGTGATAGAGTAATCGAACACTTCACTAGCCAAGTGTCTGATAGAGTAATCGAACACTTCACTAGCCAAGTGTCTGATAGAGTAATCGAAACACTTCCCTAGCCAAGTGTCTGATAGAGTAATCGAACACTTTGCTAGCCAAGTATCTGATAGAGTAATCGAACACTTCACTAGCCAAGTGTCTGATAGAGTAATCAAACACTTGGCAAACAAAGATGCTAAATTAGATATTTATTTACTTATCAACATTTTTTTTTTATCTAATAAATATTTTTATCATATATCAATGATAACTTTGTGCTCACTATACAAAACATATTAGTCACTTAAAGTAGTTCCACCCTCATGTGACTTAGCAATATTAATGGTTAAAAGTGTAATAATTTCCACTCAATACAGTTTAATTTAATAAAAATAACCCAAAGAAAATTTATATGTTGCCACCTTTTTTAAGATGTCAGACATGCATAAAAAATGTATATGTCAACATCAGAAAATAGCACATTTTTGGTAAAACAAAAAATAAAAATAAATAAATACTTGCTAACATGACATTTTTTTAATGGTCAACAGTTTAGAAAAAATGCTAAATTATAAATATGTTTAAATAATTTGTTTTTATTGGGGAAATCATTGTATAATGTACACACTGTAAAGGAAAAAAAAACCAGTGTAGGAGTTATTGCCCCCTGACATTTTTTTTTTAATTATAAATAATTGAATATCTATAGGGAATATAAACTTTTTCATTATCTATGATTTACCAGATTTTTCCTTTTATCCATGAGTAAAATTCCTCAGAAAGATATACTTCCATCATGTGCTAAGTTTAATTTGATGAAGATTTTTTTCAAAATTTATGACATCACATGATCAATCTTCCTTAAACATTAATTAAAAATATAAATTTTAAATTGAATATTGAATTAAAATCATTTGGAATTTAAAAATGTTAAAAATTCAATTTTAGATTTGAAAAACTTTGGGCAACAGGGAAAAATATTTTCGAATAATATAAAGTACTATGTACATGAAGTACATGATGTATGTATACAAATGACTATGCATATATATATGCAGCATGAGTGTAGGGTGAGAGTGTGTGAAACGGTGCAAATGAAAAAATAAAAATAAAATCAATATGTATGTACTGTTATATTTACTGATGAATATGAGAAGAAAAAAAATATAAAAAAAAAAAAAAAAATTCAATTGACAGACAATTTCATAGTTTATCTTGTATATTGTTCATATTTTCATCCATAAATATGCATAGGACCATTATGGTTGTGGAGAAATAGCCGCATATCAGTTTAGCATTACAAATAAATAAATCTTATTTTGCTTTGATAGAGGTTATGTAAAGTAACTTATCAAACCTTGGTAAATGATAATATTTATAATTGTGAGCAAAGGACAGTTCACAATGAATGTATAAATAAAATGGCAGTTCTAAATATCAGTGACTGATCTAGAGAGGGGCTACAGGGTTGCAACAAACCCCTCTGCCCATTTGGTTGAACATTTAAGAAAAATGATTATCTTTTGCCATTTTGGGTTCTATCACCCCCCCCCCCCTCTCTCTCTCTCTCTCTCTTGTTCTGAGGGGAAAAGGTACAAACTTGTGTATTCCTCCCCCCTTCCCCTTTTGGTTTTTTTCTGGATCTGCCCCGGAGAATTCTGATGAAAAGGTTAAGATTAGCATCTACAGCTGGTGATGGCTTTAATGAATGAAATAGTTTTAAATGGAACGCAAAAGAGCATGCAAAGAAAATCAACCATTTCTTGGAAGGCTGTTTTATAGAATTCTCACCTTTCACAAGTCTGAAGTGGTTACTGTGTTTGGAAGCTTTAGTGCAGAACCGGGCGATTTTGCCATTTAAGCTGGTTAGGTCTGCATTTGAAAGGCGATTAATTTCTTCTTGCAACAAACTTGACGGGGGGTGGCCGGTGGAGACAGGGGAGTTCTGTAGAAACAGGAAAATAAATGAAAACTGTGATTGAACAAAATGTCTACATAAACATGATGATGAAATGAATATTTGAGAGACGGGGTATACTCATTCCGAAATTGTTAATTTTAATCATATTTTACGCATCGACTTGAATTTCCGGTATTGCGGTAATGATGCAGCGAAAGAGAAAACAAACATGATGGTCGATTTCTTTCTTTAGAGAATAGGTAAGATTTCTAAAAGATGTCATGTTTTTAAAAAGAAAAATTTAGACAATCTTAATTTTTGTGAAGGAGAAGGTGCATTAAATTGATATATTGCAGGTGCTTTCGCGGAGGGTTATGAGCCACTCAGCCCCCCATCGCGCGCGTACAGTACTTAACGAACGTTAAACCTCATACCTTGAAATGTATTAGTATGTCTATATGAAATTAAATATATATAATATGTGACAAATTCCCGTGCCCCCACAAGAGTCGGGATCTGTCCTGAATCCGTGAGGGGCTTGAACGGACCCCAGAACACATACAATTTTATGCCCCCCCCCCCCCCCCCCCCCCCCCCCCCCCCTTATACACCCCACTCACGCACTACTAAAACCTGGATCCGTTCCTCCCTTTGGTCTTGTAACTAACATACCATACTGACAAAACTTTAACAGCTTAAAGTTTTTCATTTAACATATATACATTCAACAAAGTGAGCTGTCTAGAAATTACGAAATCCTCTATGTAGACAAACGAAAATCTATTTGTTCATTGTATATTTATTTTGTATATCATTAGTGTACATCATACATACGCTGACGCGGTTTTGGAGCTCTGTCTTGACATCTGCTAGAGTGACGCTGGTCGTTGTGATAAAGCAGGCCTGGTCACGACCCGCAAAGAATTTCCGGAGTCTTCGCCGCCGCTCTCGTCTGGTCATTCCTTCGGCAGCTTCTGCCGTCTGGGCGGGCGCGGGAAGATCGGACGTGGTGGGGAACTTGGTTCGGAATGCCATCATTCCCTATTTACACAAAAACAAACCATTTTGCAATGTATCTAACTGTCTGCGAAATCACGAATATTATAAATCCAATCACGTACAGGCTAATCGAAATGAGTAATTTTATTTAGGGCCAACATATACATTATATTATACTTTTAATAATAAACATGATTTTCAACATGAGCCTTTTCACCGATTTCAACAACCGTTTAAACATATTTGTTGATATATTAGTAAACAATCGTTTAAAAATTGGCTAGATTTCCTATAATCTCCTTGGACATTAACTTTGAAGGTAGAATTTCTTTTTGTACATATTTCACAGGTGTCATGTTGATGTTTTATTTGTAAGGGCTCTATGAATTGTCCTTTCTGTCGCAAGATGGCTAAGATGTGTAAATAACCTTTCAGGAATATGAAACAACATGGAAGCTGAATGAGCAAGTGCTTCGCCAGTTAATCAAATGTGATTGGTGAAATGTGCATATGCCATACCATGTGCTGCCATTTTCAATGAATATAGAAAAAAATATATATAATTTTTGATAGAAATTTTTTTTGTAAATTTGATACAACCAAAGACACATGTAATGGTGGTTTTGTTTTTGTTTGTTTTTTTTGCTTTTTTTTTTGTTTGTTTTTTTTTGTTTTGTTTTGTTTTGTTTGCTTTTTTTTTTTTATTGGCCCTGGCCAGCTGACGAGTGAACTCTGTGTTTATTATACAGAATGACTAATGATGGATATGCCCATCACAACGAAGTGCGTCACCACAAAACGACCATAAACGTGTCACGGTCCACGTAAAATATTAATATGGAGGAAAAAAAATATAACAGAATGTTGTTTTTAAACTACATTTTTAAACAAAAGACGAAATTGCTATTTAAAATTATGCTTCAAAAGGTTTAAAAATATTACATTAAAAAAAATGAACATCTCCCTACGAGAAATGACACAAACATCAATTTTTGTTAACAAAGCGGTGGTTCGATTTTTCTTATATATAATACACGGGGACAGGTATATGGTATGATCAAAAGATTGGCATATTTGAAACATATTCAATAGATGTGATTGAAAATTAAAATCTCACAGTGTCGAAGTCAATCATAGTGGTGGATTTGTCAAATCCCTCAGTCTTGAGGTCCCTGTCCCGGGACTTCATCAGGAGAACGTTTTTGGTACCAGCCAGATAAGCGGTCTCGTTAACTTCAGTATTTGTAGGTAAATTAGTAGTCCACTGGTACTTCACAAGCTGAAAACATGATATACAGTATAAAACATTGACGTCTCAATATGAGTGAAAAATTCTCGACGGGACGTATAACAATCAATCAATCAATCAATCATATTTAAAATTGCTCTTGCGAACTTTTCATTCCACGATGGAGAAAATGTAAATTTAAACACTGATGAACTGGCAACCAATTTTTTCCCCATCCGACTTGCCGGCATCTTAATCATAATGAACCATGAGTTGAGGATATTCAGTCAAGAATTAAAACAGAATTTCTTAACACAGACACACACATATTGTTAAAATTATCTTTCGTTGATTGGCATAAGAAATAAATTTCAACCAGTAAAACTTGGATAAATTTTCTACTTAATTCAAAAGGCGTTTCTCTCGATAGGTTAATTTTATCATCACGATGGTTGGAGGTCAATACAGACACCATACAATACAATCTTCTGTGGTTCTTTTCTTTACATACGTCAAAGAAATTCATTGGATATTAAAATTCTGTTAATTTTTTTTTTTCCAGTTGAATGAATTTATAAGCTAGAAATACAGTCTGCAAGTCTTCGATATGAATAAAACTTCCGAAACTTACCCCAAACTTTTCCGTGACCGCGTCCCAGTTTCCTCTTCTCCAGTTCTTGGCCTCGAACAGTTCCTGAATTAGGTTTTCGCCGCCTGCCTCCTGGGTATAGGCTACACCCAGAATCACTGCAAGTGGCACGAGAAGTCTGAAAAACATCGTGTTTGGACTGAAGAGAGATTTTTCTTGGACAAAGTTAGGAGGGGGTTTATATATAGTACAAGACCATTTTATTTGCCATGTACAATTTATTGGCTGCTCAATCAAGGTCGTATGATGCGTCTAACTAAGACCCCTGGGGCCTGGTGTGACGTCAATCCGGACATTGTCACTATAAGGTGTCCAAATTTGTATTGCATATGTATTTTTACTATTTTGCTTCTTTGAAAAGTTCCTGTAAAAACTTGGCCAACTCCGGATTTCCAACATTTCTCGGTAGTTCAGATACAAATAGCATATTGTATTGCCCTTCTGAACGCGTCACATGTATTCTCAAATTGAAGCAAACGAAACGCTTTGTAAATGCGGTAATTTTTTTTAATCATGTGCTCGATTGTTTGAAATGCAACTTTCTCCATAACACATATGGGGGTGGGTGGCATTTTGATTCTATTGGTGGAGAGAGAATGAGAAATAGAGACATTAAAATTTGCAAAACATTTTTTATGCTCCCCCCCCCCTCAATCCCCTTTTGAAAAAGAGAGGACAGTGCTTTTTCCGGTCAGTCGGTCTGTAGATCAGTTTTGTCCGCTCAATATCTTAAGAATCCTTTGTTTGACAGACTTCAAACTTGGTACACTGGTACATCATAAGAGTAGGAGTAGTTGACCCCAACTGATTTTGTGGTCAAAGATCAAGGATCAATCCACTATGGAAATAAGAAGATATTGTCTGATCATTATCTTGAAAACCCTTTCCTTAACAGACATCACACTTGGTACACTGGTACATTGTAAGGGGTTGATGAACCCTATTGATTTTGGGTTTACATGGTCCAAGGTCAAGGGTTAAACTGGACATAGTAATATACTGTATCCTTTATATTTTGAGAATTATAAACCTTTGCTTTACAGACATCAAACTTGATTCAGGGTAGTAGATGACCCCTATTGATTTTGAGGTCACATTGTCAAAGGTCAAGGATCAATCCACTCTGGACATAGGAAGATATTGTCGACTCAATATCTTGAAAGTGCTTTCCTTGACATACATCAAACTTGGTACACTGGTACATCGTAAGAAGTCGTGCAGTTGCAAAAGACCTTACAAAAGGTCACAGCTTAAACTGCATCACCAGACATCAACGTCAAGACTGGATCTTTTTCACTGGCGACTCCAAATTTAACGTTAGTAATGCTAACGACAGAGCTTACCGTCACATACAAGAACGTAACAAAGACAACTGTGGTCGTGAATGTGACAGATTCGGCGGAGGTGGCGTCATGTTTGGGATGTGATTAACATAAATTTGCGTTCGCATTTGTCCATTTTCAGTGGAAATTGTCTGATGGTATGTAGACGAAATTTTGCGGTGTTTTTTAGTACCATTAATGCAACAGCATTGGATCAGACTACAACCTGATTTAAGATAAGTGGGACGAGCTAGGTAAACGTGTGTTCAGAATACGCAAGAACTTGGAAGAGCATTGTTGGAAGACCCCCCCCCCCCCAAAAAAGAGAGCCGTTCGGAGTGTCTGTCGGTCACCTACCTTCCGAAAGTAAACTGGCAAACTTGCTCACATAACGCCGCGGCCGAGATTCGAACGCGCGCCAACAGAGGTGAGAGGCCTAACCACTCGGCCACGGAGATCTTGAATTATTGATGTATAACAATGATGTTTAAAATCAATGGATATTAGATTATATATCTCAGATATATTTTTTATTGAATTTACGAACTATTAAATAACATAAAATTGTCCATTATTGTGTTATAAAAGTCCGTCGGTATATATTGGCATTTCCACGCAATACACACATATACATACGTTGGAAAAAATGCCGATGTGTGCTGTGTTTTTTTAAATCTTTTATTATTGTTCATATCAATTATGTTTTATTAATTTGCTTTATTGTATGTTCAGCTTTGTCTATGATTCGGAAGCGAACATTTCTTAGTTGCAAAGTATAATCTATCAAAAAATAATTTGGAATTATCTGCTCAGTAACAAATGCGTGCTTTAAAATGGGTAATGGATAGACACGCAATTTTTGGGCGTTTCTAAGCAATTTGTTTTCCCTATCTGTAATTAGGCTTTAATCAAAATGTATAATTATGTATATATCTATCTACACAAAGAGATGCATGGAGCGGTAGCTCACGGTGAACAATGAAAGTTTGTAATAATTTGTAAGTTGTAAATGGTTACATACGTGGTGAAAGGCTTAATCTCAGACATCTCGGGAGGGGGGGGGGGGGTGTCCCCCTCCAATAATGTACATGGAAATTAAGTAAAATCTATCTTGTCGAAATTATGCTTCGTCGTACTTCCCGTATTTTCATTGCTTTCCAAGCTAGTGTAACATGTACCTCATGTTATGGGCCTGTTATCGTAGTTTCGAATGTAGTGATGTAATTTACTGCATAAATATATCAGACATTATTGTCCTTCGCGGGTTCATCGCCTCATGTGACGCCCCAGATAAATCATGCGACCAGGTTAAGGGTTACACGGTATGAAGGAAAACCGGTAGTCTTAACATTATTTGATATTTATTTTAAAATTATAGAGTACACAATACATTATTTTAAATTCTTGTTTTGAAAAAGCTGATGACGTAGTAAAATCCTAAATTGTCGCAGGTTGGGGGTGGGGAGCTCTCACTGCATGGGTAAATTCTTAAATTTCCACTACAGTATTAAAAATTGAGGGGGGGGGGGTTTAGCTAATAAATCTTTCTTTGTATGCGAAAATAACTAACTTTGGTTGTAAAAATAACGGAAAATGTACATTGTCGAAAAAAATGAGGGGGGGGGGGGGGGGGGTCATCCCTGTTAATCCTACGTGTCTGTATTTGATTTTTATCTCACAACCAATGTATTGGAAGGTATATGTAACTAAAGAATATTCTTAATAAATAAAAAAAAGTAGTTGTGTACACTTTTGAAATTTGTAAATTGCATTTCATATTCAGATGTGCATTGTATAATGATTTGAGAATCCAATATCTGAAAGAAAATTATCTTTTTAAAAACCTGTAGCTATAATATGTGGAAATATGTACAACCTTTAAGTGTTCAAAATTCAAGGAACTTTGTAAATGAGAGAGAGAGAGAGAGAGAGAGAGAGAGAGAGAGAGAGATTTTCACTATAAATGGATACCCACTTCCGCCCGGAGTCGAGAGCGATAGCAATGACGAACACAGCTCTTCTTACAGCTGCGGCCTTGGGCGTCATGCATAGATCAAAATGACTGACAACCCCGTGCATGAAAGACTCGAGAATGAAACGTAAAATGATCACCGGGTTTAAACCATGCATGTGACACCGCCTCTCAAGGTACGATATGATGTATTCCTGAGAAGGTAATATTCAAGGAGGGCTATAGTGTATCGGCCATTCTGTTCCTTGAATGGTGGAAACTCGTATGTAAACCCTCCCAGTAGTCTGTCATCTATCCAATTTCATCACATTCCCAGCAGTACCCATGGTTTGACACCCCCCCCCCCCCCGAACCTCTAGGCGACTAGTATATCAATATCATTTTAAATAGCTTTCTAGTCTGAAAATCAGGAAAATGAAAAGTGGTATGGTTGTACTTGTCGATTCCTTCGATAGAAAATTCACATATAATTGCAGGGGGAAATTGCGATTGCGCCCCCCCCCCCCCTCTTCCCCTTTCTTTCTGTAACTCCTCTACATGGTCATTTTCCCAGTGCAAGGGTTCTATGATCCTTCGCATTTCTTGTGAGAAATGTGGTGGATCACGAACTCTTGACAAGATATCATAAGATATGTGTGTGATTTGTTCACCCATCGGGTGTGTAATTCTAATTTTAAACATTCAATGCCCCCAACAGTGTTATTTCAGCACTTTATCTACTATCAAAGAGTATCAACAAAATGTTGGATCTTATATGGTTTTGTTAAACTTCACATTAAAGAAAAAATTTCACTCTAATAAAGTATAACTTGAGAACCAACATTATTACTTGATACCAACACAATGGGGAATAAATTGGCTTATTTTTATTTATTTTCGAATCAAAATCATTTTCTTTTATGTATTAGGAGTAGCCGGGACAGATGTAGAAAACCTAGTGAAGGTTAAACGCGTCTCAGGTCTGCTAGAATGGAGGAGCGCATTCTCTGTATTGTGATGTTTTGTCAAGATTGTCTTTGGTATTCACTGGCTGTTAAACATTGTTGCATGTTTATGTTGGAAATTGTAATTTAAAGCAATTAAGAATAGTTTAAATTAATGTCTTTTATTTGAAAATAAAATTCTTTTTTGCCCTCTCTCTCTCTCTCTCTCTCTCTCTCTCTCTCTCTCTCTCTCTCTCTCTCCAATAAACATGTACTCATGCAAAAACATAAATCGTATTTATTTCATTGTTTATATCTATCTAGAGTAAAGTAGTAACTGCCGACATGAGTCTATATATATCCCACTGACGTACGTGTAGATGTGTTGACACCCATACGACTAAGATTTCATTACATTCCAGCAAAAATTGCATTCGAGCAGGTTTTTGTCATGCAGATTGATCATATTACAAAAACTTTGCAAAAACTTAGTGATATTTAATTAACGGCCATGATATACATGACCAACATAAAAAATAAATGAATGGCCCCGCTGACAATGACCAATGAGCAATTTTTGTAGAAAGTCTTTCTAGCGGATAGAAGCTTTTGTTACTTTAAGAGAGAGAGAGAGGGGGGGGGGGGATTTTGCAAAGCGGAAGAAGAGAGAGGGTATGATAATTCTTAAGAAAGAAAGATGAGAGAGTATGATGAATTTGAAAGAGAGAATAATTCTGGAGAAAGAGGACAGAGAGAATAATGTTGAAGAGAGCATGATGATTTTGAAAACGAGGGGGGGGGGGGGGGGGGGGGGGGGGGGGAGTAAGAAAATAATTTTGTAGAGGGAGGGAAGGAGTAGAGAATGGGAGGAGAGGGAAGGATAATTTAGTAAAGAGATGATTTTGAAAAGCCAGAGGAAGTGGAAAATGATTATCTTGTGAGAGAGAAAATTAAAAATTTTGAAAAGAAAGATTGTGTGATAATTTTGCAGAGAGAGAGAGAGAGAGAATTTTGAAGAGAAAGAATTATAATTTTTAAGACAGAGAGTGTGTAATTTTGCGGAGAGAGAATTTTGAAGAGATAGAAAGACAATTTGATAATTTTGAAGAGAGAGAGGGGAGAGTGAGAATAAAAATTTTGAAGAGAAATTGAATGATAGTTTTGAAGAGGTAGAGGAGAGAGAATGATAATTTTTAACAGAGAGAGTGTGTGTATGGTAATTTTGCAGAGAGAGAATTTTGAAGAGATAGAAAGATTATTTTGAAGAGAGAAAGATAAAGGAGAGAGAGAGAGGAGAGTGAGAATGATAATTTTGAAGAAAGAGAGGAGAGAGTATGATAATTTTAAAGAGAAGAGAGAGAGAGAATAATTTTGAAGTGAGAGAGGAGAGAAAAAAATGATTATTTTGAAGAGAGAGAGAGAAAATGATTATTTTGAAGAAAGAGAGAGAAAATGATAATATTTAAAGAGAGGGAGAGTAAGGTAATTTTGAAAAGAGAGGGATATAGTGATAATTTTGAAAAAGAAAGAGAGAGTACTGGCGATAATTTTGGAGAGAGAGAGAGAGAGAGAGAGAGAGAGAGAGAGAGAGAATGATAATTTAGAAGACAGAGAGAGGAGGGTTACATGTGTACAAGATAATTTCTAGGAGAGAATATGTTGCTTTTGAAAAGAGAAAGAGAGAGTATAATAATTTTGCAATGTCATTAGGCTATAGTTACCAAGTATTCGTGTACACATATTGGGCTGCATGTGGTTTGGGGGACTTCTTTTTCTCACTAGGCCTGGTCTAATACATTTTCATCTAGACGGAGAAAATAAACTTTGATTGAAAGTTCATATAGTTAGGTACCTTATTTCTAATGTTTCCTCCTACATCAATGACTATTAGAAAAGACGAGAGGCAACGATTTAGTTGTAGAACTTGTTTGTTAATCGTCGTAAAATTGTTAAGTTGAATTTCCCGCCAATGAACTATCAGCTGTTTCCAATTTTGTGCGAAAGTGTTGTGACACTTTTTTCCTAAAATTATAAATTAGTAATGAATTAATGAAGCATTTTTATTTTATTATTTTAATATAACTGTTTTTGGTATATTTTAGAACTTGTCAGTCAGCCCTGTTTATATTGAATATTATTTTAATCGGGAAGGTTCGCGAAATTCCGGTACCGGAAAGAAACATGGCTGCTGTGACGCCATGTCCAGATTGAATATGACAATGTAAAATAGGAAATTATCCGTATGAAAGGCCTTACTCGGCCCCCTTTTCTAGATTTTGTACATATTTTAGTAACTGGCAGACTGTTTAGTGTAAAAAGAAGGCTTCAAAGACATTTGGGGCGTTCGATTTTATGTTAATGGATTAATATGAATCTAGACTCTTTATCATTTGCTTTGGCTGAAATAAGTTATTCAGTGGCCAATCTAACGAAGAAAAATTTTAAGTCGAGTGTCGCTGAAATAAGTCATGTAAGTATTTTTTATAAAGTATGATTACAAGGCATATGTTATCTAGTACGCGGGTCGTGCTGTCTTGTGTGAAAGTTGTCCACATTTTATGAACAAAGGAAATGAATTCGGGAATGAAGCAAACATAGTGAATGTCTAGAGTTGCAATAGTGTATTTTGATAAGTTCAATGGAAGCTATGTGAACTTTACTTTGAGGAAGTGTAAATTTACACTTCCACATAACGCACATTTTGCACATGTGCACCAACGGGACATTCCTTCCAAAGTCCATATGTAAAAAAAAAAAAAAATCATAATGGATTTGTTATTAATCTTAAAGTTACTGATGCATATACTCACACCTGTTTAAATTTATAATATTTTGTAACTATAAAATCATTTTAGAAATAGCAATGAAAATTTTTTGTTTGTTAAAATGTGAAATTGAGCACTTCATGAATCACAGGCACCTGAAGTATGGATACTACAATCCCCCCCCTTTTTTTTTGTGGCGATAATTTCTCCAAAAATGTGTGGATTTCCTGTCTTTCTCATTCCATTTTTGATTTATGTAATTGTTTTATGGTTTTTGTAAGCTTTAGAGATAGTCTTTCTACCAGTATGATAAAATACACAATGTATTAAAGAAACAAAAAATTGTAAACAAACGGGTTATAGGCTTCAGGGCACATTTTCCAAGTTATTGCAGTGTTACCTAAGGAATTTTGGTGAGATGCAATCAGGGAAATGTCATAATACAAGTCTCTTCAACTCAAAACCCTTCTCATAGACCTCTTTTATTAGAAAATGTTATTTACATACATGTACTTCACAATAATTGTGTTTACATCCCTCCCTCATTATATCTTATAAATCTGGCAATGTTAATGACTGGTTAATTCATTTTGATAGTGTCATGTCAATTTATGCCAGTACTCCAGGTCTCTAAGAGTTTTATTGTTGACAGCAAAATTTTTGTCTCAGAAAGTAGGGGAGGGGTGTTAGACCCATCACAAATGATCTTAAAACCCAAGGTTTGACTTCAGTTAGCATATTCCTTTTCTGTAACATCATGAACTCCAAGGTTGACTGAAAATTGTTGTTCACAATTTAAGCTACATTTCTTATCCAATTTACTTACTTTGGTGGTACTTAGCATGCAGGTCTTTGTTATCAAGGTTAAAAATTAAAGATGAAGGTCATTTGAAGGGGGAATTGAGTTATTTGTTAACATGATTTATGTGAAATTTCTCATTGATTTTTCTGTATCAAATATTCAGTATTGAAACCTTGCATAAAGATCAAGGCTCATATTGGTTTTTCTACACCCATCATGAGATGGGATGCAATATGTTACGGCACTGTCAGTGCATTTGTCTTTCCATCTGAGGTCATGTTTTCTGAACTTTCTTCCGTAATGGATGCATGTACAGCTTTGAAATTTGGTCACAATTTCTCTCTGAAAAGCATAAGAGTGAGTTTGCATTTCAGCTGGATTGGATTGCTACATCATGACCTACTTTATTGTTAAAAGTAGTTCAAAGTTTTCCAAATTTTTGTTTTTTGTTAGGAATGCAGATATTGCCCTGAAATTTCGTAACAAGTTTCCTCTCTGAGGAATACAAGTTCAGTGTGCATTTTAGCTGGATTGGTCCATCTGTCTGTCTCTTCTGCATGTTGTTAAGAGTAGGTCAAATAGTTTTCTGGATTTTTGCATTAGGAATACAGGTATTGGCCTGAAATTTATTAACAAGCTTCCTTTTGAACGAATACAAGTTCAATTTGCATTTCAGCTGGATAGGTCCATCCATGACCTACTTAAGGGTAAAAATAGGTCAAAAAGTTTTCCAGGCTTTGTTTGTTATGGGTACATGATATTGCCCTGAAATTAAGTCATAGCTTCCTCTTAGAGGAGTACAAGTTCAGTTTGCATTTCTGCTGGCTTGGTCTGTCTGTAACGGATGCATGTACAGTGTTGAAATTTGTTTACTATTTCTCCCTCAAGAAGTGTAAGAGTGAGTTTGTATTTCAACTGGATTGGTACACTGTGGCCTACTTTAGGGCTAAAAGTAGGTCAAACAATTTGCAGACGTTTCGAGACAGATATTGCTGAAATTCAGTCGTAAGCTTCCTATGGAAGGAGTACAAGTACAGTTTGAGTTTTAGGTGAATTGGTGTACCATGACCTACTTTAGTCAAACAGTTTTTTCAGATTGTTTTTGTTACGGATACAGGTATTGCCCTGAAATTTTGTCTCGACCTCCCTCCCAGAGAAATACATAAGCAGTTCACATTTCAACTTAATTGCTGCACCATGACGTACTGTAGGGCAAATAGTATGTCAAATAGTTTCCTGGACTTTTTTTCATCACGGATACAGATATTGCACTGACATTTTGTCATAACCACCATGGTAAAATACATAATTAGGTCACATGTCAGATGGATTAGTACACTATGACCAACTTTAAGACTTTTCTATTCAGGATTTGTGTGATACCAATTCAGAGTGCATGATGTACTTACAGGTTGAATTTCATTGTCTGACAGGCGTATGCTGTACTGTCTGCAGTACTCTTGTTGAAAAATGTGAAAAAGTGAACACAATTGGACAGGGCTTATCATTCTCTAAGAAAACACCATTTCTAGTGTGAAATAGAAGACTATTTTTCAAAAAAAAAAAATTGATGTTTGATTTTTGCGTAGTTGCAAAAGATTGTTTCAAGAATTTATTTTTAAGACTTCAACTTTTCAGAATTCAAATGATCCCTGCCTTCATCTTAAATTATTGAAATAGAACCTTTGACACATTTTAGTAAAGGTCATAATTTTGTACATAAATTTAGGCCTAAATTCCAAGTATTTTCCATTGTATAAACATTGTAATGTATATTATATGCAAAATTTTGTGAAAATTTACAGGTGTTTTGGGCCAGACACATAGCTATAAAAACTGCATATAAATATAAATTGATTATTGACATGGGAGTTTTAGAAATCTACAAAATCTGTGATCAATATTAAATCAGTATCATTTGTGACAATGACATATCTTGTTCTATCAAAGTCAGGAAAGCATTCCATTCATAAAAAATAATTTTTTTTAAAAAAAAAGAAGAAAGAAGTAGTGCTGTGTACAAAAATATAGATTTAAATGTTGTTCTTGTTTGTACTGTTTGAATTGAACATGTATTATTGTCAAGATATTCAAAACAAAGGGATTTGGCACATGTTCTTAAAACTCTGAATGCCCTCTTCTAACTGCACTGTTGAATAATCATGTATGTTATGTACTCAAAAGGGTCCTGATTTGAATAAATAAATGCTAAATGTAATAATTAAGAATTATAAATAAATTGGTGGCTTGGGGGGGGGTGTCTTTTTGTTTGGAGACTGTTATTGTAGAATGCTCATGATTATTGAGGTTAAGAGAAGGAGGACCTTGTCTGTTTTCAATTCATTGCTGAATTATATTTTCAGCTTCTAAGTAAACACGGTGCTGAGGCAGATCGACACTTGTTTCGCTGCCTTTTTTCTCATGTAGACTTCAGCGGTGATGGTAGAAGCAGTGGAAAAGATTTTCATCAGGTTTGTTCCACCACCTACTTATATGACTGTGTACCAGGGGTTATCTTTCCTTTTTCAGGTTAACTTATTGAACAAATTGTTGAAACGTATTTATTTTTATTTTCAGACACAGTTTTTGATACAGGAATTTGGAAGTCTACTCGGAAAACCAAATTTAGTATCAACTCTGTGTTATACAATTGACAATCCTCTTCATCATCAGAAGGTAAATATAAAACGTTATATGATAAGTGTATGTTTCTGTATTATTTCATTTAGCTTTCGAGACTTATTTTCATTTTGTGCTTTAAAAATCTGAAAATATTTCGTTATTGTTAGTCTCCCATAAACAGGTAGCATGGTCGGTTTCTGTACTGAAGATTGTCAAATTATCTCAGCTGCAATGCAGATGTTGTTTCCGTAATCTGTCAGTTCATTCTATACATCAAGGTGGATGAAAGTGGGGTCCTAAAAATAAAATGTTTGATTAAGGTGTACTTATTTTCTGATGTATCAAGTTTATCAACTCCGAAACAACTGTATCATCTTATTGTTAGTCATCAGCATGCAATTGTATCGATACATATATATATGATACTTCTGCTTAATGTGTAAAAAATAAAGATTTTGCTATTGTGCATGTGGTATTGGAAATCAGTCAGAACCTTAATACAGTGTATGATATCAGTGTACTCAGTAACACATTTGGTTACAGATAGCATTTCATTAAAAAATCATCTCAAAGAATACTTGGACTAAGACATGCAATGTACATGTGTATGTGCACTGTTGTCTGCCTTTTGATATGCTTGAGGCTGAAGCAAATACATCTGTATGTCCTAGCTACTGGACAGCAGTACTGGTATATTCCTTATCGGACACTACAAAAATATTAAAGTTTATATTGAAGTACTAGAGATCTGTACTTTCTCCTTAATGCATGGGAAACAAGGAAGGATATGTGTTTTAGCAAGGTTTATCGTTATTTCTTCTCTGGCATGAATGGCAGCTTTGGAATTTTGGAGTAATTTCTGCAAATGATGAAAGAATAATCATGATGGGGTATGTCTTATCCTTATGCCTTGTACATTTTCTGACTTTGCCTGTTGTAGAGTTTGAAACCATCATCACAGCTCTTTGCTCAAGTCAGTCGTGTCTTGAAGCTAACGCGAGTTCAAGAGGTGGTATTTGGACTAGCTCTACTGAACTCATCCAACTCTGAAACAAGGAACTATTCTGCCCAGTTTGTCAAACAAAAGTTGCCTGATCTCATCAAATCCTATGTTGATGCAGGTTTGTATCATCAGTTGGCAAATTTGATCATCTTTTGAAGCATGTTCATCTTTGTGTTGCTCATTTTTTCTTTCTTTCTTTTTTTTTTTTTCTACTATGATATAAGGAATGCTGATACTTACAGAAAATGATGTTGTTTCTATATTAGCATGTAGTGAATGGATTTCTTGAAGTACAGTGTGTGATCTAGGATTGTATCTAGATAAACTGATCTAAACACTCTGTTCTTGGTGGAGTTTCTCTGAGACAGAGAGCCAGAAATTGTGAGAAATGATTTGTTTTTGTGATGATTGAGAATTCTTTTGATTTACAGACAGTAGCTTAAAACAGGAAGGAGGTTTGCAGGACGCACCCATTGAAGTTATTCATCTTTTGTTAACAAGCCTTTTTAAATGTAAAGACAACTTTGGTATTGGAACAGAGCAGAAAGAAGTTTTTATCAAAACTTTAAAGAAAGGTAAAAGCCATTGAAAAATCATAAACCTAACAACTAATACGTATAAATAAAATGGTACCATCTGTGTTGCAGTCTCATACTGTCTAATCTTTGGCTTGCAGACTTTCCTTTTGAGAGGGTCCCTGTGATATTGGGACCATTACTGTACCCAGACGCGGAAGACTTATTTGTAGAGAAATTAGCAGACACATCCGCCATGCCTAAATCAGCAGTAAGTGTTGCCAAAGGACTAAAATGACTTACCAGTTGTAAGTTATACTTCAATTCTACTATTTCGTACTATCAAAATTACAGATATATTATGAGATATTGTTCTATGTAGCTGGATGCCTCTCTGGCTGAGATGATACATGAGGCTGGCTACAGTTGTACCTCAAGGTGAGGATTCTACTTTTACATCTACATGTACAGTATACATTGGTTATTATTTATATGCTTTTTCAGAAAAGTTCTCTAGAAGGAGAGCTTTTTGTATTGAAATATTTCTGTTACAAGTTTGAATGTCTCACATTGTTGTTCAAAACTTCTCGCATTTCAAAATAATTTTGACAAAATTAATATTCCTCCATATTTATTGCAAAGGTTCTCTTGTGTTGTTTTTGGTCGAAACTAATTGACTTTTTGTCCTGAGCTGCTGCATATCAGGTCATCTGAATTCAGGACAACAATTAATGGTCCTGACAAAATTTGCTTATGCAATGGATTTCTGAGTAATTGGCTTTAAAGAAGTATGAACAGTAATTGGCCGATTCATTATTCCAAGATAATTGTGGCCTATTATTTACAGAAAATGCTCTTTAGTCCGCCACTGGCTTTGCTGGAGGGGACTATTAGTTTACCCTTGATCTGTCTGTCCATCCATCCGTATGTCATTCCACTAGAGGTTTTCCAGTCTTTTCTCTGCATTGGATGAAGATATGCAACTGAAATTTATTCAGTTTATGCATGGCTTTGTCTTGAGTAGTTACATATCAGTTTGCCCTACTGTTGACTAAATAATCTTACCAGAAGGGGACTTTGTATTGCTTGTAATACAATCAGAATGCTTGTTTTCTATAATATTCATATGTTCTTCCTCTCTTGATAAGTGAAGTATCAGAGTGATTGGGCAAAAAATGTGGCGTATAGATTGTCTCCTGTCTTGGTATGAATAAACGTACATTGTAACTATTTATTGATTTTTAAGCATTGAAGAATGTCGTGGAAGTTTAATGCAATTTGGTGTAAGGGAGATCACCCCATCTTCGGTGGCAAAAGTTCTAGGTATGATGGCAAGGACCCCTACAGGATTGGATGGACAAAACATGCAGCAGGTACATGTAAGGATTTAATGTACTAGTAATGGAAAACACCAAATCTGTAAAGAAAGGAAATCCGCATATTAAATTGGTTAAATATCTTCATTTGTAGACAAGCTTGGCTCCGGGGTCAGGCTGGGGTGACATGATGGACAAGGGTGATAAACCTGGATTCAACACATGGAATGTGGAAGTATTTGTTACAGTCATACAAGATCTGGTATGTTTGGATATACAATCCCCCCTTTCCAGTTGCTTATTTTACTATATTGAGTGAATGACTTTACTGAGATATCACACTTAGTATGTAACATGGAGTCTTACTGAATGTTATATTCTGTTGTAGGCACCACTTTTCAACTGGCGAGATGTTGTTGGAGAGCTGGACCATCCCACTTTCCTTGTGATGAACAAAAGGGGACTAAGACTGCTACTCCAAGGATTAAATCGGGGCCTACAGGATGTGTTCCCCATAGAGTACATCTACCGACCATGGAAAAACACCGAGGGACAGGTTGGCATGAGTGAATAATTCTAAAATAACTGTAAGGTATAAAATGACAAATATGTTTTTGTTTCATAAGACAGTACTCTAAAGAGCTGTGTATTTTTTTGTTATGTAGCTGTCCTTCATTGTCCAGTCCCTGAGAAATCCTGATGTATTCTGTTTTGCGGACTACCCTTGTCACACTGTAGTGATTGACATACTAAAATCAGCTCCAGATGATGACAACAGAGAAATAGTCACATGGTAGGTTGCTGGATTGAAAGTGATATTTATATCATCAGTTATACCTTTTTGTTCAGTTAGAATTCATAATGCAGTGGGTGTCTGAAATCTGGGAAGTTAGTGTACACACAAGTTTGTACAGATATAGAACTTAATGCTTTTACCCACATTGTAGGAAGTCATTGGACTTGGTGGAGACCTTGCTAAGACTGTCTGACTCGGGGCACTACCAGACTGTAGCAGATTTGTTTAAAATTCCTGTCCAGAATTGTCCAGATATGCTAGTGCTGGCACTTCTGCAAATTTCGGTGCGGAAATTATTGATTTGTTCCATTAAAATATGTACCTATCAAACGGCTATTTGAAATTTCCTTCTCCAAAGTTAAGTCAATGTTACATACATCTCAGCTCTGAACACAATATGCCCAAGATTCCATGGGCAAAAAATTCTTAATTGCTCCAGTATGCTCTTGTAAAATTTCTGTTTTTCAATACTTTATAATATGTCTCCACTAACATAATATATATACTCTGTAACACAAAAATGGGACTTTCTTACAATACTTTCAGCCCACCTGGAACACTCTTAAGCAGGAATTGATATCGACCCTGATGCCAATTTTTCTTGGGAATCATTCCAATTCTGCCGTGGTACTACACTATGCCTGGCACTGCCAGGGTCACTCCAGTACAATCCGTACCCTCATCATGCACTCCATGGCAGAGTGGTACATGCGAGGAGAGCAACACGACCAAGGCAGGCTCTCTAGAATACTGGATGTTGCACAGGACTTGAAGGTAAAGGCACTGCATGTTTAGACATACATATATAATGCAGCACAACTGACTTGGGTAAATTGAATATACAAGATCATAAATACTCTTCATTAATGGAACTAGTTAGGAAAGGAGTTTGAAAAGCTGTATGTACATATAGCTTTGGCCACTTCCCTGGGAAATGTGTTGGTTTTTTGGGGGTTTTTTGTTTTGTTTTTCTTTGTGCAAGTACAATATACCATGCCAGTTAAATAAAATGTGAAGCAAAAACCTGGAAATTCAAAGAATTTCATCATATACTTTATTTATTTATTTGGACCTAAAATGTTAATGCATGCTCTTATCTGTTGTAAATGCTTCCTTGCAAACGATGTTGAGGAAGATTTCAGGTCCTTGCATTTTCCCTTTCTTTCAAATAGTCATTGTTACAATCCATCATAATCAGCAGTAGTGCATCATTGCTTATATACTTATATGTACACACGATTTTTAACTTTTGACAGTACACTTTACAATGAGTTGTCCCAAGTCTTGTCGTATCCAGATTTGTCCCAAGTCTTGCCATATCCAGATCTCGGCAAATTTTTGGTATTAACACCAATCTGGAATGGACAGTTATGATCTTGCATATTGAACGAGAAATTTGTGTCAATTGTACATGTACATTATGTACTTGGCAATTTTATATTATCAAAGTACTTTTGTTTTTCTTTTACATAGGCATTATCAATGCTGCTGAATGCCACACCTTTTGCCTTTGTGATTGACTTGGCTTGTTTGGCCTCCAGAAGAGAATACCTAAAGCTAGACAAGTGGCTCTCGGACAAAATAAGAGAACATAGGGTACTTACTATTCACCATATGTTATGGTGTACTTAGAGATGCTATTTACGGAATACACTTTTTTATTTGGGGTGTTGATTTTATATGTAGGTATTATAGACTAGAGAGGCTATGAAGCAACTAGCTATTTATGAAAATTTAGTTCTTGCAAATAAACTCTTGCACAAAAAAGACAAGAGCAGTAAATGATTTGCAAAAGTTATGCCTTTTGAATAAATACATTGTATACTGTTGTATCCATGCAAAAATAAGATCGCATGTATATGATACATGTATAGGGTGGGTGGTAGGGACTGTGATGTAGTGTTTACTATATACAGGGTATTGTTCATGTTGGTACAGCTATATGTGTATAATACTGTCAGAGTGTTGTGTATGCTTAAGACAATTCAAGAAACGTTTTACTGAACTTTTTATGTTAACCAACCTTATAATACAGTAAGAATGCTTCCCTTAAAGATATCATCAAGTATAATTGACAGATATTTTGCAGAGAAATTTAAGCAGAATTTCATAATTACAATATATTAAATATGTTTTTAGGAGCCGTTTATCCAAACCTGTGTGAATTTCCTCAAGCGTAGATGTCCCCAGCTGGTAGGAGGACTCTCCAAGGATGAGAACCAGCCTCAGATGAAGAGCCAGATGTTGCCCACAGAAACCATAGCCACCATGTTATCCTGTCTCCAGCAATGTGCTAGGTAGGGCTGCGTAACAATCATAAAAGGAGTGTGTAACTTGTCATGTGTCGGTGTCAGACAGTAATTCTTCATCCTTTGATTCATTTCAGGATTAATTGTCTCAGAAGGTAGTACATATTTTAGTTATGGAGGTTTATGGGTGAAGAATTGTCATGAAAAATGATTCAAGATGCTTACAATCTTTTAATATTTTAATGAAATTGCTTGTTTTACCTGCATGGCAAATCTAGATTATTTTTTTTTTTTGTAGAATAAGGAAAATATTGATTGCAATGAGAATGGACACATTGCTTATCAGTAGTTTTATTGTAGTGTATATTGTGTGTATCTTGCAGTCAAGTGTCTCAGGAGTTGTCGGAGGCTATTTTGACAATGGTAGCCAATGCAACAATGCTCTTAAACAAACCAAGGCAGGCTCCGCCAGGGGTGGTGGGACCTGGCCCTAAAACGATGCCCACTATTCCACCACCCCCCAGCAATCCAGTAAGTACAACCTTAATTCTGGCTTGTAAGTGATATTTATGAAGTTAGGTTTGCAAACAATACATGTTCATGATAAAAAGTTAAAAAACACCCATATATTAAACAAATAACTACATGCAGATGATTATGCTGCTATCGCAACTGTTAAAAAAAATAAAGACTTTTTGTATTGTACTGACATAATTTGGCCCACTAGAATTACTTGCATTAGTTTTGAAAATGTGCACATTTTGTATCATTTTTCTCTATGCAAACACACAGCTACTTTGTGAAAACATAGAGTTACTTCATGAACAATATTGATATATTTATTACATACATGTCTGTATCTTTTAAAGATACATTTATATTATTTGTAGAAATATTAATTTTTTTCATAGAATCAGAGATTTTCACTTAAATGTTCGTATGACTGAGAGTCCAAATTAGTTTCTAATTGTTTGTCTCACAATCTTCTTTAAAGCTAGACATTGGTGAGAGCAATACTCTTGGAATTCCCAAGTCATGGACAATGAGTGCTGTGGGAAATTCTGGGTTTCCTCAGGGTCTGGCAGCTCCCCTGACTTCTACCACTACCCCAGGGTCCCCAGCCAAACCAGGATTCCAACAAATCTCGCAGCCCACATCTGTGACTGGGCTGCAGGGGATTTCTTCACAACTCCAGTGTAAGCTAAGCAAATCTGTGTAACTGAAAAATCTAACTATTGGGACTTTACATGTGTTTTGCAACTTATATATTGCAATTAATTTGTTTAAATGTGCTGCATCTTTTTTTTTCTTTTTCACTGTTGCAATTTTATGTCTGTATCCCAAAGTATTCTAATTTTTGCTCCATATTTTTTTTCCAGCTCTATCAATTCAAAATCCATTAGCACCTCCGAGAAATCCAGGAATCAACACATTAGTTGGACAAGCCATGCTGAAACCCTCCCCTCCTCAGGGAGCACCCCCTCAGCCCCAACCAAATCAAGCAACTTTAGGCCAACAGCAGGCATTGAATCCCCAGGCGGTGGTTAGACCAAGTCAGTTTATTTTTATGATGCATTTGATATACATTAAAATAAAAGGAACATGGGGCATTTCATGGTTGTGGGGGGAGTTTTCTCCATGTGTCCACTGAATATGAAGTGAAAGAATCATTTCCTTAAATACAAGTGACCCAAAATGGCTTGAAGTAGATTTTTCACAGTTCTTGATAACCAGGTGAAGTCAGGGCACCAATTTTTTTCGTCATTAATTTAAGAAAATATGGTTCATTTTCACCATTTACTAGCCCTAAAAGTATGATATTGAAAACTTCCTTATTCGTTTTTTTTTTTATTTCAAATTGTCAAAACAGCATAGTAAATACACAATGATAAAGTAGTTATTACCAGTACAAGAAAAGTCGTGGTTTGTTCTTGTAATACTTACAGGTAACCAAGTACTTTTCTTTAAACAATATTTATTATTTAAGTACTTAAACATGAGGTAATGTCTCCTGTGGCACTCAAAACTTTCTTTAATTTATCTGCCCTCTGAATTTATTGAGAACCCTATAATGTATATGATATTGCACTCAACACCTTTGTGGCCCTCTCTCATTAATATAAATGATTAGTTTGGTAATGCATGTTAGCAGCTGCAAACTTCCAGTGTGAAATCATGAAGATTGGTACTGCATCTGTGGTATGGTAAAATTACTATATAGTAACTTCCAGTGCTGGGGTGCCAATTTTAGAACCTTTGATATTTTTAAATTTTCTTCAGTCCTGTGGACTAAAATTTTTAGATTGTCACATGGATAACAAAATATTGTTCAGTAAGTCAGTCTGAAGTTCGGAATATCTGACCTTTTTGTTTTTAATCCTTTGGAAATAGTAAATGTAAAAATTTCTGTAATGATACATTGACTGTGAATCTCATTAGAGGTGTATATCTGCAACACGTTTCCACTTGTTTTAATTTTGTATTTATATTTTGTGTTCAGTAGGCCAGACTACTGGAGACATATCCAGCATTTTCCCAGATATTCAGCAGCAGTTTTCCAAAGAGGTGGAGGATGAAGCCAATTCATACTTTCAGAGGATTTATAACCAGCCTCCAACCCCCACTATGTCCATAGACGAAGTACTGGACATGCTAAAGAGGTTCAAAGATTCTCCAGACAAGAAAGAAAAGGTAAAATGCATACTGAATAAAAATAGAAATTACAATGTATATATAAAAGATTTTTTGTATAGCACCTTTCATGATAGGAATATTTTAGAAAGAGCTGTGTAAAAGCTGTATATTAAGCAAACATATTCACATCAAAGGAATAAAAAATGAACGAAAAATGTAAAATGGAGAAGAAGAAAAAAAAGTAGAATAAGTACGATCCGTGTTTTTGGTAGCAGTGTTCAGTAATGCTGTGATTTGTGTTTGAAGGACGTGTATGAGTGCATGTTGAGGAACTTGTTTGAAGAGTACAGATTTTTCCCTCAGTATCCTGAGAGGGAGTTGCACACAACAGCTGTTTTATTTGGAGGGATCATCGAAAAAGGATTAGCAACGTATGATGTCTATCTTCAGTGTGTGTTGTGTGATGCTCTAGTCTATGTGAAACAGACATGTATTGTATTTCAGCTTTTTTTGTGTTTATTAATCAGCCCTTGGGCTTTTGTCATTCTATTGTGAAGAAATTCAAAGTGTGTTTGTGTGTGTTTGAAAAGTTTGTTCATTCCTAAATTAGGAATATCATAAGAACATCTGTTTCCTTGTGCTGGAATCCAAGGAGTCTTTGAGACAGGTTTTAACAATGAAATTAATTAGAACAGTTTATGGTTAAATGATACTTGCTTATACTGAAATTCTTGGAAGTTGCATGTACATTAATTTGCTATTTTAAATAATGATGCAAAAGGAACTACTGCATCACAAATCCAAGAATTCAGGGACATACATTTACAAAAGTTGTTTGCAGTTTTCCATAAGATGCTTATCAAGAATATACCGTACTTTTGAATGACAAATTGTAACCACATAATTCTTAGGTTTCAGCCAAGGTTGGTAATTTATAACACCTCATACATATAAATGAAATACTATAAAATATATTTAACTGTATTGTTAGCTCACCTGAGCCCAAATTTCAGAATGAAATCTGTCATTCTTTTGAGAATTTCCAATCTGTGTTTAGAAAAATGAATATCTATTTCTATAAATAAAGGGCCATATACTTGGAAGAAAATATTCTGTATTAGTGAAAATTTTGTGAGGTTGTTGTATATAGACCCAATTGCAAGGTGGAACTTTGATATTAGAAAACTTAGAATCTCAATCTCTCTTTCTCTCTAAATCCTTTAACTATATTCTTTATAGTATATTCTCATTCATTCTCTCTCTCTCTCTCTCTCTCTCTCTCTCTCTCTCTCTCTCTCTCTCTCTCTCTCTCTCTCTCTCTGTATATATATATATACACACACATATCCATTTTTTTCTCAGGTATATGGCATTAGGAATTGCCCTTAGATATGTGTTGGAGGCATTGAAGAAGCAACACAATTCCAAAATGTATTTCTTTGGAATTGCAGCATTAGACAGATTTAAAACGAGGTAGGTTTTAAGTGTTGAGTGCAGAATTTCTATTAGTAAATGAACAATAGAACGACTCTGAAGTATTAGAATTTTCGGGAATTTATTAATATACACATCCCTTTGTCTTTCAGATTAAAAGACTATCCCCAGTATTGTCAACACCTAGCAGCTATTCCTCATTTTCACCAGTTCCCGCAGCATCTCATTGAGGTCAGACACTATATCTGTTCTGTACTTTGCAGTTCAGCATTATAATGTATTCTCAGTATATCAAACACAACGGAAAGTTGTGGTAACCATAAACACGCAGATGTAGTGCAAATCACTCATTATTCATGAGAAATTCATTCAAACAAACAGTAAAACACTGTAATAACACTCATGCCTATAATGAATTCATGCTTATTACCAAGTGATATTTATTCTGCCATGAGAGGAAAATGATGAAAATTACATTAGACGAAATGAAATTGTTTTTTGCTGGCCATGGAAGTTCACTCTGAACAATTTTTAGTGTACATTCTTTAGGTACTTAGACACGAACAAAATAGGGTTCTTGTAAATGATTTTGTGGACTTGTACATGTGATTATAGTGATGAGCATACTGAATATTCATAAAAATTATGTCTTACTGATAAATCCAATAATGCTAGATTGCAGAAATAAAGTTTTCTGAAGGAAAATTGATTTACTCTAGTTTGCTTATTCATTTTAGTGTTTCCAATCACTGTTGCATTGAAAATCAGCTATGTTAAACTCATTTTATGTGAAATAATTGATTGTTGTTTGTAGTTTGTGAAATATGGAGCCCAGTCCCAGGAGCCTCCTCAACAGCCTGCCTCCTCTCGCAGTATTTCCCCAACCATGGGAAGCCTGGGTCTCACTGGATTGCACACAGGACCCTTAGGGATGATGCAGCCTTCGGGAACCCCTACCTCCAGTGTTGCAGGATCTAGTCATGAGGGAATTCCCACAACCACTGTATCCACATCTACCCCAATACCTTCAGCCCAGCCTGCAGCCAAAACCTTACCAAAGGTACCGGTAAGTTTTGTGTTATCAGACAGAAAAAGAGAAATTGATTTAGCAGATAAACTTCTTATTTTCTAATTGTTCATTTGCATTTAGATATTTTATGTCAACAGTATGAGAACATAATTGTTCTGTAAGTATCCACTGATGTTTATTTGGATTCTGTAGCCCTCCATTGCTAGTGCCACAAATATCGACACACTGCTGGCTGGACAGGGTAAGGAGGAGTTCTCCGTCCCCCCAGAGACAGTTCAGGACAAGGTCTTTTTCATCTTTAACAACCTTTCATTGGCCAATATGGTTCAGAAGGTAAGATCTTGTACTGTCCTGACTGTGTCATTAAATTTGGAAGTCTTTGTAATTAGCACTAGTAATATGTTTCTGTTTCTCTGTGTTGAACAGAAGTTTTCACTTATATCTTATGTTGTTTGTTATGTTAATATATGTGATACCTACAGTGATTTTTAAACTGATCCATTTATCACAGAGAGATATATTCTTTTGAACACAGGCTGAAGAGTTTAAGAAAGAGGTGACCGAGGAGTATCTGCCTTGGGCTGCTCAGTACCTGGTGATGAAGAGGGCCAGCATTGAACCTAACTTCCACACACTGTATGCCAACTTTGTGGATGCTTTAAATCTCTCAAAACTTGCAACTATGGTGACAAAGGAGACCTTCAGAAATATCAGGGTTAGTGCTTGATGTTTGATGACAGGTAAAATTACCACGGGACTGGATTGTCCAGCTGTTGTCCAATTTCTTCTACCACCACACAACCACTATCATAGTCCTTCTTGTGTCTCTAGAGATTTCTTACCCTCAGAAAGGATGAGTTGAAATAGCTGTTGTGTTTGGTCCCTTTTTCCATGGTCAACGAGAGCTGTTCTACTGTACAGAAGTTCAAATTTTATGCATGAACGCCACAAATGATGGTTTCTAAATAGTTTTAATAGTTACCTTTGTTTGGGGAATGTCAAAAAAAAATTCTGATTTTTAAATCCAATAACAAGCAGTTTTCATCACAGTTTGTAATCTTTCACTCCTTTATGAATAATGATTAAGTGGACGAGTCTAAACACAAAGGGCTGCATTCAAATTAGGAATATGAATAGACATGTGCTTTCTTGGTTTACAAATAATGTGACATTATTTATTTGGTCATTGTAAATTGTGTTAGAATCTTATTAAATGGAATCTATGCATGGTTTTCAATGAATACATATGCTGCATATGTGATTGATAATTTATTTTAAATGCATGTTATTTATTTGTCATGATACTGCTAATATCTAAACACATTTAAAAGTAAAAGTATCCAATGCGAGAGGTTGTGGGTTCAATCCCCAGCAGAGGTAAATGACATACTGTTACAATAGGAGACTTTTTGGACAAAAATGTAGTCCTCACAATGAAATTGGAGGATTTGTGAAATTAACAAAGTTACTAGTATCTATTTTGATTATTGTATTTTAATTTGTAAAACTAGAATTATGTATTTTTGTGTATTTACAGGTATTGTTAAGAAGTGATAAAGGCGATGCCAATTTCTCAGACAGGACACTGCTGAAAAACTTGGGTCATTGGTTGGGGATGTTGACCCTGGCCAAAAATAAGCCCATCCTCCAGATTGTAAGTCGCTGGCTGTGTGTTTCTGTAGTTCTTGAGTGTTTACATTATAGCAATACAGACAAAATGAATATTTGGTTATGATTGCAGGACATAGATTTGAAAGGTTTGCTGTATGAGGCTTACCATAAAAGTTCCAGGGAGCTCCTTTATGTTGTTCCATTTACTGCCAAAGTAGTGGAGTCATGTGCAAAAAGCAAGGTACAGCCACAATATCTGTAGTTAACAAGTATATACATGTACAGTGCATCAGGGGTGTCCCTAACCCTGTACCTTACCTGTATATTATTTTTGATACATGTTTTGCCTTATATAAATGCTGTATTTATAGGTTTTCAAACCGCCCAACCCATGGACAGTGGCAATCATGAATGCACTTGCTGAACTACATCAAGAACCTGACCTGAAATTAAACTTGAAGTTTGAAATAGAAGTCCTTTGTAAGACTCTGAATATTGACTTAGCGGTGAGTGTAATACTTTATGAACGTGAAAAGCAAGCAATATGAGTTGGATGTTATAAACTTTCTACACAGTACAGACATTTGAAGAATTTGTTACAACTCGGAAATTTTGTTTTAGGATCTGAAACCAGGGAATTATTTGAAAGACACTTTGAGACTGCAGACTCATGAACCCCAGCTGTCGTCAGTAAAACCTGTGATGCAGCCTGTCGTCATCACCCCGCAGCCTGAACCGTCCCTTATTCTGACAGCCTCCACCCCAACTGTCACCACAACCACTGTCACCACAGCAACCACAGGCCCCTCCACTAGCACACCCATTCTACCACCAAGGCCACAGTTTGCATATGAAGATATCAACACCAACAACTTTGCTACTTTGGCTAATCAGATTCACATGAGTGGACAGGTATGGTCACTGAGATTAAACAAAGCCCAGGAAAGAAATTTACTGATGTAGATAGTAATTCAAAAAAGTAAATTAAAAAAAGACCTGATTTCTGTGCATAGCAATTTTTAAGGCATCAAGCTTGCTTGGGAGCCTTCTAGCAATCATGCAGGACTTTACCTTTCAGCCCATCTCAATGGATGAAATCAAATAGTGCCTATTGGTTTTGAATGTTTCAAGGCTTTTAGACATTGAATTTAATTGATATTTGATAGGCAGAATACCATTTCCATTGTTGATGTTGTTTATTATTATATCTTTGTCCAATAGTTAGACAACTATTGTTTGGTAAGAGAAGATCATTATTCGTGAATGGATTTACTACAAAACAGATTTTCTTGTGAAATTTGTGTCGCACAATATCATTAAGTACTTACAAAATGACTTGCTCAAATTTGGTTTTCACTTATATGCATAGCCTCATAGTTTCACCAAGAATCCTTATTTCAGAGCAGTAGAAACAGATAAATACTAAAGTGGTGAAATTGCACAATGTCACGGTTAGGTTGCGATTCCAAAAACGCAGAGACTATTTCCGGTTTTGTTGTCAGTTTTCAATTAAGCAAAATAAAAGTAGCTGTGCATCGCAACAAAAGTAACAGGTTATTTTGCGAAGAAACCCAGGTAAGATAGCATTCATTGGGAATTGAATCTTGTTCAGAATTCAATGATCCCTTCACGCCAAAATCTGAGCCGACAAGAAACATTAATATAAGTTGTATAACTTGTCTGTTAATCGTAGTAAAATGAATAAATTTTAAATTTAAAAAAAAATTTATTTTTTTTTTACATATTATGTTGAACTTGTGAATTGTTAGACCTTATTGAAAAAAGAGAATTAATACCATATAATTGTTACAGTATACATGAACGGAAGAAATAATTTCTATAAACAAGTAGTCTCACTCAGAAGCAGTTATATTATTTTCATCATTTTTTTGTCTGCAATTTCAAGTTATTTATTATAGCCTTTGTAAAGTAACTAGTCTTGAGGGTATATTATCTAGGCGGGTACATGTAGAGTATGAACTTGATAGGATAAGCAACTTGAGCCCAAGCTCTCTTCTTTATTTCTTTTTATGTAAATAAACACATTTTGCTGACATTTTACAAATGATTGTAATGCTTTATTTATGTACTTAAACCTGAGGAAATATCTCCTGTAGCACTCGAGCATTTTTTCTCTTACTTTCTTTAATTTACCTACCCTCTAAATTTATTGAGAATCCTAATATATATGATATTGCACTCGACGCCTTTGTGGCCCTTCAGGCCTTTGATAAGATACTTGTATTTATAACTACCCAATAGAAAATAGATGTAAATTTTATATGAAAATGAATTTTTTGTTTGGGATTTAGAATTGTTGTACAGTAACCTTTTTTAAGTTGTTAATACATGTGTTCTAGTATTTATGACAGTAGTGAACTTTTGCCAGATTCATAGTTTATAACCTACAATAACATGGAACCAAATGAATAACTGGTGCACTGATTTTGTGTTGTAGGTGGCCCTGTTTCAGACCTACCCCAACCTTAAGCAGCTGGTCAAGATGGCTGTAGAGAAATCTGTGCAGGAGCTGATGCCTCCAGTGGTGGAAAGAACAAACAAGATCACACTTACAACATGTGAACAGATCATCAAAAAGGTATGCAAATCACTTATTATTAGAGTCACTCAAGTGACCTATTGTCTTCATCAGTGCATCGCCCATTAACAAATTTACATTTTTAATTTCTTCTTGTAAGCTACAAGGCCAATTGTTTCCATTTCTGATGTGAAGCTTGTTTAGGATAAGAAGGATGTAAATTATGAAATTTATGAACATAGCACCCTCATGACCCCATGGGTTGGGCCAAAACTGCAAATAATAATAATTTTTCGAAATCTTCACTGCTCCTTCACATGTGTGAGAAAAACGAAATGCATGGTTATGACTTCCATGAAGATCTCAATCTAAATTGTGAAAATCATGGCCCCTGGGTATGGTGTTTAGGCCTCTAGGGTGGGTCCAGTATGGCTTTGTAGTGAAAATATATCAAATCTTTGAAAATCTTTACTCTTGGATGTGCGAGTAAAACTTGTTTACAAGAACTTCATTTTCACATATATCAGGCAGGTTCGCCTTGATATGTAAATAAGAAATTTCATGAATACATAAAACTATCATGTGATGATCAGTTTCACTGTGTTGTGTGATGTTTTTGTAATCAGTTACACTGGTCTTTGGAAGTTGATTTCATTTCCATTTCTCTCTTCCATTTGTGCATTTGGACACCCTGTCTAATCTGTCACAAACTTGATGTAACATAGCATGTCAGATTTGACATGTCATTTATATGTGGGTAGGTATATGTGGGTAATACTGACCCATTTGAACATACCTGGAAATGAAGTCAGGCTGATGCATAAAGTTTTGTGATTAGAGTTCTTGTATGAAAATGCAACCATCCCATGAGTCAAAAGTTAAAAGTACAATTATAGATGTGGATGTTGCTTTGTGTGAAGCAAAGTGACACCTGGTGATCAGTATACATCCATTATCTGTCCATCTGACTGAAGGATCAGTTTGTCCACTGTGTGCCTGTCTTTATATGACATCATTAATTTATAAATCTCTATTATTGTATCAGCAGTAGACTTATTAATGGGAGAACTGAAGTTCTCATTAAATGTATAAAAAAAAAAAACCAACATATTGAGACTGTTTTGTAGGACTTTGCATTGGACCCTGAAGAAACCAGAATGCGGGCAGCAGCTCATCATATGATCAGAAACATGACATCTGCCCTAGCCCTCATCACATCAAGGGAGCCCCTATACCACAGCATCTCATCCAATCTCAAGGCTGCATTTATGAGTGCACTCAGACTCACGGCAGAGGTATGAGTCCACCACAGTCTGAACACCTTCACACAAAAGTATTACATTGAATGGACAATGTAGGTTGTTCTGAAAGAAATGCAATATTCTCATAATCATTATGCAAATGCTATGCATTTTACTATTGCAACCATTTTGTACATTAGTGGACAAAATATATATTTAAATAATTTTTAAAGATAATTTTTCTGTATTTAAGCATTAAATGATTCTATTTTGAAAAGTACAGCTCGGTAGACATTTTGCATGTAACTTGAACAATATGGATTCATAATCGTGTTTAACTGATTCTATGTGTAGGAGATCTACTGACAATGCTCTTTGAAAAATGTCTTCAAAATCTGTACTGCAGTTCATTTGGGGGGGGGGGGGGGGGGGGGGGGGGGGGACTTAATGTTGATAGCAAGATTTTTGTGATTGAACTTGATTAGATGTTTATGTAAGGAAAATTGATTAAATAGGAGTATGAAACTTTGTTGTTTTACAGACAGCCAACACTCAGGAAAAGGATGCTATAGAACAAGCAGCAACAGTTCTGGCAACAGACAATGCAGAATTGGCTTGTGTCTTCATACAGAAAACTGCCGTGGAGAGAGCCATTCCAGAGATGGACAAGAGACTGGCCACGGTAAGATTTTTAACGTCCTTTCTGTTCTGGGATTTAGTATTCATAGTCTTTCATATGGATAGTTTTATATCAGGGTTGATGTCTGTAAGATGCAGAGTACTTGTTGAATGAAGTCTAGGGAAGGTAATGACATGTGTCTAGTCATTAAATGTTACCAACTGAGTTATCTCTTGCTTCACTGGTGACAATAATTGATTGTGATGGGTTTACATATAACTTGTGATTGAGTTTAATTGACTTGGGCACATTTAAATGAAATGCCTAATTGAATTATAAATTTACCCTCCAGGTAATTTGTGTAAAATGGCATCACTAGGGAAATGATTTTGTACTGTATGTGATTTCCAGTCTTGTTGTTCTTAGTTTACATGATTGTTTCTTTATAGGAATATGAACTTCGTAAACATGCGAGAAATGAAGGCAGGCGGTACTGTGATCCAGGAGTTCTGACCTATCAAGCTGAGAGAATGCCAGAGCAGATTAGACTAAAGGTTAGCAAACTAGTACCTCTTCAGCACACATTACCATGCTTTGGCTTAAGGTGGTATCATGATTGAAATAGTAAGTCTTGAGAATTTTTTTGGCACAAGTTTTAACTTTATAAACAGTAGATTGGGTCATTTTTAGCTCACCTGAGCTTTTCTGATCAAAACTTTCTGTTGTCCATCGTCGGTGTTGTTTTTGTCATCAGTGTAAACTTTTCACATTTTCATCTTCTTCTCCAGAATCACTAGGCCAATTTCGATCAAACGTGGCAAAAAGCATCCTTGAGAAGGGGATTCAAGTTTGTTCAAATGAAGGGCAACGCCTTTCTCCAAGGGGAGATAATGACAAAATAATGGAAAAACAGTCAATTTTGAAAATCTTCTTCTCCAGAACCAGTAGGCCAATGCCAATAAAACTTGGTACAAATTGTCCTTGGGTGAAGGGAATTCAAGTTTGTTCAAAGGGCCATGCCCCTTTCAAAGGGAAGATAATTACAAAAATAGGGTGGGATCATTTGAAAATATTCTCTAGAACCACTGGGCCAGTCACGTTCCAATTTACATGGAAGCTTTCTGACATAGTGAAGATCAAGTTTGTTAAGATCATGCCCCCTGGGGGTAGGGTGGGGCCACAATAGCGGATTAAAGTTTTATATGCAAAAATATAGTCAAATCTATATTAAGAGACTGTCCAGCAGTCTTATTTCTTATTTATATAATCATGTCTACGTGTATGAACATGCATATATTAAAACTAATGCTAATTCTATGTTTGTATATATGTTTTAATGCAGGACCACAATGAAAACTAGTTGTATGCTAATTGTGTTATCCTGGGTAAATAAAGGTTATTATTATTATTATTATTAGAGTGGAAAAAAGGTCACATATGAGGTTGCTTATTTTCTGCTGTAAAGGCATTTAGCAAATAATATACCGAAATAATTTGTACAATAGAGAACTTGAACGTATTTGAAATTCGTTATTAAGATTATCCAAGTATGCTTTTAGCTGTTATAAAATAAAATAAATAATATCTAAACATCTGAAATTTATTATTCATCAAATATTACATTTAATTTGTTCAAGAATCTCATTTACGAAATAGATGCAAATTTTCTAAATCTTCAAAACATTTTATTGTATAGATCATTTATGTATACTTGTAGCTAATAAACTGCATCAATGTTTCTCTGGTTGTAAAAGAAAGTAAGCGAGGAAATGTTGCTTCTCCTTTTGTACAGTAATGCTGAAAATCTGTTATACAATTTAAAAGGCATTAAATAAATCACAATATTCATTGTACACAGCAAATTTTTTTAAGTTTTGACTCGGATGTGTCAATTCTCGGGATATTTCGAAGTGAGCCGCTAGTCCCGGTCATGTGTACACTCTGAAACCTTGGATATCTTGTACAGGAAAATCGCGAATACTTCAGTTACCTAAGTATCCCCCCCATTATTTACATGATTTATCTTGCATTCAGGCTAATTTTCCACTCTGTTAAACATAATGGTTTACCAGGTGCTAGATTTTTACATCCGATTTACTCCACACACCTAGTTAATTGATTCAGAGTGCCAACTAAACAAATCACCGCTGAACTATTATCTGTGTGTTTTAAAGTGAAAGTGTTAGGAATGATAACTTACAGAATAGCCATGCTCAACCGAAAGCAAAAGTTGGAATCGCGTTGTAATCGGAAAATTGAATAATTGAATAAAGTAAAATTTCATGAAAATACATGAAAACGTTGTAAAAATCATGGTCGTTGGTCACATTAGAAAGATGGTTGTTTAATACAGGTACATTATATAGAGTAACGCATTGGGGGAATTTTTTATGGTCAGATACAACAGTGAGTTGCTTAATACAGTGGGTTGCTATGGCAGTTTTGATTGTATATGAAAACATTTTTTCAAGAACCACTATGCCAGAGAAGTTCAATTTACATGACAGCTTTCTGACATGGTGCAGATTCAAGTTTGTTAAATTCATGGTCCCCAGAGGTAGGGTGGGATCACAATGAAGGATCAAGTTTTATATGCGAATATATAGAGAAAATCTTTAATGTGGGTCAAGGTGACTCAGGTGAGTGATGTGGCCCATTGGCCTCTTCTTGTCTTACAGGTTGGAGGAGTAACACCAGCTCAGATCTCAGTGTATGAAGAATTTGCCCACAATATTCCTGGATTTCTTCCCACAAATGAGACAACACAGCCTCACCCAGGAGTGACCAAACCTGTGCCTGTACGTTTAAAGGAGTATATCATATTTAGACATTTTCCTATATTAAAATTTGTTCATATTTTCTGTGACATGTTTACAATGCTTGTTTTATTTTAGGTTCAGCCAGATGAAATTTCACAGATGTTGGAGAAAATTGGAAGAGATATTGAACAAGTCCTGCAAAATTTCATGGTTCCCCCATCAAATCCCATTGGAAATCAGCTACATAAAGTACTAGATGCTGTGATGTATGCTAGAAACAGCAGAGAAATAGGATCAATTGAGACTCTGCTTCAGAAGACTGTGAATGGATTGATGGAATTATACACCAACAATACTACGGAGCAGGAGTTAATGAGTAGATTTCGTGACTGTCACATTCTAGTACTCAAGTGCTTACAGGACCCACGGGCATATGGCCCAGCATGGCTCAAGAAACAGGTGACTCGTGCCCTTGTTGAGCGGAATGATGATCAAAAATACAATTTGGAGGCATTGGATTGTCTTATTCGTAACCAGCTGGTGGCCCTAGCTCAGTATGACATGTACGTGGTACAACTGATGGACAACGGAATGAATTACATGGCTGTGGCCTTTGCTATGCAGTTAGTTCAGAGATACTGCATTAGTGATAAACATAATGCTGTTCTTACAGAGGTAGGGTCTTTGGTTTATTAAGGATTGATTCTGTAATTCTCTACTTCCAGTTTTGATTTGGTTTATCTTTAGAATTTTATAATGTGGCATGTATCTGTTGTAGGCGGACTTTGCCAACACAATAGAAACTCTTAATGCCATCTCCACCAGGTCCATTAATCCACCCGAAGGGTAAGACATATTGTAATTGTTTTGTAGCAACACATTTATAACATTTTATAAAAATGGCATGTTGAATTGGTTATCAGACTGGAAATTCTTTTTTTTTTTCTTTTTTTTTTTTCTTTTTTTTTTTTTTTGTCAATTCATTACAAGTAAGGATGATTTTTGGTATGATGTTGCACAAGATACTTTATATTTTGCAACAGGTTACAGACTTTGCTTGAGAACCTGCGTCCCAGTAATGTCAGCAGTAGTACAGCTGCCCCTAACACTGACTTTGTCTTTGTGGACCAGACAGCAGCCCTAAAGGCAGCCTCAGGAATGATGCATACTGGGATCATTCAGGCCAGGGATATTGATGGAGATCCTCCGGGGCTTCACGAAAAGGCAGAGTACCTCCTGAGAGAGTGGGTCAACATGTACCACTCCCCAGCTGCTGGCCGGGACAGCACAAAAGCATTCACTGCATTTGTCCAACAGGTAAGTTTCTAACTGCATGAAAGTAGACAATATGTTTAGATCTGTAGGATACCAACATTCAAGTAGTCAGTATGCCACGCTTTTGCTGTTTCATCAATCGTATTATTTTTAAATTGACAGATGCACCAGCAGGGTATACTGAAGAATGATGATGTAATAACACGGTTCTTTCGTCTTTGCTCCGAGATGTGTGTAGATCTTTGCTACAGAGCCATGGGTGAGGCCACGCCTACCATCAATCAAGCCCTAGTGAGAGCCAAGTGTTTCTACACCCTGGATGCATTTGTTCGTCTCATTGCCTTGTTGATCAAACATTCGGGAGACAATGCTAACACAGTGACAAAAATAAATCTTCTTAACAAGGTATTTTAAAAGACTAGCTTAAATTCAATTCAACATAACTTTGATAATGTGTCACAAGTAAAATAAATCAAAATTTTTTACTTTTTTACAGCACTTTGTTGTAAGCATGCTTTACAATAGAATAATTGCAAAAATGTCCCCGATTCGCTTTTCATAGTGTTTATTTTTTAAATGGCTGGTGGATATACACTTTGGTAGTTAAGAGCTCATACCAACCAGAAATGAGTAATAACAGAATCTGTTGAAGTAAATTCAAATCCTGTTGAAGACATGTACACATTTATTTTATGCTCTATTTTGCAAAATCCAATTTTCAAAAACCAGCAGGGATACCCTATCTTTAGTTTTGATTTATTATTTCTTTATGACTTGATTGACATCAGACAAGAGTTCATTGCCAAGAAAAAATAAATTTTGATTTAATAGTGAATCGGCATCTTAACTGATATTGTGAATTCTTACACTAGCTACACCATTGAACACAATGGCAAAATAGACCACATGTATATCTGTATGAAACTGAACATGCATTATAATTGAGTTAATAAGTGACATGTACAAATGCTGCAGTTAAAGAGTAAAAATAATTCAATAGTAATGAATTATGGGATGTGCATGTTCGCAACAATCGGTGCAGCAACAGTCAGTTCAATAACTATTGTCTTTTGGAAGCAGTACATTTATAAGCATTATTCCACTGCAATTATTAACAAATAACTGAAGTGATAAAAAGAAAAACAGATATTAAAATGAACTTTCATGTAGCAAGCTATGCCAACACATATGAACTCTGTAATGTGAGTTTATAATGCAATGAATTGAAATGTACACATATTTAGTAAATTTCACCTTCATTCCATTGAACAGGTGCTTGGAATTGTGGCAGGTGTTTTGCTTCAGGATCACATAGTGAGGATGTCGGAATTCCAACAGCTTCCCTATCACCGGATTTTTATTATGCTCTTTATTGAGCTGAATGCACCAGAACATATCTTAGAAAACATCAACTACCAGGTCCTCACAGCATTCTGGTAAGCATACACTGCAATACCATTTATCACCAAATAAAATCCAGACTAAATCATTGCTCTCAGATTAAAGATTTGACTTGTGAACTACATGTCATTTTACAGTAACACTTTCCACGTGCTGAGACCTGCCAAGTCACCAGGATTTTCCTACGCATGGTTGGAGTTTATATCACATCGTGTCTTCATTGGTCGAATGTTGGCTCTGACCCCCCAACAAAAGGTGAGTTAGTCAACAAATTTTCTCATACAATTACAGTTGTATTCTGATTTTCAGAGTAAAATACATTACATATGTATATTGAAAAGAATAGATTCAGAAATCTTGTGTTTTCTGTAGGGGTGGGGCATGTATGCCCAGTTGCTGATTGATCTGTTCAAGTTTCTGGCTCCTTTCCTAAGGAATGCTGATCTTACAAAACCCACTCAGATGCTGTACAAGGTACTGTACTTCACATTCCTGTAAATAATGTCACTGAATTTTGTGTCAGTCTAAGTATGAAATTTCATGAAAGTGCTGGATTCCTTTTGTTCAGAACTTGTTGAAATGTGCCATATAAAGAAATATTTATTTTCAAACCTTGAGGATTTTAAAGTTGTTGAGATATGCCATGTAATGAATTTTGAATTCGTTATATTTTATTTTCGAACCTTAAGGATTTTGAAGTTGTTGAGATGTGCCATGTGAAGAATTTTGAATTGAATATTGTAGGGAACCTTGAGAGTTTTACTGGTCCTGCTTCATGACTTCCCAGAGTTTCTGTGTGATTACCATTATGGATTCTGTGATGTCATTCCACCAAACTGTGTTCAGATGCGTAATCTAATTCTCAGTGCTTTCCCTCGGAACATGAGGCTCCCTGATCCATTCACACCAAACCTGAAAGTGGACATGTTGGCCGACATTTCTCATCCACCTCGCATTCTCATCAACTTTGCAAGCAAGATCCAGCCAGCTCAGTTTAAAAAGGTAATAGTTAAATTTGAAGAAATTCGTGTTTCATTATTTTGTTCCCTACCGGCGAATTTCACCAAAGAGGACTTGAGGTTTGCTCTTCATCTGTCAGTCTTGCAAATCAGTTTTCCCCTCTTTTTTTTTTCTTTTTTTTTTTGGTCATGCTCACAGATATTCGACTCATTGCTTTACCACAACAAATTATAGATCAGGTTTCAATTTTGTTTCCATTCATTGCACTTTAGCTGAGGAGCCCTTGGACTTGGAAAATTATCACAAATACTCAATCTTTTTTCTCATTTTAGTAATGCTCACAGAAATTACATTGCATATATGAAGTTTGCATTCTATTCTCGTCAAAAGATTTTTTTTGCTGGTAGGGGACTATGTATTGCCATGCCATACTCACAGAATGCTCATTTTAGATGATACAGATGTATGTACTAAAACAGGATAAGAAATTTATACCATTCTTTTATTTTTCAGGATTTAGATTCATATTTGAAGTCGAGATCTCCTGTGACATTTGTATCAGATCTGCGAAGCTACTTGCAGGTAAAACCTTTGTCCTAATTTTTTGGGGTATCAAATATTACTATCTAGATTTTATTAAGTAGTGTGTTTTTTACTTGGAACTTTCCAATGAATAATAACTGATTTGATATTGCAGTCCAGTGAGCCTGGAACACGATACAACATCCAACTGATGAATGCCTTGGTTCTGTATGTGGGTACACAAGCCATACAATTTATCCATGGTAAAGGCCTGACGCCCAGTATGAGCACTATTGCCCACTCCGCCCACATGGACATCTTCCAGAACTTGGCTGTTGCTTTGGACACCGAGGGTAATGCACGTTTTCCTTTTCATTTTGCTTTGTAAGAACATGAGAAGTTTATGCGGTGGACTTGAGCAGTGTTATTTGTTGGCGTTTTGTAGGTCGATACCTGTTTTTGACGGCCATCGCTAACCAGCTGAGGTATCCCAATAGTCACACCCATTATTTCAGTTGTACACTTCTGTATTTGTTTGCCGAGGCAAATACCGAGGCCATCCAGGAGCAGATAACTAGGTAGACATTTTACTCTAAATAACTTGATAAGCCAAAGTTATTAGAAATATGTGTACTTTCTGAGGTGCTCAACAGTAAACAAAGGGAACATGCTTTAACATTTTATACTAATAGGTCAAACATGTTTAGTTGTGTAATACATCTTCAGAATGTTTGATTATGAAAAGGAAATGATCTATGATTTGTTTGTTAGGGTGCTGTTGGAGAGACTCATTGTGAACAGACCTCACCCTTGGGGGCTCCTCATCACCTTCATTGAATTGATCAAGAATCCACAGTTCAAGTTCTGGAATCACGAATTTGTGCACTGTGCACCCGAGATTGAGAAGTAAGTATTCTAGGACTGTGTTTTCCGAGTCTTTTAGTTAGCTGCAGGACTAAAGAAAACCACCATTTGGATGGTTCAGAGTATGTGTAGTCGGTAAAGTAAGAAGATGAGAAGTCCTTGTAACGGGGAAATGCTAGTTGATTGATCAGATGTGTTTGTATTTTTATACTTTGTGCTTTTCAGACTCTTTGAATCGGTGGCCAGATCCTGTATGCAACCAAAACAAAATCAGCAAGCTTCAACTGGTATACGAGAATCGGAGACGAATGAAATGCACTAGCTACAGAGCATGACGTCCCAAAAGACTTCCTCACAACTGCTTATTTGGACTGAATGAACGCTCATTGTTTTTAACAGCTTATACCGTCTACAAAGTTTGCACAAATCATAATCTGGATTCATACTGAGTGATTAATTTATTTTGGTATTGAAATATATGCCTTCAGTGCACAGAATTTGGTAATTATCATGGTAGCTGAATTTACCCAGTCTTTCAACCATGACATTTGTATTATAGAGGCATTTATGTCAAGTTTATGGTATCTGCAGTGAATCATGTTTCGGTGAGTTCAGATTTCATGAGTTTGTTAATAATGTGAGAAAGAAGACACTGTGAAGAGAAAACAACTGTGTTGTTATGACTGGTCATTTAATAACTTACAAAGCACACAGTATTTTGTTTATTGTACATAGTATTTCTCATTCTGTAATTTAAATTCTTAAAATTATATATATATATGATATAGATATATTTGTGTACAGGAGTTTCAGATTATCATCCATATGAATGAATGGTGCACACTCAATAAGGAGCTGAAAATATTGTCGTCATTTCTGTTTGAAGTTTGATTAAACATTAATTTACTTTAAGCATGTTTCCATTCATTTTGTCAGCAAATATGGTAAACGAATTGTGTGAAAAGTATTTTCACAATTTTTTGTGGTTTGATACACTTATATTTACATATACATAGGCTGTGGCAAGAAAAGGCCAACCGCTGAATCCACCAGCACCCCAGGGGATTCTTTGAAAAGCTACTAATATAATAAGAATTCTCCTAGCAATACATGTCTTCTACTGGCCCCACATCAAATTATCTTCTGACTGAGTAAGTCCACTGTATCTACTAATTGGGTATTAAACCACCTATCAAATTTTAGATTCGTAAGTCAAAACATTGAAAAGAAGTCCAACTATTTCACAGTAAGTTCCATAAATCTCATTAAATCACTGAACTGTCATGAAACTTAAAAACTTGAACTTTAATCATACATTAATTAACCATGTATCAAATTTCAACTTCTTAAGTCAAAGCATGATAGGGGCAAAAGTCCAGAAAACATCAGTTTTGATAGGCAGATGAAGTATATTTCAGCTCTGCATTACAGACTTGCAAGTTCACTTGCTCATGTCCAAAAATGTTGCATGCCAACCCTAGATGGTACATTTCATGGGGAAAATTTTTCAAGGTCGACGTCTGGGCAGTTGCTTCTGTGAATGAAGAATTGTGGTTCTTTAATTTACTTATAAACTACTTTCTCCTGTTTGGTCAGTTCAATCAAGTACGCAATATAGATTTAATACATGATCTTTATTCCGGTTTAAGTCTGCAATTTGTCTTTCAAAGGCTAATACATGCTGTATATATGTATTGTGTTATGCTTGTAAATGTTTTGATCAGTAAAATACATCAAAGCAAATACAGTATATAAACAAGCACTTGTTGATGACAATTTCAATTCCAACACATGGAGAGAGAAAAAAATGCAATTAAAGCTGTACATATCAAACAATTACTTAAAAACATACATGTATTCCAAAAGATGGATCATTGACTAGATATTATACTGGTATGTTCATCAAAAGTTGGAAGTCCAAAATTTGTCAACTTTTAAATATAGCATATGAAAACTAATGAAATTCAAAGTTCTTTGGAGGTACATGTACAAGCAAAGTAAAACACTATAATACTGAAAGGTCAAGGGTCATAATGGGAACAAAAATAAATTCTATTTAACAGCTATAACACTACATCAATTTAACAGCTATAACACTACATCAATAGGCGAGAATCACAGCGGAGTGATTTGTATGTTTAAATGGACTACATTTGAAAGCTGTGTAGCAAATGGTGAATTAGGACTGCATGTAGATACAAGCGTAAAACGCATTTCTCGTGTTAAAAGACGTATGAAGATAGGATTTGTATTAAGAACGTTGTCCTGCCTATGAATTGTACTACAATTTTCAAACATTACTAAAGATAAATGGTTGATGCTAGATAGATGGCCCGACTGATATACTGCCAGTGTTTTGTAAAACATACTGCTTATGATTTAAGTCCCAAACCAAGGTCATCTCAACTAGGTCAACATCTTTAGACCCAAGCTAAGGTCATTTCAATTAGGTCAAAGTCTAGATCCTTGCCAAGGTCAATGTAGCTGGAGAATGTCCTGTGTGGGACAGTGATGATCATAATGTCTACCTTTAAATATAGGTAATAATAAGCAATAACATTTCTGTTACCTGCAGAATGTTCTTGAATATAATGCAATGTAAAGATTCGTTATCAAAAGCACATATCACAAACAAATCCTGTTATGATTTGGTTGGCTTATTTGTTCCTTTGACTGTTGTCCGGTGTAATACACGAAGACCGACATCTGATACTGGGTACTGTGTTTCCGGCGTTGCTTCATGTCCAACTGCCAGGTTGTCAGATATAATAAAATCTCCCTTTTCCCACTGAAAAGAGTCAAATACAACAGGACCTTCACTACACCATAAGTATATAAACTTTCATCTGCATACTATGTTTACAAGCAACTAACATTTAATTAAAATTATAACACAATAAGAATAACAAACATGTATTTAACACAATTACGTGCTCCAGAGATCATTGGTGAGAGTACATCGCAGACATAAGCATGTGATTGATTAATGACGGAAACGTGATAGTTTCAGAAGATGATTGATTGACCTTGTGTGAGTATATCAGCTGGCGATTGTCTTTCTCAATTTCGTGATGAATCTCCATCAGGATCTGCTTGGTTTCAGGCCATTCTGTGATTCTCTCTTGGTCTGTTCCAGCATCCCAGACCAATGCATCGGTCATTCCTAGGTGAAAGCACAAAGTCTGAAATGATGCAACAAATGTACCTAAAATGTTTTCTGTTTGTAATGGGGGGGAAAAGAGAAAATGCCACGAACAATACACTGTAAATATCTGTGTAGAATTCCAGAGCTGGTTTCTGTCCACTGAGCTACCAAGAGTGATATCTTTTAGAACCCAAGACCACCACAGTACACTTGCATTCATCTACTGATTTACTGACTCGCAAAATCTTTGTAAATAAACTCCTATAACATCTCAAATTTGTTATTCTCACAGACCTCTAAACAAGTTGAGATTCTTAAACATTTGACAGTATAGAGAAGTGTGAAGTACTAAATGGGTTCTGCATCTTTGAACACACCTATTTCAGGCGATGACATAAATTTATCAAAGTTTTATGGATTATTAGGAAAGAAATGATATCTGGCCTAGATTTAAAAAAAATAAATAAATGAATCTTGGACTTAGCCTAGGATTTGACTGCTCAAGTAAAAGAAAATTCAAACTTAAATTTTGAGATTTTTTGAAGAAACCAAGCCTGGACAAGTTCTCTTGTCTTTGACAATATCAGGGACAGAAGGACTGGATAGTTGTTGGGGTAGTCAAGGTATTTACAATCTTGATCTTTTTGGAGTGCAAAATTAACAAACTCAAATTATTGAAGATATCTTATTGCAATTCACACTTTGCCCGATACAGTATTTCGTTAAGTGACAACACATTTGAATTACACAATTGAACAATTTGAATACAGAGCTTTCATTGGCCGGTTCCAACCTGCCCACTTTCTCCCTCTTTACTTTTGAGACAGATAATTAGGAACATCCGAATATTTGGAAGAGTTTGCAAATTTTAGCCATCAAGAATAACACTACGTTAAAATATTTAATGTCGCATACTGCTGGTAGCTGAGGATACTTCCTGAGGTGCACTTGGGCCGTTTGTGAAAAACATGTCAATATGACGGATTTGTTTGCGTATATAATAAAAGAGAATGCTGTGTACGGTGTTGTTTCTTTGATGTCGGCAATGTTAATATGAAAAATTAACTGTTTTCAATCAGCTACCGCTTCTCAAAGATTCTCTGCCGCCACACATTGGTTAGGTTAAATCGTAGCAACATTGGAGGCACGGGCGAAAAAAATAATACAAGTTTTATAATGATTGTGTCACCGATGATTGTCAGTGCAGACTGTTGATTTTTTTTTTTAAATATATATACATTTATTCAATAATTACCGTAATCCATAAATGCGGTCCCTTCCCCCACCCCTGTGATTTTGAGGACATTTACTGATTTAGCCATGACGTAGGACAATCCACAACATACACTTCTGCAAATATGTCTGGTTGATGGAAATGGTATGAATTTCGCTGCATTGTAAGTATGTCTGGATACCTACTGTCTGATTTACAAATTCCATAGCAAAATGTTTAATCATCCCTCATACAAAAATATCTCTGCATGCTGTATTATTAACGCATGATAGGTCAATACATACTGCTTTTACTTCACAAAACAATGGCAGATGTCCGATATTTGTCTGAGGTTCATGTTGGTGGGCAGATCTTACTTTCTTGTGCATTTCATTAGTTAAAATATAAGGCCATGAATTTCTGTGGATATCGGTGTATTGCATTTATCAAATACGCAACTACTGCCATAAAAGGGAATATATTGCAAACAGACTCAATTGTTTCATCACACAACACATTACTGTATCGGCCAAAATGTTCTAATTCAAGGGTGAGTTGCAGTAAATATTACATGCAATAACTGAAGTAATGTGCGCATTGATTCAATTGAAGAAAACAATTGATTTGATGCCTGCATCAGTTCAATTGATGAAAGCAATAATTGATTTGATGCATGCATTCAATTAAAGAGAGCAACAATTCAATTATTGCACACATTGAATTGATGCATGCTACAGTTGAAGAGAGTAATAATACAATTATTGAGCACATTAACTGAATTATTGCTCTCATCAATAGAATTGTAGTTCACATTAATTCAATTGTTGATATCATCAATTCATTGGAAGAAAGCAACAATTCAATTATAGCACTCATCAATTCAGTATAACAATTGATGCTATCAACAACTTGATTATTACATGCAATAATTAAGAATCGGGTATAACAAGAGCTATGAATTAGAAATAAACTCACAGGTTTCCTTGTGACAGGATGTGGATAAATCAAAGGGTGTTGTAATCTTAAGCGACGATCGCTGACCATATACAGCCTCTCCCACCTAGCTCGCACATCTGGTCGAAGACTCTCAATCAAGCCAGTCAGTGGTACAAATGCTTGAAAAATAAAACGTAAAACAAAATTACACCCCAACAGTCACACTGAACTAATTAAACAGTCTTATCAACTTAATTAACATTCGCTGATGTTTACATCCACTATAGCTGTGTCAAACTTCAGAATATGGATAAAAGTTTGCACAGTTGTATCGCAAATACTATCTGTTTAGTGGAACTGTGTGATTTAAACAACCGATCAACCTGTATCGCCACTCTTTGGGATCGCAACCATGTGATATAGTGAGAATGTGAACGGTTCTGTCATAAAACTTCCGTCTATGTGCCATCCTGTACGTCCAACATGTGTGCACCCCTCTGCTTCATCGTTTGACACACGGAATACATCGGGGTCTGGTGACCTTGGGTGTTTGTAAAATGTCGATTCCAAGTCCCCGAACCACTTGCTTATCTCAACATGTCGTTGACCACTGATGGAACCTTGGTTTTTGAATATCAGTAATATATGTTCATGAACGTCCTTCTTAATTTGTTTAATAGTGTCTTCTGAAACCGGTTCATTTAAATCAATATCTGTAATTATTTTTCCAAGTGCCTTCATGTTGCCAAAATGAAAGTAAACGCTAGAGAGTGCCAAAGGAGAAAATATTAAGTTGAACATTATTTTTTCCAGGTGTGATAAAACAACGTTTTTGCAGACTCCATCTTTTAATATTGTGATATCATTTACTCGTCAGATACTGCCCAATAAGAGCTGTATTGTATTTAGGACAAATAACCGCTTTGCAGCAATTCAGTAAGAGTATACAGTATGTATTTTGATGTCTTCTGGACCCTCTTTTGATTCAGTCAGCTAATAGGTGTATTTCTAAAATCATTTTTAAACAAAGTGAGACCCCCCCCCCTCCTTTTCAAACTGTCATTCAGAGAGATCAGTAGGAGGAACGTGATATATGTAAACTAAGTGCGCAGTTTTTCTCATATTTTACGCGATTTTTTTTTTCTTCATACCTTACACATTAACTGAATATCATCTACATTAAACATTAATCCCTTAAAATGTGTAAGTTGATATCCGGACCATATTATATATATATAGATAAATGCTGTACAGTATTCCCATTATAATTCAGAAGATGAAGCACGAAAAACGGCCTATAATAATGTACAGTCTGATTTTTCTCCCAAACTAATCATTCCTAACACAAGTACCATCAGATCAGAGAGAGAGAGAGAGGGGGGGAAAGAGAGAGAGAGAGAGTAATACGCGTGTCAAGTGGAGACAATTTTTCACGTGCCATTTGACATAAGTTGTGAGGACAAAACTGCAAGTGCTATGAGGACAAACATTCTGTCCATGAAATAACGTATGTGAAAGATGTGGATACAAAATGTTATCTTAGTGAGGTTGTGAGGACATGTACTAAAATTCCCTCAAAACCATTATTTTTAAAACCCAAAAGGGAGTAATTTAATAAACATTACAGCAGCTATACCTGACGTAGTACTGTTTTGCCTTTAGAATAACACGTGTGCATTCTCTTCTAGAGATTGTAAGAACGTCCTCACTTTCAAGGTCTGGCTGGAGAGAGAGAGAGAGAGAGAGGTATTAACTGGCAATTTAAGAATACCGTCGTTTCATTCAAGGGGGGGGGGGGGGGGGGGGCGATGAGCAATCGGATTTTGTAGGATGTCAATAAAAATCGACAAACAAATAAACAATATATCTTCATTTGCATTAGAAAATAAAAAATAATCATCATTGTAAAAATATATTGGGGACGGGGGGGGGGGGGGGGGGGGGGGCTGATTCCACATGCCTTGAAGTTAAACAACAAATTGTCGAAATGAAATTCCACATGCCTAGAAGTTAAACAACAAATTGTCGAAATGAAATTCCACATGCCTAGAAGTTAAACAACAAATTGTCGAAATGAAGGCTCTTCATCCTACTCTCACTATAATTGAGTTCAGATTCTGATTTTTTTTCTTCTAACAAATAGACTAAGTAATTAATTATATAATAAATCATACAAACAATTTAAAAATCATTGGTACGATTTAGTTAAAAACAATAGACCCACAAAGCCTTATCGGTCACCTGAGTATAAGTTAAATTAAAACCTGTCATGCACTAGCCCCAAAGGCTATGAAATCTATAATAATTTTCCTGTATTTACATATCTAAGTTGAATTCTTGTCAAAATTCCTGATCATTCAATAAAATAATTTATTAGAGTGTCAGACAATATATCTGGTCTACAATTGCAACAAATAAAAACAAATAAAAAGAAATTTAGTAAAGAAATATAAATTGTGTTTGCGGAATATGGAAATAGTATTGTTCTATATCATACTTTTTTAAAAGGAGGATTATATTTTTTCAATGAAAAAAAAATGTGCATTTTCTTTTGTCTTCTTTTTTTTCTTTTTTTTTTTTCTCTTAGTTTTTTTGGGGGGGGGGGTGTTGGGTTTTTTTTGTTTTTTGTTTTTTTGTTTTTTTGTTTTTTGTTTTTGTGTTGTTTTTTTTTTTTTTAGAGAAACGACCACATTTAATTATTGCAGGCTGCGCATAAGCGCTGTCTGTCCTGATGTGGGATATAAGAATGTACGTGCCTTTCTGAGGGATTGATGAAAGTATATTTTTTAAACGATTTATTCCAAAAATCAGTGTAATGTAAGTATTCAACTGGGGATTGAAGTTATTGTTAATTTTACCGTTTGATTAGTATAATCTCAGGATAGATAAATTCAGAGCATGTAAAATTGTCAATTGGTACTGCATTTGTTTCGGGTTCAATTTATTTCATTTCTATCACTATTCGCTCATAAAATACAAAAAGGGTGTACAGTGTGTTTTGTGGATTCAAGACTATTCTTGCAGATTCATACAACTAGTCATATATTTAAGTGGTCTTAGGGTGGTAAGGGGAGTTGAATCTAGACAGGTAAAAATCCCAAACATATATGCCATGTAAAGTCGTTTACCTACTTCGTAAAATTGTCTCCACAAATTTGGCTACTAAAAGAAATCTTAATTAAAGTATGGCTTCACAATTTAATCCTCATTCTATAGTGATCCACAAAATGCATATCGTCAGTATGGTCTATCTGATAAAAAAAAGTAATAATGATAATTTAAAAATAGATCTTCTCCGGTATGACACCTTTGACGCTTGCGTCAGTTTAACGTTGCTCTTGTTATATCATGTTCCAGGGTTTGTATGTTATACAGGGGGATGATTTTGGTACGCGTCGATTCACATGGCCTGTGCGGAGAGACTCCACACGTAATGCCTACATAAGTAAATAAATATTCTATATAATTATAGTGGCACATGTCTTTTCGTTTTTTCGTTATTTCGAGGCGAATGGGTTTGTTGTGTTTTCAATTTGAACATATTTTATTGTTCAAGTCAAAAGATTGGGAACAAGTTCTAACAACGTACTATAGTCCCTCTCCGAAAGTATTATAAATACAAAATGTCGTGCAAGATAGTGATTGACAGGTAGAAATGTACAATAATTAATTGAATCTACAAGTTTCATCTATAAATTTGTGAACAGCTGAAAAGATATTTATATAAAAAGGCGATTAAATAGATCATTCCTAGCTTTAGAGTATTTTTACACATTATTTTGTATAATATTTTCTACATTTTGTTGTTGTTTTTTCGTTTTTGTCGTCTTTTCACTTAGAAAATACAAGACGACAAAACGCCAAAGCGGAAAGACGACAACATAGGTTGCTAATAATCGGATTTTCTTTGTCTTCTCTTCGCCCGTATTTTGCCGTCTTTTCGTCATCTAGGGATGAAAAGTTGTGAATTGTGGTGTTTTTTGGTTGTCTTTTTGTTTGTTTGTTTTTTCCTTTTCGCCAGATTGCAAAATGGCACAAATCAGTCTCATACTTGGGACTAGTAATAATTTAACGTATACTCAGGTGAGCGAAACGGCTGTGGGCCTCTTGTTAAAATCGTTTATATACACTTTACTAACTCGTAGAAACGTCTTTTAAAATAGTAGAAACGATACAAGAAGTGTTGAACAACATGAATAATGAGACATATTTGGTCTCCAAAATGGTTACTGCAATTTAATCCACAAAAAGCGAGAACGTATCTTTTAAAAACAGAAAGTAAAGTAAACCGTAATTTAGCTCCTGATTATTTGTCGGATGTTTTTCCAAGTACTAGATCCCATTCCTCAAAGTATTTCACAAGAAATACACCCAAAATGTTGACTACAAATTTGTAAAAACCTCTTTAATTGTCCCAACAGTCATACAGGAATGGAACTCCCTACCTCTGTAGACAATGTAGTCTGAACCCTTATCAAAATTTATAAAATGCGCCAGTAACATTCAAACCCCCCCCCCCCCCCCCCCCCCCCAACCTTGATATTTTTTTTTTCCGGAGAGAAGCGTTTAAATATTATACATACAAGGCTTCGACACAGTTGCATTCATAACAAAGATTTATTCCCCTGCTGGGGTGGGAGCCCTTCATGAGGATTAGTAGAGGGTGGTTATCGTTGTTTCTTTTCATGTAGCAGGTACAGAATGCCAGACATGAATTATTTAAAAAGATATTTAGTACTGACAAACTTCAAATAGTGAACACTCTTATTCAACCGTGGGGTGATGCTTCTCTCAGTAATGAGGAAAATTAATACCCTTTCTCTCTTATTTACACATTTATTAAACAAAGTGATACATTTAATCAATAATCTTGTAATGTACATCAATCTGCCATATATATATATATATATATATAGATGCCTTGTCAAATAGTATATTCATATTAAATTTAATGTTATAATTATGAAACACTTTGTATTTACGTTATTACCTGGCATAATGTATATAAAGAAAGGGTGGTCTAAGTTTTAAGTTTTTATAACTTGTATTTCAATTTCTTTAATATGACTGTAACAGGGAGAAAATACAACGGATAGACCAAGATTCTAACCCTGGTCCTCCAAACATCTAATCAGGTTCTCTACCAATTGAGCTATCCGGCCATCGAACCCGTCTGACCACTACATTCCTCCCTCCTTACATCTTCATACTTGAAGACATGAACCCAGGATCTTTATTCCCTGACAAGCGTTATAACTTGTCAGTTCCAGGGGCTGGTCTATGGTACCAAATGTAACAAGGAGGGAGAAAATGCAACGGACCAGACTAAGATTCGATCAAAAGCCAACTGAATCTCAAGTATTTAAGGTCCTCTACCAACTGAGGAATCTGGTCACTGGCGATATAATCGATGCATCAAAATGATCACATTTCTCATTGTAGCTAATCACTTCATATATTCAACAAACTAGACAGCAATTCTTTAACATTTCATTGTTGAGAAAAACAACCTGCAACCTTTTCGATCAATATTTTATTGTCAGTTATGAATGCCAGAAAATATGCAAGAACATGCATTACTTATGTGCATCATTAGATGAAAATAACTTGTCAATAACGATGGAATAATTTCATATTTTAAGTATACATATTTCATCATAACAATACAAGAACATACCGGATGTGTGTATCAGAAATTTTTTTAATTTCCAACATTTTTGCCATTGATATCATTACCAATTGTAGTAAATGCAATTCAATTGTAAACAATGCAATATGAATCTTGATAAATATAGTTCATCTATTTTGACTGCTGGGAATTTCGACAAATGAAAGTAGAATGTAAAATGTAAGAAATAAAATCATTTTAGAAAATACAAAAAAATATAAACTGCAATGTTTCACACTTGCGTATTTCATGAAGTGCTAACACGCTTCGTGAAGTATGCTGGTGCGAAGTGTTGCAATTCATACCCTCATATATTTTCAAAAATGAAATTTATTTCTTAATACACGTGTTGTTATCTAATATGAAATCCAGCAGTATTTTCAAATTTTCATCACACACAGGATCATTATTCTGCAGAACATAATAAGAAATATTGAATATCATATAACAGGTATTTTCTGCGGTTGTCCATTTTTTTTTTTTTGCAGAATTTTGCGGATATGAAAAATCTGCAAAAATTACAACAGTAAAAAAAAAATATATATATATCAATACATATAGGTATAAAGAAGCATAATGCAACCACAGAAATTGAAAATGCAGATTATGATTTAACATAATATCTTTTAGGGATTGGATTGAAAAATTTCCACCTGCAAATAATACCTGTTATACTGTATTCACATTTCATCCTGTTGATGATACAATCATTTATAGGAATACAAAAAGTCCTCAAACCATGGAAATAAATTTTCTAAATGATAGTCTCCACAAACATATCCTCATAACCTTACTCTATAAGGATTACAGCTTACATAAAATGATTCGTGAACAATCTGAATAAGTTAAAGCAAAATTTCAAAAGCTGTAAACTTTGAATGTACATATACTTGTGTTACCCAAGTATATGCTGCTCAAGAATTATACACAACAACATGATAAAATTTAATTACACAATATGCTGTGAAATATACAGAGGATGGTCACAGAAGTTGTCAGTTTTCCAGCACACTTTGTCCATTACTAGGGCACAGATTAAAATGCATGAATGACATCTGAACTCGGAACATATCTAATTTCCTCCAAGATTATTGCCTCTTCCCCAGTTATGTCTATGATTGTCACCATTATTATCAGGTGCCTGCCGCCGACTCGATGGTGGCATTCCAAATCCTGAAACTCCTCCTCTTCTGTTTGGGAAATATTTGTATCTGATAAATAGAGAAATATGTGTACTGTTCTTGTGTAATAAAGAAATCTTCACTGCCATTCTACAGAGAATTCCAAAAGATTATTCTGTTTTCTTGGTCTGTTCTCCCAAGTTTAATATTATAATCATAGATTACTTTAGTAAAAGAAATAATAACTTCAAAATTCTTAGCTGCCCATTTAGATGTAAATTTGAAAATTAAAATATGGCACACAAAAGTATATTCCACATATAGTTTTAGTCATGTTTGCTTGTAATACCACGGTACCACTGGGTATAGATAATGTCCATTGTGATTTTTTCTTGTCTAGTACATTTACTTACAGAATGTTTGGGACAGAGATTAGTCTGGCTCCTCCAAAATCTTGGGGATATTTAAACATTAAGAAGAAATATATATGTCCCACGATGATACCAACAAGTTCCATTAGACCTCTGTAAGACACAATAAAAATCCTCTCACGATAAAATCAGGAAAGTGAATTTAAACAATCATGTTCATACAGTAGCATTAAAAAAACAAAATGTACATAATGTATGTGGTATATTGACTTTTTGGGGATTTATCATTTATATATTTCAGAAACTATATACATGTACCCTTCTCCATCAAATTCTAAGAAATTTATAGTCTGATACAAAAAAAGGGGGTTGGAAATTACCCTTAAATTAGGAAATATTTGTTTTCTCATATACATACTGCTAATGTCTAATAATTAAATATGCAAATTAACTGACTGAGTTTAACAAAACTTACCCTTGTCCAATAATCATATTAAAAGCCAACAAGACCCATGGAAGATACATCGCCTAAATGGACAATCAATGTACAATATTGAAAAATACAATTATAGAGAAGATGAAAGGAAAATACATTTTGCCACTAAATTCCAATAAAAATGTCTAGTACAGTGTATCTGTTACAAAATAAAGAATTAAAAAAAAAAAAAAAGAAAGGAAACAAACCTTGAACTGTGTTCCAAACCAGAATGAGACAACCATGTCTTTGTTAAGCTGACACCATACATACAGGACACTTAGAACCATGGGGTCCATCAAAAGCTACAAGAATATACTACACAGTTACTAAATGGGTCCGAGGACCACATCTGATTGCCTAACATCAGAATGGATCTATTGCTCGAAGCCGTAGACTGAGGACAACAGATTTGGTCAAGAAAACAGCTGTTGTCTGAGGACACAGTCTGTAACTGTTTAGTTATACACCTTCATTAGGCTGTTTTTACTATATATATGCATATAGTTTGTTGACTTTGAACTTTTAACAGGGCAGTGTGACTGCATACATTTATCACATTATCCACTAGTATAAATGATAACATGCCCAATATCTTAATTAATAATTACATTTTTCGAATTTCTGCTCTGCATTTCATTTATTAAATTCTGTATTTCATCAGCAGTCAAAGCCATTATGTAAAGAAAACAGCAGACCGACAATCACATGACTTGCATAGCCAATAGAAATAGGACAGACTATTTCTCAGTCAACAGTTCATTAAACTGCTGACTGTTTGATAGACCACAATTGTGAGAGTTGGTTTAACAGTTAAAATGTTCATTCTAAATGTATTAGTTTCATATAGGAAAAAATTAAGGCATTTAACAAAACACAATCACACACAGGAGCCTTCAGCAGTGATTTTGGTTGTACAATACATGTAATGTTGAGGGGCAATTGATCTAAGTACCATGACACTCGTTATACACACAAACTTACCCACATTTCTGCAGCAAAACCTATTATCTATTCATCTAGCTAAGGATATAATTTGTGTAATGAAATCTGGTGCAAATAATGAAAAATAAGCATGTATACTAGTGCTTGTTACAGTAACTGCATACAAGATCAATTTCATTTAAGGAATTGAGGTTTTTCAAACAAAGCAAAGCTCACCATTTGTGGGACAAGGGATATAAAATATTTACAACATGTGTTTAAAGAAGAAGTTGACAGCAAACATACTTTTGAATTAGAAGTCTAATATTGTTAGGAAGTTGCCTGTTTTTTGTCAGTTTAAAATATACATGCTGTGATATGAACAGTACTTCAGTATCATTTCAATTAACTTTTGATTCTTAAAATCAATCAAGGATACAACTAGACATAACCAATTAAAGATTAACAGGAATGCCATCTCTGCAGGTTTTCCATCAAATATACCTAAAAATATACAAAACACATAACAGTGATAAGAATGTTATAATACATATCTGTCATATGGTAATTGACATGTCCTGACACTAATACATTACATTATCATTATTATAAGTACACTGTATTATATAAATGTGATCTTTTTATCATACAATAAAAAATAAATAAATAAAAAACAACCCACCATTCAAGTCTTATCAATGTTCTACATTGTTTGTGAAATACATAAGTACATTAAAACTTAACTGTTTAAAAAAAAAAACAAAAAAAAAAAAAAAATGTGATGGTACTGTATTAGTTTATTTACCTGTTTCGAGTCTTGTAGAGTAGGAATAGAGAAAATAGAGGTTCATTAAGTAGTGGAATCCACTGGGGCCAGATATTGGGTAAAATAACACAGCTGTCAGAGGTCTCCAAAACTAAAACAGTTCAATCAAATAAATCTTAAATGGAAAAACTATCACACCAATTTAGCTGTTATAAACTGCATGTATTGCAATTGATTTAATCTATATAGGCCTATTACTATACCACAGTCTAATATTGAGTCAGATCTTATTTTACTACCCGGGAAGATTATGGCTAAGTCTTAGATCGTGGTGAAAGATAAGATCATTTTTCAAACCCGTACAGACATACTGACCTGAAACTTATACACAACACTTTCAAATATAAGAATAAGATTTCTTGGGTTGATGAGTCCAAATCTTGCCACGAGGGGCACAACGACTGAGCCGGTGAACCAATACTTTGTCATCTGAGGTATTCCTCGGTACCAGTCCCCTATATCGTTTGAAGCCATATTTCTATGGTGAATTCCAGACAAAGGAAAATATAGTATAAAACGCCAAAGTCTCTCAATCTAGTAAAAGAAAGCGTTATCTGACGTGTCGTAAAACCAAAACAAACTCGTAGCTTTCCAAACCGGAAGTAGTATAATTATATTTAAATTTCAGATTCCAGAAACGAAAACTCCATCTGTATTCATTTTGTTATTTTAAAGAATTTCAATTATTTTGATGTATACAACTGTAAAGCAATGACTAGTATGATAAAATTATGAGACATGACGCATTCTGAAATGATATTATTTCTTTTCGTTTTGTTATTATATTTCTATTTTTAACGCGTCAAATTCAATAACATGTTGGTTCTCGAAAACACAACAGACAGCTAGTCCTCAAAGGCCTAGTGCAAAAATAATGAAGTTTATTTATTTGTGTGAGACAGCATCATATATATGTAAGCAATGCTTTTTTAAATTGTTTCATGTCATGCATCAGTGGGAGTCAGAAATACTGGGTTATTTGACAAATAATTTGTTAAGATTTAAAAAAAAAAAGAAGTTACAATCAGCATCAGTTTGATTTCTGATGGAGTTCATATTTGATATTATTCAAGTTTCTTACTGGTTGCTACAGTTACCGTGATTACAGAGGTTATCATTTACTCCCAGTTGCTTCAGAACAGGGATGTATTGGCATTGAAATTTGATTGACAGTACGTCTAGCGGCTTGTCAGTCGGCATTTCCAGGTCGATCACATTCTCAGACAGGATGACAGACAATGTAACATTGGATAGACTTTACCTTGCCGGTCCCCAGAATTAATAAAGTAGAAAGGAAGTAGTGAGGGCTAGTCTATGACACCAATGTTGTCACTGCTTTTGTTTATTTGGAAATAAGTTTAGTGGTTAGGCCTAAATGTTTGTTCGGATAAATATATGTACATACCAAGGCTCAAAAGTTTATTTCAATTGGGTCCTTTGATGCATGGATGTTCGCATTAGGGGGTCATTAAATGGGAGGAAACCAGAGTACCTTTAGGAAATCCAAGTGGGCGACCACCATACCCTCTCACATACAACTACTGCCGATCATGGAAATCAAACTTGGGTCGCAGCAGTGAGAAGCGAGAGACCTACTCTGATACCCTGTATTTCCAGTAAATAACAGTGTCCTCTATATAGTCACATCAACAAACCTGGAGATTCAACATAACATACTGTAGCTGTTTACGTCAAAGATTGTAAAAAGTACTCCTCTGAGCTTGCTCTGTGATTGTCAAGGTCTTGTGTACGTTTAAATACGAAAACCACATTGTTTATTTCTGTTAAATGAAAATGAACTTAAAATTAATCTCTTGTTGAAAATCAATTATTTAACTGTATAATTGTCTGTCTAAAAAAAGGAAAATCCGAATTTTTTTTAATCATTTATCATTCTCATATTAACTTGTAAGCTATCTTTTGTAGCATTCTGTTTTTAAATTAGTGTTTTCTGGGGACCGATAAAGTGATGCCACTTAGGTACATAATTTGTACATGTTTATGAATTAACTTTTCAGAAAAAGTGTGGAGAAAAGAAAATGCAGTCATTAGAAGTGTGTAAAAGGACTTCAGGGAAAATATGGCACAGGAAACCAACTCCATCCACAGATAATGGGTAATTTTGATTCTAGAATTCGGTTATGGGTTGGTTGTAATATTGGGCACAAAACACTTGTAAGGAGAATCTACTTCAGACTACAGTACATTCAGGTTGTCCACTGAGTTTGCTTATAATGAAATTGGTTTTTTTTTGCTGGACCTGGAGGTTGATGAAATGACTTTATTGTTGCAGTAAATACTATCAGGTTTCTTATTTGTTGTGTTTTATTTTATTCAGGTTGTCCACTAAGTTAAGAATTTTGGGGGTTTTTTCAGGGGAGGGGGTGGGGTCCTTTACCTTCTTCATATTACTAACTGAAAGTTTTCATGTCAGAAAACTTAAGCTGACATGTTGAAATATGACAGGTACAGAACCAGAACTGATATGAATTAGAATTATCCTAGACATTTAGTGTGTGACTGTAAATAAAATAGATTTAAAGATAGGTATTAATAATTTGGTTTCCAGGCAATGCATTATTTCTTTTCCACAAACACAGAACAGAATGGAGAACATGTTTATATTGTTGCAATATATATCATGTTCCCAGATGTGCTTGATGTTTTAGGAATTGAAAAGAACACTCATTTAAAAAGCAACATTTTGTTTGAAGAAAGACTAGATACATATGATAAATTCAATCTTACAAGTTACAGTATAACATGCTTATAACAAACACACTGATAATGAATTAGCTCTTGTTGCAAAGTGATGTAAGTGATTATTTTTCCCCAATCAGAGGAAATTAATGAAAATTTTATTGGATATAATTAGTTCGCTTATGATAAAATTCTTTTTTTGCTGGACCTGCAAATTTTGGTGGGAAGGGTTATCAGACAGCTGTGGTAGATTATTTGTATACATCTGAATTTTATTTAAGGATTAAATATTTAATTTTTGATGAATTGCAATGGAGTGCAGAGAAAATATCTTGAATATCATGTGTTGTGAAAATTTGTGTTATTTTACATATCATTAACACATTAGATTTTTAAAATCGAATAAAACATTTTAAAACGCTTATATTTATATTGAACTTAATGGTAGATGTTATAAAGTGTAATTGTAATATCCCATTTCCTAAAATTTGATATCCTTCTCAGCAAAATTATGTTGGAATATAAATCTAATGCACATATGGTGTTACTTGATGCATAGAAATAAAAAAAATTGTTAGAGAACTAGAATTGAAATGTAAATTGTTTCTTTCCTTTCAATTAGATTGATGGTGTCAATAACCAACAGCCAATCAGGACCTTTGTCACAAAATGGCAGGAACATTAGATTTTTACATACATCATTTGACAACAGTGGGGATTGTTTCATAGCTGGAGATCATCAAGGCAATATATTCCTGTTTGACCTGAACAAAAACAGGTATTTAAAAGCTTCCCATTGATTTTTCCGTTTTTTATTTTAGACCATGATGAATGGATTGTCAACGTTTTCTCCACTTCAGTTTGTAACTGATGCTTAATTACTTTTTTCCACACTCCTGCAAACTGCACAAGATACAGTAAAATATGGTTACAGCCAGCATGTTTGGAATGAATTCATGCTTACAGCGAAGTCATTTTTATTCTCTGTAGTTATAAAACATGCTATGAATTTATTGTATATATTGAATTACATTTATGCCAAATTAAAATTGTCCATCCCCAGCGCTTCATTATGAGTGTGTTTTATTGTAACCATTTGTATAAATTTTTAAATGATCAGATTTGCCTTGACTCAGAAGTGCGGCCATCCCTGCACGGCGCTAGCATACAACCTGCGAAGGAAAACCGAGTTCCTGGTGGGCTTATCAGACTACTCACTGAAATGTTTTGATACAGGTGTGTGCCAACTTGTGATATTGTATGATTTAAGGAGGAATAACACACCAACGATAAATGTATTTGATGATAATTGGAAGATATTGAGGATAATGTTTAGTGAAGTGAACAAAACTAGTTGACTAGCACAGTCAGTAGAGTTTGAAATTCTTCATCTCGAGATTATAGGTTTAAGCCTCGTGTTGTGTGCCTAATGTAACAAAGACAGTATGCGCCTCTGCTGAGGATCAAACCTGGGACCTCAATCGTGACAGTCCAGTGCTATACTGATTGAGATACACGTTTAACCCACTAGTTAGAGCTAGTAGGAAGGCCATGTTTATAATTCTTCTACAAAAAATGAAAACTTGTGAAGTTTAGCGTATTTAGTTGAAAAATTGTAGTTTTATCCAAAGTCAAAGGGGGAAAAAATCAAAATCCCTGTGGGACTTGAACTCATGATCTGCAGGTTGGCAGCCTTCTGCATTAAGCCACTGAGTTTATATGTGAGGATTTATTGCATAGGACCACTTTTAAAATTTCTCACCTTATAATTGCTGAAATACCTGAGGTCTCGATCAACAGTCCACTCTCTAATTCATGTCCTTGTGGTTTGACATCTACAAGTTTTTTGTGATATTATGTACTGTATAAATTAAGGAGTCTACAGTTACTGGATTGGTAACAAAATTTAAAAGGACACCGAGTATATGACAGATGCTTATTCATGTTTTGTTTCAAAGGGAAGTCGGGCTTTATCATGATGTGTCATTGATCCGTAGTAAAAATGAATTTTGTAATATTTTTGAATTCTTTGAGAGTAGCTGTACTTATCAAGGAAAAAAATGTCTTTCAGATACTAAAGAGATGGTGGCCTGGATGAAAGGCCACGAGTCAGCCATCGGCAGTATCTCTGTGCATGCCTCTGGGAGGTATGCACTGACAACTTCTTATGATACAGCACAACTTTGGGATCTAGATACTTTCCAACGCAAGCGGAAACTTAACATTAAAGAGGATGTTGGTATAGTTCAAGTGCGTACTCCAAGATGAAAAGCTATTGCTACACATGAACATATGCATATATTTGAAACAATTTTTTTTTTTACATTCAAATAATATGATGGCACATGAGTTTGTGTGGACATTTTATTACAATTCACTATTACAAATTTTACATATGAAAGCCTGTCATATTCTATGTTAGATGTCGCACTGTTTTGATAATCCAATCATACTTTGCGGTAGCGATAGCTCAGTGGTAGAGTATTTGCTTTGTAACTGAGAGGTTATGAGTTTGAGCCCCATTTGTGCCGTGGCCACATCAAACCTGAGAGGTAAATGCTAGGCATTTAGAAATGAAAATCATGGGTCTTTCAGATATGACCTTAAAAACGGAGGTCCAGTGTCATGACAGGTGATGGCCCATTAATAAAACCTTCACTGCTACGGTCCTGAGCACTAAGCATAGGTTTAAATTTGTGGTACTTCACCTACAACTAGTGACATCTCAATATGAGTGAAAAATTCTCGACGGGACATAAAACAAACAAACAAATTTCATGTAATTTTACTTTATTACAGGTGTTCTTCCTTCCTCTGAGTAATACGATCATCACAGGTTTTAAGGATGACACCATATTTGGATGGGAGTCAGACACCCTGAATTGTAAATACCAGCTGCCGGTCCCTCCCGGCAAATCTCCCCACTATAAGGCATATGCCCCCACACGGTATTCTACTATCAACATTTTCTGTCATCTTTATACCTCAAAATCAATACTGATGCTTTTTTAATAGCTGTCTTTTTGGTTCATAAGAATTTACCTGAATTACAGGGACGGAAGACTGTTAGCAGCGGGTGGAAGGTCAAGGTTTATTCACCTCTGGGATTTAGACACACACAGATTGCTGAGGATTATAGAGTTACCTGTCAAGGTTACTGCTGTCAAACAGCTGGTGTTCCTACCTGATAACTTTGATGCTGGAGCTAATCAGGTATGTCAATTGTAGTCACAGGAATTTGATGCTGGAGCTAATCAGGTATGTCAACTGTAGTCACAGGAATTTGATGCTGGAGCTAATCAGGTATGTCAATTGTAGTCACAGGAATTTGATGCTGGAGCTAATCAGGTATGTCAATTGTAGTCACAGGAATTTGATGCTGGGGCTAATCAGGTATGTCAATTGTAGTCACAGGAACTACTCTAAAAATAAAGAAATATTTAAGGCAATTAAGATTTTTAGGGATTCATATTGTATATTTGTTTCTATATGTAATCCATGTTTCTGTACCTAATTCAAATCTAACGATTATTTACAGACAGAAGATACATTTATTCAACTTGAACATTCTTAACATTTTTCAGACATTGGGAGTATTGAGCCAAGATGGAATTATTCGGTTTATTAATGTCCACACATGTAAGCTTCTGTTTGATGTGGGAGGGGTGGAGAACCGGATTAACAATGTAACAGTCAGCCCTGGGGGGCGTTATTTAGTAGCAGTCATGGAGGATGGAAGTTTACATGTCTACAATCTGCATACAATGTCTCAGGAACTCAGCAAGGTATTATCGATGTCAAAATTGTTTTTTATTTGGAATAAACGTCCATTATTATTTTCTTTTATTATCCTTATTAGTCCAAAAGTGAAAAGAACTTTCACAGCGAATATAGGATTTTACTAGGGGGTCATTTTGACTTGGATATTTTTTTATATTGGGTATTTTTTAAATTTCTATGCGCATTCTGTGCACAGTAATGCATTCTGTGAGCACAATGAGCACTGATGTCAGAAATGTTGACAGTGTCATCTAATGATCCTAGAATAATTCTTTGATATTGCAGAAATATGACCATTTTAACACAAATTTTGATTTCAGAGTACATACAATCAATACTTATGAATGTTCTTTATATCAGTATATGTAATTTTAAGATGAAAATTTTAATTTGATGCTAAAATGTTTCATCTGCAATAGCTCATCATAAAATTATGATTTATAAAGGAACACTTCTATGTAAATATATTGTTGACCTATAGGACTGGTATTGGTTTCAGTCTTTAGAAAAAGCTTATTGATTTCCATTCCGATTGATTACTTTAGGCCACATGCGTGTATTTATTTGTTTCTCATGCATCGCTTTAGTTCTAGTCAATACACGTAACTTGTAGAGATAGAAGAAACCATTTCACAGTCGTTACCTGAGCAGCATGAATTGTGGATGCATTTTTAGCTCCTTGTCTTGAAATTTCATTTCATATTTCTCAGTTTACTTTTAACAATACAGTTACTTCATATACATTTACTTACAACTCATTTCTTTGGAAATAATATTTTAAAAAGTCATTGGTGAAAGAAATACAAATTATGAAAATTCATAAATTAACTGTTGTTACAGAAATGTAGCCCTACAGCTTAAAAACCTGATCAGGATATAGAGTATTGTATTCAAGGTATACAATTTTTAAATGTAATTTTAATATATTTAGCACCCCCTTGTTGTAACCTGGTGAGGGCTCTGTTCTGTTTTATGTTTTGAGTATGAAGAGATTTCATGTAGATGAACTCTTAAAAAGTTTGGGGTCTTGTCGTAATTGAATGAATACAATACCATGTTCGACGAGATTCATTCAAGAGTATTGGCGGCATCTTGTATGTTTGGATTTTTGGAAGGAACTAGTGTGTGAGGCTGATCGCTCTCACAATAGTACTATTTCCCAGTGACATTCTTGAAAGGCAAACACAGCAATTTTTGCTCAGCATGATTTTTTTCATGACACTTGTATTGAGTGACACAAAGTGAATGATTCTTGTCCTCGAATAAAGTATGCTTACACTGAGGTATAGTTCTGGTTGATTGCTTTTAGTTACAGAGAATTTATGATCTGCATTCTCATAAATGTCTTTTACAACAAGAGCAAACATGCATTCAAAGAAGAAAATTGACATAAAATACACAAGCCTGTACAAAAAAAAATGATATTTATACAGGCAAAAATTTAAAACAGTAAAACCATTCAAACCAGGACACTAAAAATGTTGATTGTAAGTGTCTGCAGTCTAACCATCTGAGCTATAATAACTATGAATATAAACGCCATAAATGTGAACTATGGTGATAGAAATAGGTTTTGCATTTATTGTAGGTTTTTTGTAAATTTCAACCCCAGGGCAGGGGTGTCCCTAAAAAAAGTCTTATTTTAAATCATTCCTTAGATCAAAATCTATCAAAATAACATAGGTTTTATTAGGGATAGACCTGCCATGAAGGACTTCTAGGTCAAAATTCATGCAAAAATAGCTGTTTTTACTGAGAAAATGCTGTTTTAGCCAACTTTGAAGGTTAATTTAAAAATTGCTAATACAAAATTTAGGTCTGAAATGCAAATTTGAAAAATTTAGAAATATATATGGTAAAAAATAACAAATGAACATTGATTTTCAAAAGTGAATTTTTCTGGGAAATTGTTCTCTCTTATAGGTCAATTTTTTTGATATTCCAAATACATCCTTTGACAGCAATTGCTGATATTTCTAAACTGTTTGGTATTTGTTTTCTTCAGTGGAAAGAATGACCTCAATAGAAACTTTTGAAATAAGAATGTTTTGTTTGAAATATACATCAAATATATAGGGAAAACTTGTTTTTGGAATTGACCATTGTCACATGACTGTAAGTGTACAAGTGTATTGATGAGAAAGATTAGCACGTGTATTTTTTTTTTTATCTCCAGCCACCTGCCCCTCTAGTTAAGGTGGTCACCAACAACAGGATGTCAGACACTGTGTCCACAGAAAGGTCCAGCATTCTGAAAAAGGGGCGGTCACTGTCTGCTCCAGCCAGGGGCAAAGAAAACCAACTGCAGGAATACGAAACAGAGGACTCGGCAAGTGTTTATGGGGATATAACAAAAGCCCTGGATCCATTTACACAAAAAGGAGTTCAGTTTAACTGACAGCTAATTTACATTTAATATTATATGTACAATAATAATTATTGATTGTAAGTGTTTTAGATAAAGTTAACTGTCAGTTGACCATAAGCTTTTGAGCAACTGGATCCTGAATTCACTGTAAAAAAAAAAATAATAGGGATGAGAAACATGATATATTTGTAATAAACTCTGCTTTAGGAATGAAATGGAGTCTGCAGATCAAAACCAAATTATTCTATTACAGATTTGCTATGTTAAAGAACATTATTAGACCTCTGGTAAACATGGTTTATCCTATGCTGATTGTAGAAAGAGCTTCCAGAGACTTTAAACTCAGAGAGATTAAAGGCCATATTGAAGGGCTATGGGGAATACCCAGCCAAATACCGAATGTTCATTTGGAGGTCCATTTTACGGTTACCAGAAAACCACACAGCTTACGCTGCACTTGTTGACAAAGGAACTCATCCAGCATACACTAAAATTCATGAAGACTACCCTGTCAAAAGCAGGAAATTGTTACGCATTTTGCAGAGGTATATATACTGTAAATGTATTGTATTTAGTGTGTATAATATTTGGTTGAAATTGACTTTTCAGCAAGTTAGTGTAGATTTGTTTTGTGTTTTCTAAATGTGCTCTATAAATATATAAAACAAGACATGTAGAGCGATGTACTTGATTTAGTGGTAGCTGCTTTCCGTGAAAGTCGCTAAATAGAATACACGGCTAAATGTAATTTATAGTACAGTTTGTGGTACGGTTAAGTGGTTTAAACTTGTTATTATTTGTAAGAGGGTACAATAATCATGATCGTAATTCCCTTTTTTAACAGAATTTTGTCAGCTCTGGCTCATTGGTCGCCCATCTTTGGTGAGACACAGTATCTTCCTGTCCTAGCATTCCCATTCGTCAAGCTGTTCCAGAACAACCATCTTGTTTGTTTTGAGATACTGGCAACATTTATGGGTAACAATATATTTTTTTTTATATTCATATTTCTAGTTTGCCATGTGTGTGTATGTATTCTATCCATCTAGTCCTTTCTGTCAGTCACATTTTATTTCTGTGCCACAGCTTCCAATTGCAGAGGAGTAGAAACTCCTATGAAAGAATATTTATGACCAGATAATGTGTCATGACCATGAGCCTATAAATAGTGTGATGTTACAATGATTGGATGATAAAATGCTTATCAAAACTTGTTATGCAGAGATTGGTGTATGAAGTACATGCGTTACTGTGGAGATGATGTGACCTTGACTTACAGGGTTTTGGAACAATGTCAAGGTCTCAGAGATTGTATAAAATTCTTGCCCAGCCATATCAATAATGGAATCTTGATATAGTGGATGCTGTCTCACAGACTAAAATAAGATTTTTTGAGAAAAATCAACATGTCCATTGTCATGTGTTTATTCTAAACTTCTGCAAATTTTCATACTATTCCCAGAAACCATAAAAATTGTATTTAGCATATTATGTTTACAGGTAATGGGGATCAAACTTTTTATATCATGGTTCTCGCTTTTAATATATAGATTTTTAGCATATTTATGAAATGTTTGAGTGTTATTAAACAATGAGTTATATATTGTGTTGTTATGTCATGAGTTATACCTTGTCTATGTTTTTTTATCATTCAGTAAATTGGGGAGACCACTGGTTTGAGTATTTTCCCAATCCACCCATCAACATCCTAGCCATGATAGAAAACGTCCTTGCTCATCATGACAAATACCTACTGCAGCACTTTGTCAAATATGGCGTCACATCACAGGTAAATCTGAAGGGTTTCTGATCTCAGATGATTAAATTCAATGTTACATCACAGGTACAGTGTAAAACTGAAGGGTTTCTGATCTCAGATGATTAAATACAATGTTACATCACAGATAAATCTGAAGGGTTTCTGATCTCAGATGATTAAATTCAATGTTACATCACAGGTAAATCTGAAGGGTTTCTGATCTCAGATGATTAAATTCAATGTTACATCACAGGTAAATCTGAAGGGTTTCTGATCTCAGATGATTAAATTCAATGTTACATCACAGGTAAATCTGAAGGGTTTCTGATCTCAGATGATTAAATTCAATGTTACATCACAGGTAAATCTGAAGGGTTTCTGATCTCAGATGATTAAATTCAATGTTACATCACAGGTAAATCTGAAGGGTTTCTGATCTCAGATGATTAAATACAATGTTACATCACAGGTAAATCTGAAGGGTTTCTGATCTCAGATGATTAAATTCAATGTTACATCACAGGTAAATCTGAAGGGTTTCTATCTCAGATGATTAAATACAATGTTACATCACAGGTAAATCTGAAGGGTTTCTGATCTCAGATGATCAAATTCAATGTTACATCACAGGTAAATCTGAAGGGTTTCTGATCTCAGATGATTAAATTCAATGTTACATCACAGATAAATCTGAAGGATTTCTGATCTCAGATGATTAGACATAGTGTTACATCACACAAGTCCAGAGATTATGAGCTTTATACATGCATAACAAATATGTTTTATTCATTGCATGCAAGTTTAAATGTTCCTATGCATGTATTTGAGCTGGATTGTAAAGAGTTTGTTTGGTTTTTTTTTGTGGGAGGGGATATGAATTCATTTCAACATTACTAAGACTGAAGCCCAGCTTTTTATGCCCCTTTAATCAGAGATTTGGGGGCAGAGAGTTTTGGGTCTGTCCATCTGTTAATCTGTTTGTCCACAAAAACTTTAATCTTGTCATATTTTTGTAATGGATGTGATAGGAATTTCATATTTCACATGATTATTCCTTGTGATGAGACCTTACATTTGGTACCAAAATACTTAACCTTGTGACCTTCACCTTGGGGTTTAACTTAATGTTCAAAAACTGTACTCTTGGCCAGAACTTTTGGAATGGTTTCACATGTGTATTCCTTGTCACACGACCTTTCATTGAATACCAGAATTACTTTGCTGTCATATGGGGCATCAGTGTTTCACAAACATATTTTGTTCAATGAAGTTATTTGACAAACTGTTATTTAAAGAATGAATCAAGCCAGCTAACCAGGTTGTTTATAATGGCCATTTCATCTCCTACTTTTCTCCCCTTACCCTAGACAGGGTGGATGTATCTTTTTTCAATGATAAATCAGATTCTGAAATTATGTATGGCAGTATGAGAAATATTAGGTGAATGTCACAGTGCTATTTTAACCTAGTAAACACCTTATGATTAGAAATAGTCAGGGCACTGAGTGCACCACACATTATGTGAAAATTTCCATGATAACTAGCAATCACAGTGTAAGGTATTTATCAATCGGTTGAGAAACACAGAGCTCCTAAATGATATTTAAGGACACTTGATACAAACATTAAAAAGGCTTGATTTAAATATATATATATATATATTTTTTTTAGCTTAGTTTGTTTGTCATAAGTACAAATATGAAATTCCTTAAAAAAATAAGGACTTATAAATTTTCTATGATGTTCAAAAGTTGAAATATATTACATCTTCTAATATAACTTTATATGAATATTTTAGACTTATTTGAGAAATCATGGGAATAAATTATATTCCATATAATAAGTTGTATTAATTATACTAATATTAAAACATAAATTTAGTTTTCATTTTTTAATAAAGTTTGTTTGTAGCAAGTATTGTTAAAATTTATGATTTTGCAATCAGGTGTTAAAGAGAAGGAATGATAGGGAATATAGATTTTACGCATATTTTCTGTGCACTTACAGTCATAGCTAAAAATGTTTTTGAACAGTGGCCATTTGGGCCTCTGTATCAGGACTGTTCACTAGGCCAAAGAAAAATTCACTGACCCAAATAAAACAAAGTATTACATATTTTCAGTTTTGTGAAGAATTCTGAGAAGGGAGTAAAAGATTTAATCCACGCCTATGGTTTTAGTCATGATTAATTTAAGTGTAGTAGACACACTATCTATACAATTGATACTGATTACTTAGCATCTTCATTCCATTTCAGTATATGGTGTTAAAAGTTTAGCTGTCAGTGATATTAATGACTTTAGAAACACAGGTCTGATGGCCTTGTATAGGTAATGATTTTTACAAGCCCAACCCCAATTTTATTAGATTTGGTCTTCGGGGCCAGTGGCTAATTCTGAAGACTGCATATAGTGGGTCAAACATCTTATTAAAAGAGACACCATAGAAAGCTGTGATGAGTTATGTAATGCACTTGTGCTTTCTCTGAAGTGAGTCAAACTGTTGATTTCTGTTTTTAAGATTTGAAATGAATTTTATACTAAATTCATTGAATGAAGAAAAAAATGGAAGTTTACATCATGTGTCATGTTGAATAAACATTGAACAGTGCATCGAATGTTAAAGTGAGAGAAACAAAAAAGCAAAAAGATAGAAGGCTTATATAAGCTCTGCCTGTTGCCTTATTATATCATACATAAAAAAACTGTTTAAACTAAAGAGAAGGCCACTAATGGTTCATTTCCATTCTTGATTTTGAAAGAAATTGGAAATAATTTAGATATTTGACATAGAGTAAGATGAATAAATAAAACTATTTTTAATTAAAAAGTATGAAGGCATTTCCTGAATTTGATGGCAATGCAAGAGGGCTTGTGAAAATTACCTGTGCAAATTTATTTATTGTTTACACCTGATCAACTCTCAATCACCTTGTTTCACTCCAAGCCAAATTTAATTGAAGTGTACATGTTCAACAACAATACCACAATTATCATGTTATTATTGTGTTTTACCTGTGTAATATCAAAAATATAAACTGTGATACACTGAATCTTATGACAGGCAAATCAAGAAATCTGGTTGGTCAATTATCAAAGAATAGAAACATTTGATTGGTCAGTTACTCAGAATAAGTGTTCAAGGGAGACATGACCCGTGAAATGCATATGTCATAGTCAGTCTTGATGAACACTGTTCTGTGGGAAAATAATTTTTTTTAGAGTGACTTTGAGACTTGTCCCTAATTGCCAATGAGAAGTCACATGGGTATCTATACAATCTGTATATTACTTCACCAACACAGCCAGTCTATGCCTGGATACCGGAAAAGTGTTTGACAAGTTTAAGTTGAACTTTGATGGACTTTCGAACAAATCAAACTTTTGTTGACTCTTGAATTTTCGGACTTCTGGCAAAAACCATGGCATCAATAATTCAGAATTCCAAGCAGAGTGTGACAATGTGCCAGGGGCTGGCCAAGCTATCATCGCACCCCATGTTTGAGGATTTACAGGCCACACTATTGTCTGACTGTCTCCAGGCGTCTGTTCCATATGCCCTGTGTTCTGATCAGACTTCTACTGGACCCCAGACAACATCTGATCAGTCCTACGCAGTGGTTCAAGAAACTACATTACAGCAGCAGTTTCAAGAAATGTCTTCCAACAACAATTCTAAAGTGCAGGAATTAAAAGCATTCTACAATACACAGCTGGCCATCATTGAAACGCAGAGACTGGATGCAGTGGCAAAACTGAAGGAACACACTTCTGATTCCCCGTCCCAGTATCTGAAGGAAATGCCCTGTATTCAAGCATACCATGACAAACAGCGATCTCACCTGACCAACAGAGTGTACAGCAGTCTCCAGCTCCTTAAAATCAGCATGGACAAACTCGCAGATAACCCCATCACAGTCCGGCCTCGCTCCAGACAGCTCAACAGCAAGGCCACTTCTATCATGTCCAACTGGTTTGAGAAAAATATTCACCATCCTTATCCTTCCGATGAACAAAAAGAGCAGTTGGCTCGTGAAGGGGGAATAACTGTGGCTCAAGTCAAAGCGTGGTTTGCCAATAAGAGAAATCGCACCAGCAACACTAAACCCAAAAAGCAGAAGATGCAAGTGGAGAAAAAGCTGTTGAACATATGTTCAGAACTGACAGGGAGCTCGCCCAAACAGGCTGGTGCGTATGGAGGAATTATTCAACAGCTGTCTGACATTGTGAATGCATCCACGGTCTTAAATCAAGGGATCGAAAAACATGAACTTGATTTTCTTTTGTCAAGTGAGGAAAGTAATGGTAGTGTGTAATTCTTACGGTGTAAACAATCTGGGAGACATGTTTAGAATTTCCTCAGTTTTGCACAAACTTATTGAAGGTGTGGAATCTAAGTGAATCATTTACTTTAAGTTTAAATGGACAGATAGAGTTTGTGGTTTATTTATTTATTTTGTTTTTTTGTTTTTTGTTTGTTTTTGTGTGTGTGTGTGTGGGTGTGAAGTGCTTTGTAAATACACCAATTTGTATTTAACTGTGGGTTTAATTATCAGTGTAATAAATGTAAATACACACTTATAAGATAGTTGAAGTATTTTATCTCCGTATGGAAATATTACAAGAAATGCTCAAATTATGAGGAAAATCTGGAAAGTGCAGGAAGCTTTTAATCAGTTTAATGTATTGTAATCTGATTGTAAATGCTGAGACATAATATTGAAATTATCTGAAACAATTATATCAATCTTCAGGAATTATTTTTTTCTGTGCATGCCCTTCTGGCAGCTGTATCCATCAATTGCACCAGCCCAAACCCAAAATTTACAGGCCCAACAAAAATGTCATAGAAAAATGTTTATTAGAGGTATTTTATTTTTATTTGTAATCCATATGTACTGAAGTCCGTGGGGGAAGTTTTAGTATGCCGGTTCCCAACAGCATGTGACTATGAATAAGCAGGTAATCTCCTTGCCATTATTTGAGTGGACTGTTAATACACTGCCATTTGTGTTTTCGCCTTGGATGCTGAGTCATGAAAGTCACCATTATTCACTATTTCATGTAATTAAATTGATTAAAAAACTGCATTTGATCGTAATTAAGTGGTAGCACATGTCATGCTGATCATGTGAGTAATACTTTATAAGCTTAGATGTTAAAAAAAGATGATGATGATACAGAAAAATTGCCAAGGCTTCATGTAATATATACATGTAACTAATAAATGTAACCAGCCATTTGAGCATAGCAAAGCAGGGGCTTGGGGACAACAGCTCCGGACAAGTTAAGCAGACCATATGAGTTAATTACATAGATAAAAAAATATATGAATAATAAAAGCAGGGATGTTGGGGGCAGCCCCCATTTTGAAGTGTCTAAAATGCCAATAAAAAAATTTTAAAAGCATTTTCTTTCTGATGCCATACTTGCTAAAATATTTATCATAAAATATGAACAAAAAATATCCTTCCTTGATCCCAGGTCAGATTTAGTTGCTTATATTGACGTGAATATTCAGGAGAATTACGTAAAATAACACACATGTGA